>JAPMUY010002815.1:132500-135000 GCA_026901105.3 Galaxias olidus
GATTTCCAAGGACAATAAACAAGATGCAAACCCTAAAACACACGACATGGAAGATGACCCGCATCCGCAGCACATGAAAAAGGTACCAGAGAAAACCCAATCACACAAGAAACCAGTGGCGCCAATGGAATCCACAGAGTAACTGAGCAGAGAAGAACTGTAACTAACACTGAGATGACCCCGCTGTCAACTCACTGACATGACCACAGAGCAGGGACAGTCACACAGAGAGAGAGAGAGAACAAAAGCCGCAGACTTCCAAACTTTCCCAAAAAGCCTACACCCCAGACTAGTAACATTCACTCCCTCTAAAACATTTCTTAAAGTGATCACTTCTTTTTTTTTTATGGAATCCAGTTCAATCCATGTTTTCTCAGCCTGAGGTTGTATGTTTTTCTTTGTATTCCGGAATTCCTGTTTGTATTAACCCTTTTCCCCCCAACAGGAGCGAGGGAAAGGAAAGCAGAATGCAGGGATTAAAGGAGATTACAGGTTGTCAGGATACAGACGATCAGAGGTCCAGTGTGCATGCATGAGAAAGGGCTGGCAGACCGTTCAGAATGGGTCGTCCTCATCACATCAAAAGGAAATAGGTTTTACAAACCTAACATGTCAAACAGTATAGTATACGTACAGATGTTTATGAAAGCATGGTTTGTGCAATGGTTTAAACCATTGTTTATATTGTAAACGACATGTCCGTGAAGAGGTGCAACTAAACTTTATGGTAAAGTTAAAGAATTGAAGTCAACAGACCAGCCATCACAGGTGAGTGTAGGCTATGAGAGCAGGGTCTGAGGTCGGCTGTCCCCATATCAACATGGATCCAATGATGGTACCATTGGCCCACACTCATCCCCCCCCCCCCCCCCCCCCTCAGCCTAATAGTCTAGCACAGAGGTGCTAATAACCCACAGCTGCTTGTGACACTGAGTCCTGGCCTGACCGCGGTCGGTAAAAGTAGCAGCAGGGCTAACTTTGGGTACAGGTTATAAACAGCTAGGTTAGCTAATGCAGGGAGCTAAGAGAGCTAAAACAGCTAGGTTAGCTAATGCAGGGAGCTAAGAGAGCTAAAACAGGGGACCAGATTAAGTCCAACAAAGGCTAGCACAAAGGTCAACACAGGTCAACACTAACCTGCACAGAAACTACAACAGGTAAAGCCCTCATTCTTTCAAAGCAAAACAAATTTTGAAAAGGTACGATAGACAAGCATTTCAATCTGTAAATGTTGTGTTGGCTGACTGAATCAAAATATTGTTTATAGAAGGGTACTACTTAGGAGATTGCATAGTCTGTAAAAGCTCTGCTGTGCTGCAGGATTCTTATATTCTGTAAAGACTCTGCTGTGCTGCAGGATGATTGTATTCTGTAAAAGCTCTGCTGTACTACAGGATTCTTATATTCTGTAAAGACTCTGCTGTACTACAGGATTCTTCTATTCTGTTAAAGCTCTGCTGTACTACAGGATTATTATATTCTGTAAAGACTCTGCTGTGCTGCAGGATTCTTATATTCTGTAAAGACTCTGCTGTGCTGCAGGATTCTTATATTCTGTAAAGACTCTGCTGTACTACAGGATTCTTCTATTCTGTTAAAGCTCTGCTGTACTACAGGATTATTATATTCTGTTAAAGCTCTGCTGTGCTGCAGGATGATTGTATTCTGTTAAAGCTCTGCTGTACTACAGGATTCTTATATTCTGTAAAGACTCTGCTGTGCTGCAGGATGATTGTATTCTGTTAAAGCTCTGCTGTGCTGCAGGATTATTGTATTCTGTTAAAGCTCTGCTGTGCTGCAGGATTATTGTATTCTGTTAAAGCTCTGCTGTGCTGCAGGATTATTGTATTCTGTTAAAGCTCTGCTGTACTACAGGATTGTTATATTCTGTAAAAGCTCTGCTGTACTACAGGATTGTTATATTCTGTTAAAGCTCTGCTGTACTACAGGATTCTTATATTCTGTTAAAGCTCTGCTGTTATGTAGGATTCTTCATGTCTTGTGACGGGAGACTGTTTGTAGTTTGATGTTTTTTGCCATTGACTTCGTCGCCATGGTAACACTATTACCTAGTTCAACTTCAATGTTCATTTGGGAAATTAACTCGGAGGAAAAAAAATATGGGAGATTACCAGATTCAGTAGTCTCTGCTTCACATGTCACTTAGCAGTTTCCGCAGAGCTATGCAAGCCAAAGACATTCATTATTTTGGGTCTGCACTTTCTCCCAAAATAAAAAATTCCACATTTTCTGTGAAGATTGGTGGAATCAAGAAGGAAGCATTTTTCAATGTCACAATATGACAGACCTCAGTGCTACACATTCTTTAAGTCCAAACTAAATGAACAGGCAGGAAGGAAGAGGATAAGGAAGACAAGGGCCGGGGGGGGGGGGGGGGGACGCGCTCAACTCCCGAGTGCACATTCTGTCACCGGTGAGATTTAATACAGCGTTTAATTATCATCCTGTGCATCTGTGCAAACAAACCCCCACATCCTCT
>JAPMUY010002815.1:137500-236853 GCA_026901105.3 Galaxias olidus
TCCCTCTCCCTCTCCCTCTCTCTCTCTCCCTCTCTCTCTCTCTCTCTCTCCCTCCCTCTCTCTCTCTCTCCCTCTCTCCCCACTCCAGCATGTCTATCAAATTCAAATTCAAATTCAAATGAGCTTTATTGGCACGGTAAAGGATACATTTACATTGCCAAAGCATTACAACACATATGACAGATATGATAACAACAAAATAAACAATATTATGTCATAAAACTATTTCACACAAATTTGTTTTTATTTTTATATATATATCTATTTTTTATTTATTTATTTATTTAATTTATATTTATATATATATATATACACATACACACACATTATTATTATTATTTTTTTTATTCATTTGTTCCACTGGCTGTTTTCAGAGTGTGGCATTGGTGAACACAATGTGCTGCTCTAGCTACACAGGCATTTCTCCAAGTAAACAGGGCCATTTTTGTTCTTCTTGTTTGGTTCCGAATTCATTATATATGTTTGTTGTTTGGGGGAATATTTTTTCTCTAATGGGATTATATTTTGGACATAAAGTTAGGAAATGGACTTCTGTCTTTATTTCGTTAAGGTGGCACTCCTGGCATATCCTTTCTTCTCTTGGGAGCCAGGATTATCTCCTTCTGCCTATTTCAATGGCCAAGCTATGTTCACAGAGTCTGTACATCAATCTCGCACATGAAACCCAACAAACCCCCTCCCTGTTTATGTTCCTGAACATAAACCCAACAAACCCCCTCCCTGTTTATGTTCCTGAACAAACCCCCTCCCTGTTTATGTTCCTGAACAAACCCCCTCCCTGTTTATGTTCCTGAACAAACCCCCTCCCTGTTTATGTTCCTGAACAAACCCCCTCCCTGTTTATGTTCCTGAACACGGCATGGCGTTCCCTTAGACTAGGGAACACACTGAACACTTTCTCCTGTCTTACTGGGACTGCTCAGTCTGGCTCTGAACACTTTCTCCTCTCTCACTGGGGCTGCTCAGTCTGGCTCTGAACACTTTCTCCTGTCTCACTGGGGCTGCTCAGTCTGGCTCTGAACACTTTCTCCTCTCTCACTGGGGCAGCTCAGTCTGGCTCTGAACACTTTCTCCTCTCTCACTGGGGCTGCTCAGTCTGGCTCTGAACACTTTCTCCTCTCTCACTGGGGCAGCTCAGTCTGGCTCTGAACACTTTCTCCTCTCTCACTGGGGCAGCTCAGTCTGGCTCTGAACACTTTCTCCTCTCTCACTGGGGCAGCTCAGTCTGGCTGGGCATCCAGAGCCTGATGATAGATCTGGAGGGAGCGGCATGGAGGAGGAGGAGGAGGAGGAGGAGGAGGGGTGTCCAGCCCTTGGCTTGCCCTAACACAAAAAAAATAGGGGGGGAAAAGAGAGAGAGGGAAAAAAGTGGAGCGGAGACAGGAACTAAAACTGAAAGTGTAGAATGGCTGCCTGCAGGTTGAGATGTTGGCTAGCAGCCCCTCAGGTCTCTGCCCTCAGTCACAGGTAAACACACATCCAGTCACACACGCCACTGACCCAACAGAGCTGTGTGAAGTGTTCTGCGAGGTAAACGTCTTTCATCTGTTCCCAGCTCCACTAAAGACCTCAGTGAGCAGAGACACTCAACGCACACTACCTTAACCCCAGAGGTCACGCACTACCTTAACCCCAGAGGTCACGCACTACCTTAACCCCAGAGGTCACGCACTACCTTAACCCCAGAGGTCACGCACCACCTTAACCCCAGAGGTCACGCACTACCTTAACCCCAGAGGTCACGCACTACCTTAACCCCAGAGGTCACGCACTACCTTAACCCCAGAGGTCACGCACTCCCTTAACCCCAAAGGGCATGCACTACCTTAACCCCAAAGGTCACGCACCACCTTAACCCCAAAGGTCACGCACCACCTTAACCCCAAAGGTCATGCACTCCCTTAACCCCAATGGTCACGCACTCCCGCACACAGAGAGACTCCAGGCTCAATAAAACCCAGGGAACATCTGACAGGACCGGCTGAATTCAGCCTGAAGTGGTCAACAAGCTAAAAGGCCTTCGTATTTACTGACTGCCAGCCTGAAGTGGTCAACAAGCTAAAAGGCCTTTGTATTTACTGACTGCCAGCTGGCCATCCCCCTTCAATTTAACTGCCTTTGTATTCCAGCAACGCATTTTTTGGAGCCGAGTTCTTTTTAGGTAGGAAAGAAGCAAGGAACTCAAGTGCTCAGAGAGGAATGGTACATTTAACTTCCCTCCAAACACTTTTAACTGTCGCTATAATCTAATAAACAGTTTACAGAAATAACCTTGTGTTAAATCTCCACCCAAACTTCACAAATACCCTTCTAGGAAGGTGTGTATGTCTCCAACAGTCATTCTACATGTACAGAGTCACTCTCTGTGGTGACACACTCTGTGTGTATGTGTGCACTGTCAATGTGTGTGTGTGTGTGTGTGTGTGTGTGCGCGCGCACTGTCACTCTGTGTGTGTGCACTGTCTCCGGAGAATGAGCAGGAAGCCTTAGCTAATCAAAGTACAGTCCACGCATCTTCAGATCTGAGGGATCTCTCCACACAGAGACGATGAAACGGTGTATTCTCTCACATGACAGTGGGACAAACACATGGAAATAGCATGCAAAGGAACACATAACTCAACACTGTTTACGGCACGGCCAAATCTAATCTGTAGGGCTTTAGACAAAGAATGCCTCTGATCTCACTCTCTAACAATAGTTTGACTGTGACAGCCACTCCATCAAATTCACACAAACTGCAACTGAGACTGACTGCCGTGTGTGTGTGTGTGTGTGTGTGTGTGTGTGTGTGTGTGTGTGTGTACGTGTGTGTGCGTGTGTGTGTGTGTGTGTGTGTGTGTGTGTGTGTGTGTGTGTGTGTGTGTGTGTGTGTGTGTGTCTGTGTGTGTGTGTGTGTGTGTGTACGTGTGTCTGTGTCGTGTGTCTGTGTGTGTGTGTGTGTGTGTGTGTGTGTGTGTGTGTGTGTGTGTGTGTGTGTGTGTGTGTGTGTGTGTGTGTGTGTGCGTGTGTCTATGTGCGAGTTAGAGGCATTGTCCTGAGAACAATCCCTTTCCATTTACCAGTGTTTGGTTTAACAGAGGGAGGGAGGGAGGGAGAGAGGGAGAGAGGGAGAGAGGGAGAGAGGGATGGAGACACAGAGAGGACCTGAGCCAGAGACACAGCCCAGGACGACACCGAGACACTGAGACACACATTACCAAAGAGACCACCACCCTAGTCAGCGCACACAGAGACCCGTTCCCACGGTACACGTTCTGGGGACACACTCCACAGAGACAACCCACCCGTCAGAGACCGCACACTGATGAGACACAGGAGAGAACACAGAGAACACAGACAGAGAGAGGGAGGGTGGAAGGAAGACGTTCTACTCACATCCAGCGAGTCCTCATTGACGATGACGAGGGACATGCCATGAGTCACCAGAGACACACAGGAGTAACCTGAGACACAGAGACACACAGAGACATCAGAGACACACAGAGACACACAGAGACACACAGAGACACACAGAGACATCAGAGACACACAGAGACACACAGAGACACACAGAGACATCAGAGACACACAGAGACACACAGAGACACACAGAGACACACAGAGACACACAGAGACATCAGAGACACACAGAGACACACAGAGACATCAGAGACACACAGAGACACACAGAGACAACCTGAGACACAGAGACACAGAGACACACAGAGACATCAGAGACACACAGAGACACACAGAGACAACCTGAGACACAGAGACACAGAGACACACAGAGACATCAGAGACACACAGAGACAACCTGAGACACAGAGACACACAGAGACACACAGAGAGACACACAGAGAGACACACAGAGACACACAGAGAGAGAGAGACAACCTGAGACACAGAGACACACAGAGACAACCTGAGACAACCTGAGACATCACACAGAGACACATCACACAGAGACACATCAGAGAGAGAGACACATCACACAGAGACACATCAGAGAGAGAGACACATCAGAGAGAGAGACACATCAGAGAGAGACACATCAGAGAGAGACACATCAGAGAGAGAGACACATCACACAGAGACACATCACACAGAGACACATCACACAGAGACACATCAGAGAGAGAGACACATCACACAGAGACACATCAGAGAGAGAGACACATCAGAGAGAGACAGAGACACATCAGAGACAGAGACACATCAGAGAGAGACATATCACACAGAGACACATCAGAGAGAGAGACACATCACACAGAGACACATCAGAGAGAGACACATCAGAGAGAGACACATCACACAGAGACACATCACACAGAGACACATCACACAGAGACACATCACACAGAGACACATCAGAGAGAGACACATCACACAGAGACACATCACACAGAGACACATCACACAGAGACACATCACACAGAGAAAGAGTGGCAGTGGTTGTCTCTCTTACTAGGACTAGGGTAGACAGCGGGTTTGTTCAGCCCACCAGTCCTCCGGTCTCTGTCCGTCTCTGTCCAGTCATAGTCCTACCTCCTCACTCACCGATGTCTCTGTCCGTCTCTGTCCAGTCATAGTCCTACCTCCTCACTCACCGATGTCTCTGTCCGTCTCTGTCCAGTCATAGTCCTACCTCCTCACTCACCGATGTCTCTGTCCGTCTCTGTCCAGTCATAGTCCTACCTCCTCACTCACCGATGTTGATGGCCGTCTCCTGCTTGTCGCCGGTGAGGACCCAGATCTTGATGTCGGCCTTCATCAGAGTGGCGATCGTCTCGGGAACCCCCGCCTGTAGACGGTCCTCGATAGCTGTGGCCCCCAGTAATTGTAAGTTCTGACACAGAGAGAGAGAGCAGGGTTGGCTAGGCTCTGGCAGGGAAAGGTGTGTTGAGACATCCCATGAAGAGGGTGATGGCAGCGTGTCAGTGGCTGCCATGAGAAGGACAGGGTGCTAGACCTCTTCCTCTTCCTCCTCCTCCTCCTCCTCCTCGAGCCAAGAGGCAGCCAGCTCCTTTCCCTACTCACTGTAAATGTGTACAGTACACACACACACACACACACACACACACACACACACACACACACACACACACACACACACACACACACACACACACACACACACACACACACACACTCCCCTCACTGGGTAACACTGCTGTGTTGTGGACTGTAGTTTAATGAGGCTCTTGGCAGACTGGTGCAGGTAATTAGCTCTGTGGTCTTCCAGTCTAACCAACCAGCACCTTCTCCTCTTTCCCTCCCATTCCTCACAGAACCGCTTCCAACAACTCCACACGGACATCCTGTCTCCTCGACCTGTGTCTCTATCTTACGACCTTTCTGACTCTCTGAACCCTCTCTCCTGGACTACCGGACCAACATCCAGAAGAATTCCTGGGAGAAACAAAAAGACCAAACAACATGACTTCTTTCTTGTCCTGGGTGTGGTCTCACCTGCAGGCTACGCTACCATCCTGGGTGTGGTCTCACCTGCAGGCTACGCTACCATCCTGGGTGTGGTCTCACCTGCAGGCTACGCTACCATAGTAGAAATCCCCCTGAAAGTGTATTACCATACAGACCTCTTGTGACTGAATGAATGGAGCTGTTGTTAGGATCATTGGTGCAAATGTGCCCCCTGGTGGCTAACGACACAACAGGCAGAGCGGGCCATCACACTCCACATCACATTCATCATCATAACCGCAGCGGGCAGCCTCAAATAACCCTAATGGTTGGCACAGAGACGGGGGTCTTGTGGGGTACCTTCTCCAGCTGTTCATAACACTCCACATCACATTCATCATCATAACCCTAATGGTTGGCACAGAGACGGGGGTCTTGTGGGGTACCTTCTCCAGCTGTTCATAACACTCCTCATCACATTCATCATCATAACCCTAATGGTTGGCACAGAGACAGGGTCGGTACCTTCTCCAGCTGTTCATAACACTCCTAAGTCAACACCAGCAGGCGGTCTTTGATCACCTGTGAACAAAAGTAGCCAGCCACTCCTGGTAGGCGCCCTTGTGATAGTAACAAAGCAAGCAGCAGTAGGGAATCTTAGAAAGATACTGGGTCAACACCAGAATAACATTCTGCTTTGTTACAAAAGTAGAATAATGTCTAGTGGGTCTGATAGAATAACAGTAGTTACAGTACTCTGAATCTATGGTGCGTAGTGGGTCTGAACTAGAATAACATTCTGCTTTGTTACAGTACTCTGAATCTATGGTGCGTAGTGGGTCTGAACTAGAATAACATTCTGCTTTGTTAGTCAAATCAAACGGAGTGCAGAAGGATAGGTCGACAGGATTTGACAGGTACACATTGTAAAGGATGAGATTAAGAAAACCCGAACGGGACAGATCGTACCCTCGGTAGCAAACTGCTCCAAATGAACAATAGTGAGGTCCTTGTACTGCGACGCGTCGGTGAGGCGCTCAAAGACAACGTTATCCTGAGAAAACAAACATAATACATTATCCATCATCAGGAATCCCTCACTTTCAACACTACTCAGTAGAATTCCAATCCTACTGAAGACCAGAGCACCAGACATACAGCCCCTTTGCAGTACAGGCGGAGTTTGCCATCTGGGGTCCGGACCACCACGGACATGCGCTTGCGGTTACTGGGGGGGACAGAAGACATTCAATTAGACCCCCAAGATTCCATTTCACGCAACAACAGGTCTGATTAGGCCAGGCTGCAGTGTGTGTGTGTGTGTGTGTGTGTGTGACCTTACCTGGAAAACTCCAGCACGTTGAGTAGCTCATAAGTCTTCCCCTGCCCTCTCTAAAGTGCAAAGTCAAATCAAACGGGTGATCAGTTTTACAGCCAGGTCTATCATCCATGTTTCAAAACACCATGTGTCTGGGAAGCAGTAGCTCTGCACCGTACACTCACAGCTTCAATGATCACGGAGTCAGGAGTCCTCGCTGTGAACACGAAGCCTAGGCCTTTGGCTCCTTTGACCAGCGCTCCCTCATCTGAGGTCAACACACACACACACACACACACACACACACACACACACACACTAACTAAGTCAAAGATACAGATAGTGCTTTGGCTAACCAGAGCTCCCTCGTCTGAGATCAACACGCACACAGACAGTCAAAGATACAGGTAGTAAAAGCCTGTCTCATAGGGTGTTATGAATAGAGAGCTCCGAGCAGCGCTAGGCCACTGGGCTGACATGGGAGGCCACAAGGGGGACGGGGATGTCTGACCTGGTGAGGAGGCCTGGTAGATCAGCTGGTCTGCGTCCCTCTCAGGAACCACAGTGTGGCACACGGCCATCATGGTCAGGAACTCACAGATCTGAGGAGACGTGGGCTACGCGCGCGCACACACACACACACACACACACACACACACACACACACACACACACACACACACACACACACACACACACACACACACACACACACACACACACACACAGACACACACACACACACACAGACACACACACACACACACACACACACACACACACAGACAGACACACAGACAGACAGACAGACACAGACAGACAGACAGACAGACACACACAGAGACACAGACACAGACACACAGACACACACACAGACACACAGACACACACACACACAGACACAGACACACAGACACACAGACAGACACACACAGACACAGACACACACACACAGACACAGACACAGACACACAGACACAGACACAGACACAGACAGAGACACAGACACAGACACAGACACAGACACAGACACACACACAGACACAGACACAGACACAGACACACAGACAGACACACAGACACAGACACAGAAGAAGAGATGGTTGTGTAGCCGGTTCATCCCTCATCCCACTTTTTAAACTCACATGTTTGTGTGAGTGCCGATCTAACTTTAGAGGTGAGGGTAAGAGAGAAGCAGTGGGTACACCTACGTGGTTCTTCTCAATGTTCTGGATGAGAGCAGGATCATCAAACTCTGTGGAGTTATGGCTGCTGGATGGCAGATGGCTGAGGGAGAGAACAGGTCGATGGAACTTACAATCAAAAAGAATGAGCACAACAAAATGAAGTGATTGAAATGAAGGAATGGTTTGTTTACTTGTTAATTAATTGTTTCCGATTAGTTTTTGTTCATTTAACCAATAAAGTATGGAGTTTGATCTGTTAGGTTACAACCCTCAGAGAGCAGAAACGTGGTAGACAGAGATAGGAGAGTCTAAAGAGGAGTTAGGCTAAACGTGTCCAGGAGGACGACTCACCTGAAGTCCTCCATGGAACGATCACAATCAAGCTCAGGGAAATGGCTGCAGTAATAGATTCATTCATATAGCACTGGATCAATCATTTAATCAGGTCAATGAATTAGTAAAGAAAGCAACAACTTAGTTCATTATTACGATGGGTTTCATGCACACAGAAAGGAAAGAGGCAAACAAGCTGCTGTTTGTTAGAGACCAAACTGAAGAGGACTATAGGGTTGGTAGTTGTAAGTAACTGACCCGTATGTGATCCCAGCAATGGTACACTTCTTGAAATGCATGACGTTGCAGGTGAGAGTTCCAGTCTTGTCGGAAAAAAGATACTTCACCTGGGAGGACAAAGTACAGAGACAGAAGGAAAGGTAGAGTTAACATGAAATCAGTAAACACAAGGAGAGGTGTTCCTCCTTCTTAAAGCTGTGTGCACGGCAGCATGCTGACCTGTCCTAGTTCTTCATTCAGATTGGATGTTCTGGCCATGGCGGGCGTGTCTGTCTCTGCATAGTACATCTCCATGTCCTGAACCCAGGATTACACACACACTTTACTACGGACACCACAAACACACTCTTCTCAAATATGAAAGAACACAGGGCACATACAGCTGCAGACACACACACTCATACCCAGTTGATGAAGAGGGCCTGTGTGAACTTGACCACCTCCAGAGTGACCAGCAGGCTGATGGGGATCAGGTTGTTGTACAGGATGATGAACGTCAGCAGGTTGTACATGAAGTTAGTGGAGATGTCACCTAGACACACACACACACACACACACACACACACACACACACACACACACACACACACACACACACACACACACACCCACACACACACACACACACACACACACACATTTTAGGCAGGTGTGAAGTCTTTAAAGTTAGAAAATACTGTATATATAAATATAAATGTTAATTGTTTATTTTTAACAATTCATAAAATACAAAGTGAGGGCAAAGCAAATCTGTATCATATCAACATTTGGAGTGACCACCCTTCTCCTTCAAAACAGCATCCCCTGCCTTAAACTTATGCACAGTAATGTATGTGTTCATATACTATGTATTAATTTTACTATTTGTATGTATGTGTGTGTGTGTGTGTGTTATGTACACATTTACTGTATGTATGTATTTACTGTACATATGTATTGTGTGTTATGTATACATTTACTGTATGTATGTATTTACTGTACATATGTATTGTGTGCTATGTATACATTTACTGTATGTATGTATTTACTGTACATATGTATTGTGTGTTATGTATACATTTACTGTATGTATGTATTTACTGTACATATGTATTGTGTGTTATGTATACATTTACTGTATTTACTGTACGTACGTATTGTGTGTGTTATGTATACATTTACTGTATGTATGTGTTTACTGTACGTACGTATTGTGTGTGTTATGTATACATTCACTGTATGTATGCGTTTACTGTATGTATGTGTTTACTGTACGTATGTATTGTGTGTGTTATGTATACCTTTACTGTATGTATGTGTTTACTGTATGTATGTTTAGCGTGTGATATGTGCATGGCCTCACCTGCGCGCGACAGGTACCAGCAGGCCTCGTCCGTGTGCTGCTTGTTCCAGATGGCCGCGCCTATGGAGCTCACCAGCGCCATCACCAGGAGGATGCAGAACAACACCAGGATCTGGAGGTTGGTCACTCGCTCCACGTTGGAGCGCTTAAGGGGAGCTTTGGTTGAGTTCTGGGACACGGAGAGGAGAGGAACCTTACTTACTGTACAAACACAACATACACTACATAATAGGGCTTCACTTTCCTTCGAGCATGGTGTTGGGTCAAAATGTAGGCTACAAAGGGCTCACCTGCATGAGTTTGGAGTCATGTCCAGTGTAGACTACGATTCCCACCACCCACTGTGTGTTCCTGATTTGGGCGCCTCGCAGCAGCACCTGGTCTGGGCCCAGAGGAGCAGCGCTGCATTTAGAGAAACCACACGTCAAAGGTCAAAGGTCTCTGTCAGACAGGCACAACCGCACGTCAGAGGTCTCTGTTAGACTGGCACAACCACACATCAAAGGTCTCTGTCAGACTGGCACAACCACACGTCAAAGGTCTCTGTCAGACTGGCACAACCACACGTCAAAGGTCTCTGTTAGACAGGCACAACCACACGTCAAAGGTCTCTGTCAGACTGGCACAACCACACGTCAAAGGTCTCTGTCAGACAGGCACAACCACACGTCAAAGGTCTCTGTCAGACTGGCACAACCACACGTCAGAGGTCTCTGTCAGACAGGCACAACCACACGTCAAAGGTCTCTGTTAGACAGGCACAACCACACGTCAAAGGTCTCTGTCAGACCGGCACAACCACACGTCAAAGGTCTCTGTCAGACTGGCACAACCACACGTCAAAGGTCTCTGTCAGACTGGCACAACCACACGTCAAAGGTCTCTGTCAGACTGGCACAACCACACGTCAAAGGTCTCTGTCAGACTGGCACAACCACACGTCAAAGGTCTCTGTTAGACAGGCACAACCACACGTCAAAGGTCTCTGTCAGACAGGCACAACCACACGTCAAAGGTCTCTGTCAGACTGGCACAACCACACGTCAAAGGTCTCTGTTAGACAGGCACAACCACACGTCAAAGGTCTCTGTTAGACAGGCACAACCACACGTCAAAGGTCTCTGTTAGACTGGCACAACCACACATCAAAGGTCTCTGTTTAGAGGTCTCTGTCAGACTGGCACAACCACACGTCAAAGGTCTCTGTTAGACAGGCACAACCGCACGTCAGAGGTCTCTGTCAGACTGGCACAACCACACGTCAAAGGTCTCTGTTAGACAGGCACAACCACACGTCAAAGGTCTCTGTCAGACAGGCACAACCACACGTCAAAGGTCTCTGTCAGACTGGCACAACCACACGTCAAAGGTCTCTGTCAGACTGGCACAACCACACGTCAAAGGTCTCTGTCAGACTGGCACAACCACACGTCAAAGGTCTCTGTCAGACTGGCACAACCACACGTCAAAGGTCTCTGTTAGACAGGCACAACCACACGTCAAAGGTCTCTGTCAGACAGGCACAACCACACGTCAAAGGTCTCTGTCAGACTGGCACAACCACACGTCAAAGGTCTCTGTTAGACAGGCACAACCACACGTCAAAGGTCTCTGTCAGACAGGCACAACCACACGTCAAAGGTCTCTGTCAGACTGGCACAACCACACGTCAAAGGTCTCTGTTAGACAGGCACAACCGCACGTCAGAGGTCTCTGTCAGACTGGCACAACCACACGTCAAAGGTCTCTGTTAGACAGGCACAACCGCACGTCAGAGTCTCTCTGTTAGACCGGCACAACCACACGTCAAAGGTCTCTGTTAGACCGGCACAACCGCACGTCAAAGGTCTCTGTCAGACTGGCACAACCACGTCACGTCAAAGGTCTCTGTTAGACCGGCACAACCACACGTCAAAGGTCTCTGTTAGACAGGCACAACCGCACGTCAGAGGTCTCTGTCAGACTGGCACAACCACACGTCAAAGGTCTCTGTTAGACAGGCACAACCGCACGTCAGAGGTCTCTGTCAGACTGGCACAACCACACGTCAAAGGTCTCTGTTAGACCGGCACAACCACACGTCAAAGGTCTCTGTTAGACTGGCACAATCACACGTCAAAGGTCTCTGTTAGACTGGCACAATGGCAGGACAGTTTCAAACCATTTGAGTCCAGGCCTGTCCTTAGAAAACACTGTCTTTTATTGGCCTGTCCTTAGAAAACACTGTCTTTGATTGGCCTGTCCTTAGAAAACACTGTCTTTGATTGGCCTGTCCTTAGAAAACACTGTCTTTGATTGGCCTGTCCTTAGAAAACACTGTCTTTGATTGGCCTGTCCTTAGAAAACACTGTCTTTATTGGCCTGTCCTTAGAAAACACTGTCTTTATTGGCCTGTCCTTAGAAAACACTGTCTTTTATTGGCCTGTCCTTAGAAAACACTGTCTTTGATTGGGACACGATTTCATGACCCCCAGGTTCAGTGTGTTCACATTGTATTCACATGTTAAGTAAGTCTGCCTAGTTTGTAGAAGTACTACTGTGGTTCTGTAAAAGGAGTGTGTCCCTTCAGGGAGGTACCATGTCTTAGACTAACTTCCTGTAGTGATAAAAACCCACATTTGGCATGGAGACCCACTTTGGTCTGCTGGATAGCGTGATATTTCTATGTACATGCAAAAGCACGCTAAAAGCATGAGCACTATGTTCAGCAGATGCTGGCACAAGCAAGTGTGAGGCGGGGTTTTTACTTTAAGAGGTAGCTAATCTTCAGTTCATCAGTTCATCCAGACTCCAACCATTTAATAGATCTACTTATAATGATAATTAACGACTACTCATTTATCTCCTCTATATGGAGGTAGGAGGAAGTGTTTCAACAGGCTAAAAGAGAGAGGGAAACTCTGGAACGGGTCAGTCTGTGATATGGAGGTGGAGTGAGTGTTTCAACAGGCTAAAAGTGAGAGGGAAACTCTGGAACGGGTCAGTCTGTGATATGGAGGTAGGAGTGAGTGTTTCAACAGGCTAAAAGTGAGAGTGAAACTCTGGAACAGGTCAGTCTGTGATATGGAGGTAGGAGTGAGTGTTTCAACAGGCTAAAAGTGAGAGTGAAACTCTGGAACAGGTCAGTCTGTGATACAGTGACATTCCCTTTCACAACCAATTTGTCTGACTGATCTGCTGCTGACAACGAGCCTTTCACTACACACTCACACGTGGACGGCTACTCACACAGAAATACATGTGACTAGAACCACACCTACACTAGATTTGAGCAGGGCTAGGTGAAGTTATACAATAACCAACCAATGTAAGTAAAAACAGCTTTGAATGATTGTCAACAACGCCTTTTTTCTGACAAACGAGCATGATGGGCCTTTCACAAAAATCCACGAAATATAATTTTAGATCTATTCTGGCTGTGTGTATGTGCGTGCGTGAGTGTATGTGTGTGTGCGTGTGTGAGTGTAAGTGTGTCTTACTTCAGGTTCTCGAGGCGTAGTGTTCCGGTGAAGTCGTAGAGGTGTCTGTTGGGGCCCTCACACTCCAGACGCCCAGACAGACCCACCAAATCCTCCAGAGACTGGAGACTGGCTGTCATAGGGATGCCCTGGAGCAAAGCACATTAAATATTTACTGAGACACATCATTAAACTGCTGGCGCTCGCTCTTACAGGCAAACAGACAGGGACATCTATTAGAGACATCCCGTAAAGCTCTATGAAATGGCAGACAGGGACATCTATTAGGGACATCCCATAACGCTCTATGAAATGGCAGACAGGGACATCTATTAGGGACATCCCGTAAAGCTCTATGAAATGGCAGACAGGGACATCTATTAGGGACATCCCGTAACGCTCTATGAAATGGCAGACAGGGACATCTATTAGAGACATCCCGTAACGCTCTATGAAATGGCAGACAGGGACATCTATTAGGGACATCCCGTACCGCTCTATGAAATGGCAGACAGGGACATCTATTAGGGACATCCCGTAACGCTCTATGAAATGGCAGACAGGGACATCTATTAGGGACATCCCGTAAGGCTCTATGAAACGACAGACAGTTTGTTGGGGCTTGCCTGTCTGATCTTGAGGTTGGTTTCTCCATCTAGGTTGGAGGTCTCTGTGTAGCACATGGCCTGAGGCTCACTGTAGGGGAGACCACAGCCACATTAACACACTCCTCCTTCACCGCCATACTGGTCAGAAGCAAATACTGATACACCGTAACACATCATATAACACCAGACAGTTTTGCTATGCTAGAATGACTCATTCTAGTAAGGAACTTAATACAACATCTGGACAAAACCATACACAAACACACATTACACCATACACAAACACACATGGAGAACAATGCGCTAAGGCCAAAAGACAAACATGAGGACACAAACACAACACGCAGAGTGGAGGCTGACCTGGACGAGACTATAACCATGTCAGCTGGAAGGTGCTGGCCATTGGTCACTTTCACTATGTCTCCTACTGCCACCTGGTGGCCAGCGGGCAGCATTGCGACAGCGTAAGGAGAGAGGGAGAGAGAGAAAAAAGAGTGGAGCGTAAAGGGAGAGAAGGGGGTTGAGGTGAGGGGCAAGGGGGGAAGAGTTGGCAGGTAGACAAGGTGGGAGATGGAGAAAAAAATGGGGGATGTTAACGGACAGTTAATGACAAACCAGCGGGATAAGGAGAGAAAGAATAGGAGGAGCAGCCTGATGTTCTGATGCTTGTTGCCTTTGGATGCCGGCCAGTAGCTTTAGACAAACAGCACATGACAAAACTGTGTAAATAGTTACATAGGAGAGAGAAGGAGAGACAGGCGAAGAGAAAGAACCAGACAGAGTGTGTGTGTGTGTGTGTGGGACAGAAAGAGAGAGAGTGAGCCTATGGGAGAGAAAAACAAAGTGAGTGATAAAGTGATAAAAGACAGCGATGAAAAAGTTACCTGTTTCCATATGATGGTCTGCCAGGCTCCATTACGCAGCACTGGGAGACAAGGACAACACAGCCATCAGCCTATAGAACCACTCCAATACAATAAACATGTTGACACACGTGTTGTCAACGGCCTGCTGTAGCCTGGCTGTGATCTCCATGGCAAACAGCGACCTTTCACTCCGTAATGAATGGCAAACAAAAGCACACTCGGGGACCCTGGTGGAGAACACCCCTCAGCGTCCATTTACCTGTTGTGGTCTTGTTGTTGACTGTGTTGTCGGCCTTGTGTCTCTTCTGGAAAGAGACAGAGGTGGTGCTTTAGCACGCCAAAGCTTATCCTCAGAACTCAACACCAATAGCTCTGAGCACCCTGACAGCTGCCCCTATAGGCTAGGCAGCAGTTGCTGGCCCCACATCACTCACATAGTCCTCTATGATCTCCTTGATCCCAGCCACGGTCAGGATGAAGATGAGGGGCACCAGCGTGGTGTAGCGGCCCGTCGGAGACACATCGGGAATTTGCTTTAGGGCAGACAGCGACACAGCGTCGAAATCAGAACAATTAGGTTACACGGATTCTACAGTCAAGCTTTTAAAACGAATGCTGGCTCTTACAAGAGAATAATTCATTAAAACACGTGTATAAAACATGGATCACAAATTGTGCACCAGTTCTGGGTGGGTTGGGGCTTTACCTGCATAAGGGCGATGAACAGGAAGAAGGCATTGGCTGCCCTCCGGATCTGCTCATACAGGAAGCGAGGCAGGAAGGTGAGGACTCCATACTTGGTGGTACTGCACAAAGGGATAATGCCTACATTTAAAAAGTCTTCCCTTGAACCAGTAAGCAAACTAAACAAGACTTAGCTTAAGCGGAAAACACTACAAGCTAATGGCTTTGTCAACCTGAGATGAAATTGTTGCTGTTCTTGAAAACCAATTAGAGATACTCAAAAGTCTCCAGGGAGCGTGACATGAACAGATCCATTTGGGGTCTCACACATTGGCACCACCAGAAATGGACCAGCCATTCAGTCCAAAGCCATATATTATACAAAGGGTATTGATTAGCCTCGAAAAAGCCATTAGCAACCAAAATAGCAGTGATAGGACTTATAAATAACTGCATCTTTCACTTCAGGCCCGGCAATATTTATTTTTCTCGTACAACCACTGAGGATGAAGGGCTGGGTTGAGCGTGTTGATGCTACTGTACAGTGGCGCTGTGATGACTAATCGAACAGCAGCCTCCATCGCTCACTCAATTAGATGACAGGGTCTCCATGGAGACGACGCCAAAGCCATAAATACAAACACAGGCACACGTTTGCAGAAGCCCAGCGTCAGGGAAAGCAGGACATGACACACTGTGAAGAGTGATACTGTGGTAGTTAGACAGACACGCACACTCATAACTCTGAAGATGATGCCCCAGATAAACCTGTTTTAATCTAAAGTAAGGGTAAGCGATGCCACACACCTCTTTCAAAGTCTGCACATCCTGTTAAGGTAACAATCCTATTAACGACGTGGGGTCGAGGCAAAACTTTCATGTATGAAACAATTGCACAATAAGTTCTGTCCAAGTAACGTTAACGGGTTCGGCAAACGCTTCCACAGAGACACAAGTGTTTGGCTGAAATCCTGTCAATTCTGAAGGTTACGATCTTAAAACGGCAATCTTTTTTTTAGGTACCTAAGGGTTCAGGTCAATAATGCTTGGAGATGCACTGACTACACATAGTGAATAAAAACAAAACTGCAAGATAAGAAGAACCCAAAGATGATGCGGAGGGTTAAGAGGTACACGGTCTCTAAGAAATCAATAAGCATATTGAACGCCTAAAACATAACCTTAAGTGATACAGGAACACATATACATGAAAGGGCATTCTTCCACGACAAACTATCCAATCAAAAGCCATACAGAGCACTAAGTCACCTGTGATCCAATCAGATGAGCCGGTGGGAGCTTGCCCTAATCTGATTACAAGAACTGAAATAGGCCACTTTTAGAGTAGAATTGAATCTCCCCACAGTAATGGCAGATCAATGAGTGTTTACTGACTGAAAGAAGGCTTCCACCCACATAACACAATTCTATAGGCGCCTGACATGAACTGTCATTTAGCTAAGCCTGCGGGAAACACAGCACAGGTAATAATTGCATGTTAACACTGGTCAAGTCTATCAACTAGAACACAGAAAGCTTACTCTTAATATCATTATAATAACTACACCCCTGCTTATAAAGGATGCAGATGACAGCTGTGGGGACATTGATAATAGAGGCTCCCAACTGACACAGATTATGTTTGGCCCTGCCCATGACCCTGTCAGTGAGAGATAGCCACACACCCCTAGAACGTTCACCAATGGGCCACCCAACTGGACAATATGCTGCTTCACACTTGACATGATGCACATATTGAGTTACCGGACATTCTATTACTACGCCACAAAGAGCCAATGGGCATTCAAAACTATAAAGGTACGCATCACGGTCCAATAATTCCTTTCAAGTCTTCAAGACACAAAATTAATTTCAGGTTTCTGTAGCACTTCACTTCATGCAGAAGGTAATGAATCAATAGTAAAAAGGATAGATATAAGTATGACATATGATTACAAAATATCGGAAGGGTTATCCATTTTACAGCGTCACATATGCAAAGGAAAGAAATGGGTACATTTGAGTTAGGAAGATAAGGGCAAAACACAGCCTATTTATTTCCTTTCTCTGAGTGTTGAAAGTATTTATTCTAACACTAAGTAAATACATATGAATCACTAGCTATGGCTGCACTGGTCATTAAAAACAGGATTCAGTTTTCTAACTTAAATGTTATGTCAGAACCCCATTACATGGAATGGCCAATTTCTCAGCATGCACAAATAATAGTTTGATCATTTTTCAACCAATAAAAAATATTGCAATAGGCTTTTCCATTTGTCTCTTCAAGTTGGCGAGCTGTTCTGATACCTTCTGATAATAAAACATGTCCATACACTTAACTTAAATAAAAAAACAATGTTAATAAATTATAACGATCTATGTTGGATATTTTGGGAAAACGAATTACAGATGTATATTATATTTTGTATATTTATTATATTATCGCATCACTCAGCTCAATAGTTTCACACACATGGAATTAAACTAACCTTCCATGATAAGCAGACCTCATGCATTCCCCATTCTAAAGAACTATTGACTAAAAACCTGTGTGCCTGTGTGTATGTATGAAAGGGATGCATACCTGACATGATTGTCACAGAACTTTGTGCTCTGGGGCCGGTTGAGCAGCACCGTCCGCGCCGTGGCATCTATGGGATCTGCCTGGGAAGTTGTCCCGGACATCTCATCATCTGCCTTGCGGTAGCCTGCGGACGAGCAAGATGGTCCTGCACCGTTCGATTGATGGGAAAGAGGCGAGGCTACGGTAAGTGTGTGTGGGAGAAGGGAGAGACATGCAAGAGACGTTTACAATTCAAAAGAAGACGAACCAATGGAGTCTACTGTATGCTGATGCAGACCGGCGGTCGATTCAATGACGTTTACCCATTCTAGACAGCCCCTTGCCTTTCATAGCGCTTCCCGTCACCAAAAGTCGCCCGACGCCCACGAGACCCCCTGTATAGAATGTGCTGAGGGATGCACAATAGTGAAACAAACCATGTTGTGTTGCCCTCTGTGCTACGATTTTTACTAACTTGAACCTATATAGATAGGCACGTGTTGCATATTGATCGAGTACACACTATGTGAATACATCATTAAATTTCGTTTCTAGCTTGTTGAGAGTAGCCTCTCGGTAGAGTTGATACCAGGCCAATGCATTGTGCTCTACTTGTGTCGCCCACCCATTGAGCATGAAAAGAACATTTTCTACCCTACCTAGGCCGCGCTGTATAATAAAAAAAAAAAAAAAAAAGAGAGAGAGAGAGAGAGAGAGAGAGAGAGAGAGAGAGAGATGTAGGTCTCGACTTGACAGTTTACCCAGCTGGCCCAACGATTCTAGGTGAGAACGGATGGATCACGACCGTCCGTTCAAACGTATCCTCTCTTGGCCTTGCTGTCAAGGAAGCTCGCGACTATGTTGAATGTTACAGGCCCTTAGGCTTCCACCACCTTGTCACGTCATGTTTAAGAAGATTTTATTGGGCATAATTATACGCGGCACCTCCAGTTTGCTGCCTTGTAGTAGCCTAGACAGAAAAAATTCCCTGCTTTCTTGTGGTAATGCCGAGCCTCTTCCTAAAGCAGTCGAACGAAAAATATTGGGCTCTAAATTTAAAGGGGCAGTAACATAGTAGCTTACTGCAGACAAATCGAACTAGAGGAGTCGAATAACACACGGCGTCATCCGTCAAGCGATCACTTTCCTACACAGGCTACTTTTTCCGCACACTCCTTCCCAATTCCTAGTAGTGTATAAAAAATGAAACAATTACTGCCTTAATAATTCAGAAACCTAATCAGTGGCAAGAGGTAGATTGAATGGCTGCAGTAGTAAATTTGTAACAATGTGTTATCAATCATGACTAGGTCATGAACTCTTGTCTCAAGAGTAACATGATTGTAGTCTTTAAACATTGTGCTGGTATGGGAGATCCCAGGGCTCTTTCTACGACATTAGAGCAATATGCAAAACAGGAGTGGTACTTTATGGTATGTGTAATCGGGGTCTTACAATACAACATGTCGGCCTAACATGCATTTAGGTCTATCACCTAGTGAATGTATGCATGATCTATCATTTTTAAAGATCACCATTATTAAAGGGTATTATAAGGGATTTTTAAGCCAATGTTACAAATGTCCCAATATCTACAAATTATTAACCTTATAAAGTTATGTCGTAATGATATGACGAAGTAGAATGTCGCAATTGTATGCATACTGAATGCAACAGTACATACTTCCTAAGGGCAGCCTCAGTACCTACTAAGTAGGCTATCAGATTTGGGACGCAGCATCAGTGTTTTCTTACCCGCCACGGTAAAAACCTTTCCAGTACACCAAAGGCCTACATTTACAAGAGGCCTACAAGAAAAAATATGAATAAAAATGCATTCTCCAAACTTTTTTGTTAGGTTCTATATATTTCTTGAAAGCCCTTAAAAGCTATACTGTCGGCCTGCCGCTGCCATAGGCCTACTAATAGCCCACGAGGCGGCGGTATATTTTGTCTTGTTCCATGTTTCATACTTGTGACTATCAAAAAGAGCCGCACACAATTTTCTGTGGCTATAAACATCCACAGCGCCGTGTGGCATAAATCAGAGCGGTACCGGCGCCAATCTTACTTTCTTTAGCAGCAGAGGACAGCACAATACAGTTTGAATTTAACATCTTAACGTTAGCATGGTGGTACATTTTGCCTAGTTGCAAAGGCAGCATTTATTGATCGGAAATGTGAAATTTAATGTATTTGTCATGTCCAAAAAGTGCCTGTTCTTCATTGCAAGGAACATGTTTCTAGTATTACATTACTATTAGGCTTAAAAGTAAATTAAAATGAACATAAAAGACAATTAAATAACTTATGCAATTATTTGAATTACATCATCAGTCATGATCGTGACAGCCATGCATTTGCATTTGAAAATGTAAATGTAGGTAAGCTAGTGGCGATCTGCAAGAACTATATTTTACGTCATCATTCATCAAGCTGGACTGATCTATTTATCACTATTATCATAAACAACCCAAAGGGAATTCCTGAACAAATGTCATAATGTTTAAACAAGTTTTGCATTTCACCACCATCCAATGTATCGGCAGGTCTGAATAGCACGATTCATGCATTTCACCACCATCCAATGTATCGGCAGGTCTGAATAGCACAATTCATACTGTCATTAATCTTCTGTTTGTCTTTACGAAAATGTGGCATTTTAATCCAAGTAGACCTATAATTTGTGTATATACTCAAACCATGCTATATGCTATTACCAGTAATTATGTGGAAAGGAGCTTCCTCTCTGCCGTTGACTTCCTTATTTCCTTGGCTATCCTTTTGGTGTATGGACTCATGTTGTAGCATTTCATGTCATTAGGCCTGCCTACAACAGCAAACATTCCAAATACCGCTGTAAATTAGTAGTGCAGGAAACCACACAAAGCCATTGTGGACCCAGCTGGTCAAAGTCTATCTGCAGAAACTGATAACCAGATTATGTCTTCTTCTGCCATGCTATGACCCACGACCTAACAGGGCCATAAATCACAACCACTTCCCACAACTCCACAGTTCACTGCAGTTAGACGCTCTAGTAGGATATTGTAAACAATTTAATACATGGTGGTGGGCTCTAAAAGTTTAAAATATAGATCAAATAAAATACAAAATAAAACACTTAACATACCGCACATGCTTTTCCATTTTAATTTGGCCACATCACAAGCCCATGCAACACTTTTCCCCTCTTTCTCCTCTCCCCCTTTCCCCTCTTTCTCTCCAAGCAGATCAATACTGGCCTGCTCAGCAGCCTATTCCAGCTCGGATTTATTCCTGAGAAGATCAATGTCCCTGTTACTCACCCTGATGGAGCGCAGACACGCTCACCTGTATAAGTCATTACCGGTGCTCAGGTGAGTCAGCGGGTAACCCCTGGGATCACTCACGTGTCTATTGTAAGAACAGCAGGCTTCCAGTCAGTAGGCGTCAATAAAACACGCTCTGACTGACAACCTGGCCAGGTACAACAGACAAGCCATGGCCACCTGAGCATGTAAACCAAGACTGTTCCTTACCACACACCCTGACCCCATATCCTTGGTAGCATGCACCCCATGCACCTCTGTTGACTGGGGAGGTAAAGCTATTCCCTTCGATGAACCTGTGTCCCTCATTAGTGTTAAACCAGATGTACGTCCCTGGGCTTTGTTGAGATATGCTACAATACAAACTAAGGCTACCAGGCTGCCTTAGCAGCCACCTAAGTCCCACTCTGCTACTTGAAGAGGATTTTAGCAAATGAATTGTGTACGTACATTATATTGAAGAATAGCACTCACAAAATATATATATATATATATATATATATATATATATATATATATATATATATATATATATATATATATATGTTTACCAACAATATGATTATAAGAATGTTTGTAATGCTTGACAAACTCATACAGCTTTTTCAAAGACTGTTAAGAATGGTCCTGTCCAAAATGTGCGCAAGGTCTTTGTTCTAGAGCAAGTTTCTGTTTATATTTAAGTTGCCTGGCAAAGCATCATCCTGGACAGTAAAACAGGATGGGTAAAGTAAACCAACGAACTTCTTAACTAGACTACAGAGATCATTGGCCATGTCTCTCAGTTATCTGCAGCGCGTGTTCTGGTCTCAACCCAACCCCAGACTGGCGCGGTGCCAGCCTTTTACGGCTAGGAAGCAGGCCGAACCTTTGAATAATAGATTGAGAGAAGGCTGCATAATTCATCTGCATTCTTTGGTATGGCAGAGCTTATTTCACCAGACACCCTGCCTCTGCTGTGTTGAAGCCTTCAGTCAGCAAAAGAATGGTGCCAGCCGCTATCACTCCATCTCCCTCAGCAACCATTGGACCGCACCAATTAGTCGTCCCGCCGGCATTGTTTTCTAAACGGCATGAAACGTGCCTGTGATGTCTACAGATTTCATCTCAAGGCGTCACACTGTATATTTACTTACATTGCTATAGCATTTGAAATCAAATTATCTTGGTTTAATCAACCACATCCTTCAGTAGTTTTACACTTCAGCAAGTCAATTTCTATTAAAAACTTTTTCAGTCCTTACAAGAATTCCCCATCTAATTTCCTTTCCCTTCCTATGGTGTAAAATAATGCCCATCAATCTGCATTCTTTTTTAAAATACATCTGGTTATAGTGTTATGCAGGTAGAATTTAACTTTTTGAAATGAGGCACATTTAAGTGTGAACTGTGTTAACCGTTGTATGAGTGTGGAAGAGGGAGGTGAAGCCACTTGCAGACCAAGTGAGCATGGAGGTCAATCCTTTCTGTGTCTGCTCTGCAGCGTCAGCTGCTGTTAATCCATTCACTGCTAATCCTGAAGGTAACACCACATCATATGTACACACACACACACACACTTCTAGACACACACAAACTCCTAAACAACACAAATGCAGTACTGCATGCAATGAGCACCCAACATGCGTCTACTTCTCTACTCACCCACCACCACTTTTGAAACATGCTTGCTTGTATGCTTTAGTCGTGAGCTCAACATGCACTTTTAATATGTGTTGGCTGTGCAAATAAAGGCATAATCATTTAGTGGTTCTTAGCCCAGGTTCTGGATAGCTACAGGCCAAGGTGTGTTGGGAGTTATTTCTGCCCAATACTACACAGCCCAACACATCAAATTGCTGGTTCTCCCAGTAGCTTTCAAGGACCAGGGTTGGAGAATACTACAACTGCTGGTGCTGCTGCTGCTGCTGCTGCTCTACAGCATGGCCACATGCACCCGTGACTCCAGGCAGAGAGGGGGCGCTAGCCGACCACAGTAAACTCACTTTTGTCAAACCTGGCGAAGCAGGAGCGCATCGCGGGACCTGAGCCAGGGTCCTGTTGCTCAGTGGACTCCTGCCTAATAGGTGTCAACACTAACTGCTCTGGGAGAGCCGTAGGAAAGAACAACATACACAAGATAGCAAATCAGTGAAACAGCCACACACACAACCAACTCCTAACCAGAAAAGTGTACGAAAAACCAACATGCCAGTCCACATCACGCTGATGACTGTTAACAAGGGCTATTTAGTCATTTATATCAGCGGTGTAATATCAACTAGGGTTAACATGAGTGTGATGCACACAAATGAAGACTTCTGCAGAATTGTGTTGGATGAGACATGTAAAGTTTGTGCTGCAGTGACCCTCTGTGGCCTGCTTGTGTAAGTACCAAACTGTTTTTATTAAAGATAAGCTATCCTCCCTCCTAAATATTCTGTATATTGGTGACCTAGCTGCCATGATAGCCTAGCATTGTATTTTCTAAACATGGGCTGCTCTCATACACACACACAAACAGACAGAGGGATTATTTAGAAAACACATATCAGAGGTTGTAACATCAAGGGAAAATTATGTTTGATATTTACAGTTTAGGTTATTTCGACTCTGCCCTACAGTCTCGAACATATCGAATGCATCAACAAATAGAACCTGGCCTTTTTGAATAATTGGTTACAAACGTGAACTTGCCCTTTTTCCACTTAGTTTGTAAGTCTAAATTGCTGCACCGCTAAACAGTAGTTGGTGTCACAGATAGGTGACGGGTCAGATTTAGGGATGCATGTTCACATGGGGACTCCACAAGATGAAAGGATGACATCTAGTCACATGTCTGGTAGCATGAGCACAAAAACTCAAAGAAAGAGAGGGACCGTGTCTATTGTTTACAACAATTGTGTCACATTTGTGAATTTAAATATCACATACATTTATTACTTATGTTTGGAATCCATATTGTTATGGCATGTGTAATTTGTATAATGTCCTATCTTACTAAAGTCAACGCCTATTCATCTGGGGGCTAGAGACTGTCTCTAGATTATATGTCCTACTGCATTTAAGTTTGCAGGTCAGAAAATGGCCAAACTGCTAACTTAAATGCGGTTTCAGAGCTTCCAGGTGAATATGTGACAACACATGTGTTATTTCCTGTCTCTGGTAGGGATCTATAGCCTGAAGCTTTTGGCCCAATTGGTATTGGTTTAGCTTGTTCCCGATAAGATGGCCCACTGTCTATTTGTGGAGCCTATGAAACAAGCAGTTACAAACACACACACTCATGCATCTAACCTGTAAGCAGCCATGCGCTCAGTTGACCACGTGTCAAAGAGCTGACAGACAATCCCATCCAAGCCCTGGCCTGATAAGACACCCAACAATTCCGTTCTCGACTGAGCTACTTGTACCAGTATCAACCTGATTTGAAAATCTGATTTAGTCAGAATAGGCTGGACATCCCTGAGGTAGATTGGGTGCATGTAATGATTTACTATGGGCATCGGTAAATAAAGGCCATGCAATTTAGTCTGTGCTGCCTTATTTATTTGTATTATTTGAGAGACTTACTTAAGGCATAAGTGCAATGTCACTTCCAAATGTATCTTGAAAAAATTTAATCCCCTGATGATCCCACAAGAAATTCTGATTGTGTCAGGTTACATAATTGATTAAATGTGTAAAATGTCTAAGAAAGCTGTCGTAAGTATATTCAGTATCAATACATTATTCTACGAAAAGAAAGAGATTTATAAATCGAAGTTAAATAGGCCTTACATTTCATCAACATAATACTAATCTGGACGCCGCCTACTGTTTTGTTTAGGCATAACCTCAAATTTGAACTCTGAACGTCATTATTTTAATAACGCATTAATGAGAAACAAGTCTTAAAAGCAACGACAGGCGCAGATATGCAACCGATCTGCAGATAATAATAGCACTATACAAGTTGGCGCACATCACTGCGTGCCAAGAGGTAGCCTAGACTACTGCCTGCGAACTCGGCCTGAGCCGAGGAGGTAAATTGTAGAGCTGCACCGCCCAGTGCCGCAGTCCTAGATCACCGTCCGATTCCCGTTATTCTGATAACTTCGACCGAGACAGGGTATGACAATGGTCATCTCAATAAATCTTCCAAGGTTTGATGCAATTCCCTGGTTACAGAAAATAAATCGAGACGACGACGAATGTTAAGGCTATGACGGAATTGCGCGGTTTGTGAAACCTCGACGACCTATATGCTTACCTCCTTCACTGTGGATCTTTTTCGATCTCCGATTGAAATACATCCTGTTATTACTTGGTTTCTTGTCAAGATGGAATATAAAGGCCGGAGCAATAGCATGCTCATGGCTGACAGAAACAGCAAGGGAATGTAGCCCTGAAATAATGTAGCGGTTGCTGGTAAAGGATCATATTGTCGGTGGAGGCAGCGACGATGGAATAGGCTGCGTGTGTCTGATCGGCATCAGTTCAGCACTATGAGAACGCGCTTGGGTAATGAGATGAGTCTTTGAGCGCGCTCTTGAACGTCTAAACTCTTTCAAGAGAGTGGTTAGGATTTTATCTGGGCAAGCGCAGCATAACACATTCAACGAGAGTAAATAAAATAACGCATTTGTATTCATACGCAGTTTCTTTCATTTTATCTGGGTACTTGATTAATTAATTTAGAATTAGGAACGCAGATATGTAGATGTGGCATGCACCTAATGGTGGTGTCAGGACGGCAATAGTTTGCTTATATCTATAAGCATGCACAAAAATGCACAACAAATCTACAGGCATAACAAAGCTGTCATTTATTTTCATTGTTAAGGAGCAGAGAAGAAACCCCATGTGTTCAGGTCATTACATAGTAACAGAAGTACATATTAACTGTTTTTATTTCATCTCTAATCACATTATAACATTATACATGTTTTTTTTAATTCCTCCATATTTTTAAATAGGAATAGAATAAATATTCACTTATGAATTGGCCAGCCATTCCCTACTTAAACAGTCTGATGGATAGTCAGCCAACTGATGCTCCTCAAGAACCATTTTTGGACATTAAAAGTAACTTCCTTCAGCTCAAACCACGGTGCACTCACACATACACACACACACACACACACACACACACACACACACACACACAGTAACTTTTCAGTTACTGTGTAGGACTATAATTCATGTTTCAAATGGCATGGCAACTAAATATTTAACCCCAACCCTGCAAAAGCAATATCTGATATCACTGATGCTATAGTTCCCCTTGTAAAATAAATGACAATCCATAGGTGAAAACCTTTTGGTACACACATTTATAGAGATCACTGAACATATGAAAACAGGAAACTAAGAGAGCAAGTAATGAGCTGAGTTTAAACAAAATGCCTTTACTTGTCCATTCACTTCAGATGTGAACAAAACAACTTTTCCCCAAGAATTTGCAAGTGCAAGCTTAACAGAGTCTCAGAAACATCAATGAACTGACGTTTCAGGGGTTTACATACTGCTGCAATGAGATGGTCACCTATTTTGTTTAAGTGATTTTTTTGAGCTTTTGTGTAACCACTTTGTAAGGAGAACCTCGAGTGTAAACATCAGTGCACAAGCACTATAAACATTTTGAAACTACAACACTGCCATTCCCCCTCTAGATATTTATTGCACAGCTTATTTACCTCATATGAACATGACTTGCCAAAATCCCACAACAGAAATTCTACATCAAGTGCTTGCTGCTAAGCTCCTTCACTGAATTCCTGATTATCATTTGCTACAGGTCTTCCATCAAATTTACATTGCTCACATCTGAATGTCTTCTGTCAACTTGATTTAAAGGGATGATATCTTGAGAGAAAATATGCATGCATTTAATCTGTGAACACAAATAGAGAAAGCAGGTGGAGAAAAATAAATAAATTCTCTGGCCAAGTAAAATCCAGGTAAAACAAAAGATGTTCACCATCAGTCAATCATCAAACTGATAAACGATTTCATAACTCACTGTAATGGAACACATTAACATGGAAAAGAGCTTTGAAAGTGGAATTGCAAATTGTTGTTAGATGTTAGTTTCCTGCTTTAGTTTAAATTAAGGTAACTCGAAATTCTCTTTTACAAGCATAGAGGAAATATTTACATAAGGACTGATCAAATCAAGTCTACATGGTCCTGTAGTCCATTTGTGATTGGGAGGCATTACATGTTTCAGACCTTTCAGTGTTAAGGTGAGACTGGTCAGCAGTGGCTATGGTAACTCCATAAGCATTAATGCTACCTGAAGCATGTGGCAAAAGGACAATTGATAAGGACACAAAGAAAATTAACAATGAAAACAATGTTGCTAAAAAGAAAGAAAAAAAAGGAGTCTAAAAAAATAAAGCTTTGTTAATTCTCTGCATTTATAGTTGTAGTTTTTTTTTCTCCCCTGCTTTTGGTTCTAACATTACATTTTTCAGCTTTCACACAATGGATCATTTCAATGAAATTAAACAGAGAGCATTATATACATGCACAGCCCGCTTGGGCACGCTCAGTTCAGCCAACATGGGATGGATTGCCAAGTAAAGGGGGGGGGGGTCATGGGTCAGTCCTGGTGCCCAGCGAGGATGGGCTGCCTGCAGATGGGGCAGGTGTTGTTTTCAGAGAGCCATCTATCGATGCAGTGAATGTGAAACTCGTGGGCACAGGGAAGGCGGCGCAGCTTGTTGCCTTGGGCATACTCGTTGATGCAGACACTGCAGGCGCGACCCACTTCCCCCTCCAAGCTAGCCTGGCCGTAGGTGCGCGTTGCCAGATTGTCGATCTGCTCTTTGGTGAGGCCACGTGGGTGATCCTCGTCCTCCTCATCATTCAACAAGAAGAAGTGGGCCAGCCTTAGGATGGGCAGAGTTCCATTTTCAACCAAGTTGTTGGTGTCCCTGCTGGTGGGTCGACCTTCGGCAGGGCTCACAACCCCCAATCTGGCCTGACCACCCTCTTCTTCAGTCCCACCTAACCCTTCCCTCTCTCCTGCCCCTCCTCCCACACCCTCGTGTCCTGCAGCACTCTCGGTGCTGTGGTGGCGGTAGGCCGGGGTGTTGGTGGCAGTGTTGGGGCCGCTGGGGTCCTGGTGGCTTGGCGCGGCTGTCTCGGAGTCGGCCTCAGTCTCCATCAGAGAACTCAGCTCACCAAAGCCGGTCATGATCTGCCTCAAGATGGATCGGAGGGCGGTGGAGCTGGGCTCTCCCAAGCCCGTCTCACTGATGCGCCTCAGGGGAATACGGATAGTGCTGACATAGGTTCGGATCCCGGCACGTTCCGACCGTGAAATTGTGCGCCTAAAGCCACCACTGTCACTCTCAAAGGTGACAGTGTTCTCGGCGGCTCTGGCGTGCGAGCGGGTTCTGCTGGCGATGCTGTCCCGGTCCCGGTTTTCCCCTGGTCGGATCCGTCGAACCTGGAGGTCCAACATAATGGTGGGGTGGCGCCGCACCCCTGCGCCCCCTGCTATAGCTCCGTGGGAGTCCCCCTCTGGCTCTACTGCCCCTGTGGCTGGCTCTGTTAGAGCAGCCGGCTCGGCAGCAGGCTCTGCCGTCTCCATGGAAACAGAGTCGGCCCCACTGCCTGGCTCTGCAGAGTTAGAACCACTGTTGCCACCACTGGAGGGCAGGACAGCAGCGGGGTTGGGGCTTCTTTGCAGAGGGGATCTGCTCCGACGTGACGACCGAGAGGGCATCCCGCCTCCAGCTGCAGCCCTGCGGATCCGTCCGCGAGATCGAGTCCTACTGCTGCGCTGCTCGGGCCCTGCCAGTCCCTGGGGCCCAGACTGAGGTGGCACGCGGGGACAGTCCAGAGTAGCAGTTACCTCATCGCGCCCTTGCTCCAACGCTGCATTCATGCCCTGAGGATGAAGGTGGCTACTTTGATCGTGAAGGGTTGTGGATGCAACCGGAGGTGTTGGCGGGGTGTGCAATACCACACCTCTTCTAAGAGTTGTGGTGGAAGGGGGCACTGGTGTGGGTAGGGCTGGCGGGCTCAGAGTAGGGGCGGTGCTGCTGCGAGTGCGCCGTGTCTGGGCCCTCCTGCTCAGGGTAGGGCGGTTAGAGGGGTACAGGGCAGACCGTGGGGAGTAGGGAGAAGGGCGTGGGGTTGAGCTGTAGGGGGCAGTGCGCACTGAGGTTGAAGTTGGGGCTGGGGGTGTCACTGGAAGTTCAGCAGGAACTGGAGAATCATTGTGCTCCCCTGGTTCTGGCTGCTCATGGTTGATGTTGATCTCCAGGCTAAAGCGAAATTCTCCGCTGTTGGGGTTGGTACGGCTGACTGCACGCCATGTCTGGTTACCACTCTGCCCGCTGCGAGTAGCATTACCTGTGCGCCGGAAAGTGTTAAGCCATTCCAACAGTGAATCACCATTAGAAGTTTCTACTCCTGGTTCAGAAGCCCCTGAAAGCAGAATCAACAAGACCATAGCCAAATGTTAATACTGCACTTATGTCTAATCTAAATGTCTAGGTAAACTCTTTTTGGGCCACATTGACATGCAGTTGACAACAGCTTGATAAATCTAGCTTTTGATGAATAGTGGCAATGGCAAAATCTTACTGGTCTCTAACTAGTAACAGAAAAGAAGCCAATGGCTGTTTTCTACAACCCTGCTCGCAACTACAATCCCAAGTGTTAAGTCAAAATAACTGACAAAATAGAGATTTAAAGATGCCAAATAAGTAACTTTGGGCTACACTCATTTTTAAACTTTCCCTTAAAATGTTTAATTCAAATATAAGTTACTACAAGTTCCAACTAAATTGCAGCCGAAAAGGCTCGGACACTGATATTTGACTTGAGACTCAAAAATAAATACATTTGAATTATGGTACTAACGAGCTTTCTGGGCTTTCAGATTACAAATAACATTTATGTAATTATAAAGAGACTGACAACTTTATTCCATTATACGCCTGTCTATTGTTAAAACCAACAAAAACACAAATTAGAAACTACCAACGAAACATTTATTCACATAGTAAGCTTTCAAAATGTAATAACTTCCTATTACTAGCTAAGACTCACTATTTGACCATCACCCTACCTGCCCCTAGTCCGCCTCCTCTAACTCCTCCAACCCCCCTCTCACCACTGCTACCCTCCTCTTCTCCAGCCTCAGAGGTCTGCAGTCGGGGTTCAGGGCGGGGCTGGGATGACACACGCTCCTTTGCTCCGTCCAAGCGCTGTCTGAGTTCCTCAGCAGTAACTTCCCCTGTTAAAATAAAGCGATAAAACTTGTTTTCATTTGTGAATATTGACAATTGGGTCACTGCTCATTAGCAGCCTACCAGCCAATAGTGTACACTGTTGGTTTTGCGGTGTAGCTATTAGTGGAGGTTCCATTAATCCATTTGACCTGCTTCATGTTGAGTGGTACACTGTAAAGCATTTCAGGTCTCTCACCAGGGGTACCCAGCAGGTTTCCATCCCTCATCAGACGATACTCTTCCTCGCTCAGCTCATTGATGAAGTGATAGTATGCCTCCTCCCGCCGAAGGCGCTCTGCCTGCCTCCGTCTCTCGTCTCTTCCACCGGGAGGGTCCATCACAATGGAAAGCGCTGTGAAAATAATAATGAAGGTATTCCTTTGGCCTTGACCATCATCATTCTTAAGCTTACTTGTCCTTTCACTTTTATGAAAAGGGTGACTTGCTATCATAGGTATAAAAAAGCAATGCAATCATGAGATATTCATAATCATAATTTACAGACAAAGAAAATAACCGGATAGAAACTGTAAAAGCAAGTGGCCTTTTTTATCAAAATGCTGCCACATCCCTGCTGATCATCGTGCAGTGCTGGATTGCGTAACCAATTACAGATTGGTTGGTAATACTGATGTCTTTGTAACAGCTCACATCACCTTTACTAAGTGAGATGTGGACTAACCTCTAATAGTGTAAACGAGGACATTTATATGAACTAAAAGCCAAGGCCAGTCGGTAACTTGATTAAGACCAAAGCTATCTATCCTTATGAGTGACGGCAAATATTATTATCAATAATGTACTTGATTTTACTGTCATACCCGGCATAGGTGCGACATAACCAAAAACATCAACATATATCTAAGCAACAATATTAAATCTGTCTCTATACAGTAGCTAGGCCGTGATGTAGAGCGCAGCGGAAAAAATGGGCAGCAAAACTGTCGGTGTCATCTAGCTAGCTACCAATCACCGACCCAGCATAGGTACAGACGCGTCTAATGTCCAAACATTGCAGTAGGGAGGAGGGATAACGCAAAGAAACGTAGGGCAGGAAGGCGCATAGGAAAGAAAGACAAAGAAAGAATACCAACATAGCAAACAACACCATACGTTTCTTATACCTAACACTTTAAACGTCTAACATTACCCAATAACATCCATCCAGTCTAACGCTAGCTGTCATTTTGAATGCGCAATGCTATCCATTTGGCTAGCACTCGCGGGCTAACGACAGTATATCCTGTATATGCTAACTAGCTAGCTAGATAGCTGGCTTCGCTGATGAAACACGCCTCATCTGACAGCTGCTGTCATCTTAGAATGGATTCCGTTTTGACAAGCAACACATTCATTTAGTTTTTATATACTAATCTGGGTATAAATCTATCGTGAAAGAAAATGGCAACGCCATTAGATTGTATTGGGTACCTGACAAAGCAGCTGTAATATGGACGGTTTTCTCTCTGCTCTCCGAGTATGATTACATTGTAGGCAAGATGGGACCGACGGTGCTACAGCATTAACCGGACTGATCAAAACACAGCAACTATTGCTTGGTTCCTATCTTCTGTTAAAGGAGCTAAATTGAATCATCTTCCAAGAAAATAACTACTAAATTACTAGTTATTGAGCAGTTATTCGAGCATCCGAGTGGTTTAGCCTACTTTTTATCGTGTTCATCATGGTTGCATAATTATGTAGTCTTTTCTAAAACAGACAGATGACATTCCAGATTTAAGTGTGTCAAATAAAAAGACAAACAAATAATAAGTACTCATTTATTTATACATTCAGAAGAACCTTCCGTCCTTTAGAGAACGCTGTTAATAGCATATTTTAATAAGCAGTTGTAGTCCATATAATCTAGGAGTTTGTAGAATTTATATTGTATTTGGAAAGGCTGAACTTGTCGGCATTGGATAGATTTTCTTGGTGCATTGTCATTCAATTTATTTTATAAAGTTGGTTTTACAAATGTGTACATCTACATGATGCTTAAAGAAGAATCTAAATTGTACCTATGATTAAATACTAAATAGCTAGTTATATAACTCGACGTGCGACATGTTATGATCCACCTGCATTTAGGAATTGCGGCATTTTGCGACAGTGCCGTGTGCTTGTGCCGCACCGGTAGAGTCAGAAACGCAGTAACGTTTGGAAGATAAAGGAATATAGTGACTAGTGTTTAGACTAGCTCTTCTTCTTAAACTACACACCGTACTCTTTATATAGACAATTCTGTCACTATTTAGATGTGGAAATTGGGCTGAGAAAAGCGACGCTAGGGAAGGCAACTAAATTATAACCGAGCTTGTAGAAGTAACTATTCTAGCTAGTACAGTAGTAGTTGCCTCCCAGCGGCGCTTTAGAAGGAGACATAATATAACAACAGAGAAAATGGACTATGACTTCAAAGTGAAGCTGACCGGGGAAAGAGAACGTGTCGAGGACTTGTTTGAGTACGAGGGATGCAAAGTCGGAAGAGGCACGTACGGTCATGTATATAAAGCGAAAAGAAAAGATGGGTGAGTTGATTACCTAAGCTAACGACATTTGCTTACGACGTTCCTAAAAAGGCCATGATGCTAGCTAACTTAGCTTGTTAGCTAACACTTACGTCAATCTTTCTATTACCTTTAGATAGGTACTAGACCTTTTGACTATTCACTATTTTTCAAAGCAAAATCGGAATATAATTTCTGCTGAGCCATGGCTAATAAGGAAGATGTGGAAAACACCCACAGTGATCAACTATTCTAGTCGACTACTGACTGTTCGAGTTCGTGATCTTACGTTAGCAAAATACGTCATGGACTTCTGGTGAACAGACTCGAATTCTTGAAAGATGTCATTCTACTAAATACTTTCGCTAAAATACAACAACATTAAGGATTAAAATGATAACCCTGCAATGCATTAGCCTAATATCCACTGCAACCCGATAATAGGTGATGGCCACGGTTCGCCATCGTTATTGCTATCCTCTAAGACAAAAAACAACTTGAATCCCCCCCCCGTAATGTCATTAGGGGAATTTGTGTTTAGTAAAGGAATACTGTTATCGACTCTTATTTTATTGGCATGTTAAGATTGCCCTGAACCTGGCGACCATTGCTGAAACTGGCATGAAGTTCTGACTTGCTTCAAAACATAATTGTGTTCCTTGTGCCAAGACAAGGACTGCCAAGAACTGCTCAAAGAGAAGATAGGGGTTGAGATATTTTAGAATAAGTGTGGTAGAAACCTAGATACCTTACATTCTTACCGAGTTGCATTTCTGATTCCCGTGTGACAGTTATACCCAGACTTGTAAATACGATTGGTATTTAGCCATTCCATTTTGTTTGCCTCTTCACCTTCCCTGTCATGCTGAGTACTTGTTTGAAGTTATAACGATCCTAGGCAATGGCACCAATACGAAGGCCTGTATTAAACTTTGCAATTATGAACTCTTTAAGTGGATATTCTGTACAGGGCCCACTGATGCACTAAGAGTAGTATATGAGATTACTTGGCTAAGTCGTAAGTGAAGGGTTTATTCAAGTGAATCCCTTTTCTCGTGCCCCGTTTGATACTCACCAGATGCCAGCAAGTCTGTGTCCTCTTTCCTCTAATATGTTGGGCCTCGAAGGAGGTAAGCTTGATTACACAATTTGGTTGGCAATGCATTTAGTTTTCCTTATTACTCCAGTACCACCTGCCACAGAGGCCTCCTCATGGAAGTAGTAGCCTTCGTCTAATTTCAATACAATGTCTCTGTTTTGCAGGAAGGATGACAAAGACTATGCCCTCAAACAGATTGAAGGCACTGGAATCTCAATGTCAGCCTGCAGAGAGATCGCAGTAAGTGTTTCAACTTTTAGCATTGTAACTACTGGCTACAGACCGTTTTAGTTGTTATAAAGTTAGTAAACAGCTTACCAGCCCCTTCATTGAAATGGAATGGGTGGGTTTAAGAGCTGGCTTTGGCTGATCGTTGAATGCATTTGTTGTTGTATTCCAGCTGTTGCGGGAGCTGAAGCACCCTAACGTCATCTCCTTGCAGAAGGTGTTTCTATCCCATGCAGACCGCAAAGTGTGGTTGCTGTTTGACTACGCTGAGCATGACCTCTGGGTAAACTGTGCATACTATTACAGTTGGTCACTAATCATGATATATTACATTCTCGAATATAGTTCAATGTGGTTAAATACTCTTGGTCTTTAGCCTGGACATACTCAACAAAAATGAACGCAAAAACCCAATCCAATGAATGTATCAATGTTTTCTCTTTGTAGCACATCATTAAATTCCACAGAGCTTCTAAGGCTAACAAGAAGCCCCTTCAGCTTCCTAGAGGGATGGTCAAATCCCTGCTCTATCAAATTTTAGATGGCATCCATTACCTGCATGCCAATTGGGTTCTACACAGAGATTTGGTGAGACAATGAGAGAATGCAGCACACGTTTTTGGGTGAACGGTTTACAAAGTAGGACTGCAGAATTAAGGTAGTGTGCACGGAAAGACCGGATGTTTTCGAATAAATTAATAATTATATGATCAGTTAATTGATATCCTCATATCATATCAAACAATATAAAGGGACATAATGTTATATCAGGATTAATATGTGGAATTATGATTAAGCTTGTATGTTTTGATAGTTTACCTTATCACCACATGTAGCAGCCCATCCAGGATGCAGCAATATAGAGAATGCCCACTAGATGGCACTGGTAAAATTTGTGTGTGCCTAGACTCTCAAAATATCCAGGTCTACTACCTGCAACCCAAAAGCCCAAATGGACGCGAGCGATGTCAATTCACAATAGCAATGGATGTGTAATCCTATTTTTGCAGATGAACTTGTCAAAATGGTGAACTTTATGGCCATCAATGCTAATCGTCAGCTGTTCTTGCCTGGTTTGGGTCCTAGTTATCTGAACTGTGGAGGCCTCCACTTTAGTTATTTGACTGATATTGGTCAATTTGCTGCAAGTATATAATATGTATGAAGAATTGTATATGTTGTTTTTAGAAACCTGCCAACATCCTAGTGATGGGGGAAGGTCCAGAGAGAGGCCGTGTGAAAATCGGTACGTATACCCCAGTGTCAGTGTTGTTTCAATTTGATATTTTTTTTGTTGGAGATGATGAATAATTGGTGGTGTTTTGCAGCGGACATGGGCTTTGCACGACTCTTTAACTCACCACTAAAGCCTTTAGCTGACCTGGACCCTGTGGTGGTCACCTTCTGGTACAGAGCACCTGAGCTGCTCCTAGGGGCCAGGCACTACACCAAAGCCATTGGTACGAAGCATGCCATCACTTTGGGACTGAGGCTGAATTTACTTTGTCTTCATGGGGGTGTGTCTTACGGACTGCTCTAACATCTACACATCTTCTAGACATCTGGGCTATTGGCTGTATCTTTGCGGAGCTGTTGACATCTGAGCCTATATTCCACTGTCGCCAGGAAGACATAAAGACTAGTAACCCTTATCACCATGACCAACTCGACCGCATATTCAACGTCATGGGTTTTCCTGCTGGTGAGTCCTGTTGTTTTGACTGTTTTGCTGATAAAGTTGATCGTAGTGGAGTAGTGCATCTATTAGGATGCCACATTAACATAGTATTTTATTATGATAGAATATTTGTTTTATTATTGCAATCTAAAGTGCGGGGCTTGCCTTTGGTTTGAGCCTTTTTCTGAATAGAATATGTATGTAATCATTCATTACCTGTTAATAACTATTAATATAATTCTGCAAGCCTATACAATTAGTGAAGCTTTTCAGACAATACTATTATACCTATGTACAAGATTGCAGTTCTAGCTTTAATAAAAGCGTCTTGTGGTTAAAAATAAAGTCTAAGCCGAAGTAATTTGTTTGACTTGGGCAGTGACATGATCTAAATCCTGCTTTCCCCCCGTGTTGACAGATAAAGACTGGGAGGACATTAAGAAGATGCCCGAACACTCCACTTTGATGAAAGACTTTAGGAGGAACACGTAAGTCTTGCAGTCTTCAGTTTTGCTGCACAGCATCATAATTACCTTGCAAAAGTGCACTCTAAATGTGTCCTCTCCTGTATGGTAGGTACACAAACTGCAGTCTTATCAAATACATGGAGAAGCACAAAGTCAAGCCAGACAGTAAAGCATTTCATTTGGTGAGTTTATATTATTATAGTTTTGTTTATTACATTGTAGGCGGTATGTGCAATGGTGTCTCAGAATGATGTCTGCAGTTGGCTTTGGTGGAGCTTTCATGTTGAGCTTCAAGTGGGATGTTTTCTGCACAGCTTATGTTTGTTTCTTGTCACAGCTTCAGAAACTGCTGACCATGGATCCTATACGCAGGATCACATCTGAGCAGGCCATGCAGGACCCATATTTCCTAGAAGAGCCCCTGCCTACCTCTGAGTGAGTCTCCCCTATTTGCTGCAACCCTATGTAATGAGTTATATGTTAAATTGTCTTGTTAATAGTCTTGTTAAATATATTGTTACACTGGCCAGTATTGTTCAGGATCAGAGAGGATCCTTTGGAAACATTACTGTTGTTTATCCTAGTTCTATAGAACTATATATCTATAGACAAACAGTATGTTGGTACCAACTGTGTGTACCTTTGTGTTTGTGTGTATTTCACTGGGGTTGAAGTGTGTTTGCAGGCTGCCAAATCCCTTATCCTAAGAGAGAGTTCCTAACAGAAGAGGAGCCAGAGGACAAAGCTGATAAAGTCAGAAATGTATGTATTGTACATATGCTGTGTTTATCTCACCTTAGGGTTGTAAATAAAAATAAAAATGTAAATAAGCAGAAAATGACTCACAAGTATAGTAGTACCTGGACACACACACACACACATACACACAGAGTTAGTTGCTGTGGAATGTTATGGTGCTGGAAAGGTACCAGTGACGTTGGAGGTGTTTGGCACAGTTGATGATGGCTTTTATCGGTTTTCAGAAAAACCAGCAGCAGCAACAGGGGAACAACCACACCAATGGGGCAGGACACACAGGTAACCCTGACAACAGCCATGCTCAAGGCCCGCCTCTGAAGAAAGTGAGAGTGGTCCCACCCACCACTACCTCAGGTGGCCTCATCATGACCTCAGACTACCAGGTATGGGATCACACACACACACACACACACACACACACACACACACACACACACACACGTACGTACATGCATAAAATTAATGTGCTCAACCTTTCTCCCCACTCCAGCGCTCCAATCCACATGCTGCCTACCAGAACCCAGGACCAAGCACATCACTGCCCCAGAGTAGCATGGGATACTCTTCTACCTCCCAGCAACCTCCCCAGTACTCCCATCAGACCCACCGCTACTGAGACCACAGGACCATCCCCTCACCCCCACCCTTCCCGTGCTTTGGAGAATGTACTGAGGGATGTGGATGTGTCCATGACGAGAGCCCTCCCTCCTCCCCCACTATGGGTCCCCTACCTGCAGCAGTCTGTTAGCACTTAACTACTCTGTTCCACCGTCTCCAGACATCATAATATAGCGCTACATTAGTGACACTGCTGCTCCTTGTGAGTGAAACAAAGTAAGAGGATGGTGCACCTTGTTTCTGACCTACCCACACAGTCTTTTGTACAATTATTTGCCAAGAGGTTGAAAAACGTTGATTTGACAAACGTCACAGCTGGTGCAAGGCTGAAGCAATAGAATGGCAGACCCGACATTCTGTTTCTCCCCTTTTACCAATAGTCCCTTCACCAAAGCCCTAACCCGCTGGTTACCCTCCTGTTCAAGCTTGGTTGAGACTAAAGCTGCTGAGTGACTGCCAGCTCTGACAGAGTACCTGACCCTCTGTCTATCTGTTGATTCTGTGTGTCAGGCCCTCCGAGTACTTCAGCCAGGGACTGGGCTGATGTGAAGCCTGCTGGGAGAATGTGGAGTCCCAACAGCTCCGGGTGTCAGTTTTATATGGAAAGGACTGAAAAGAAAGAGAGAGAAAAAAGATTTTGGTAGTTTATAATTTAATCTGATTTCATGGTTTTGTTTTTATGGCGAGTGGCAAAGCGGCTTCCGTTGGCTGATGGGTCAGCCATTTTAAGCTGTAGGCAAGCCTTACAACTTGATGAACAAATCAACCAACCATGTTGAAGAAGGCAGGTGGAACATGCATTGTACTGTAATTGTATTAAAATATTTTACATGAGCAAGTATCCTGACAATAAAAGTGAAAATAATATTTTATGTTTGTGTGTGAAACGGGCCAGTCACACACACTGAAAGGCTGCCTTCTTTTATGCAGAGGTGCAGAGGTTTTTCCAAGAATAGAAGAATCATACATTACTTAATTAATACCTATGCCCAAACTTAAATTAACCCACATCGGCCTTGCACAGAGTGCACACACACAGACTTATAAAAAAAATCTTGAGCTTCTAACGATAGGGGAATTAAATATGTGCGCCTAACTGGTGGGCTAGCAAAAGCTTTAAACAAAATGTCTGTCATCGGCTTCCAGATTCCCCCTCAGCAGGACGGATCGTAGTTATTTGACACGCTTTATAAACTAAATCCTCCTGCCCAAAAATGTGTTTCTTAAGCCCTAAATGATGACATGGCATGGGTACCCGATTGCATAAATCGTAAACCCTGTATAGCACATACAAAATTAGCCCACCCCGCCCTTCCTCCAGACACACCACTCAAGATGGGAAACATCCCTGCCACTCATCTTGGGTGAGCGTTTTTATTGGGTATCGTGAGATCCTAGCGCTCATTAAATCCCTACGGTTTACTGTTGATTGGTAGGAAAGGCGGCTTAGTCCCGCCCGTTAGGATTGTTTGGAGTGGCAGACGGCTGGGGTACATGGGATGGAAGCAAATATAGGAGTATGTAACGGGACATGCGGGCAAGCTGAAATCGACAAAATAACCGAGTACTGGTGAGGGCTTTATCATGCTTTTACAACAATTAACTTAATTATAAAGTATTTTATTCTCACGGTGTTTTTTGTAGCCTAACTATAATTTATACATTCGAATATGGAAACTATGCCGATCACTGGACATCACAAAAACTGGTCACTCGTAGTAGCCTTTTTATGAATGATAAAGAAAGGTCTGGTGTAATTGATGGATTTTCGTATTTACTTGTAACGTAAGTCTTTATTTGGCCTACTTTTATTTATGAAGCCTTCAACAGTAGACCTACTGTCCTTTTTTTATCTGTCGAGAAAGAAAAACAGATGTGGGTCACAGTGTATTGGTAACGGGAAGCGACGGTGCGGAACTTTGATTGATTGGGCTTGCAATTTTGTGTGTGTGTGTGTGTGTGTGTACGTGTGTACGTGTGTCTCTGTATATGAATGTGTGCGCGCGCGCGAAAATTGGCAAGTGTGCGCGCGTGGAAACTATCATAAGTGTCATCAACCATAAGAAATGATTTTTTCAGGAGCCCTCATTTTGCAGTAATGTATATTGCTGAGGCTGCCGGCGCTATAGGTCTTCATAGGACAATCCTTGCACAATTAAACATTTGAGAGACATTTACAGGATTGTTTTGGGGTTAAGACATTGTCCCACTAATATGATGTCATCTTAATAAAGGCTGTGGCCTATGATTAAATTACATAATTGCACAGCCATGACACATAGGTGCAATCTCTGCAGTAGATAGCCTGTCATTTCCACCAGTGTGTAACCCAGTTCAATGAGGTCTTCTTTGTTAAACTGTTTTACAGTGTAAGAGTTTAGGTTTTAGTTTATATTTAGGGCAGTGTAAACTGATGTAATCCATGTTGCATTATTTATTACTTCAGAATGAGCAAAGCCTCCCTCAATACAAGAAGCTGTACATGACTCATAAATGGATAATGTTTCTCCTTTCAGACCTTAATGGAGTTCCTACTTCCATGGTCAGAGCCCCCTCTTTTTACATGTGTGTGTGTTCAGGAAATAAAATATCCCTTCAGACACAGTCTCCTTGATAAAAGTTCAAAGGACATCAGCGCTGCTGATGCTACTGTTTATTTGCTGCTAATGGAACATCTAAGAAACCTCCTGGGATGGGTGTAGATCTGTGTGCATGTACTTGTCTGAATATGTGTATGTGCTTGTAATCGCGTAGGTCAAAGTGAATGTGCTTACTCTGCCGCTGTGAACAACATACAGTGAGATGGGTTTATCTGTAAATTTGCCTGGCAGAGGTGTAAGGGTTCTAGGTCTTTCACAGACTCCTCTCTCCTCCTCCGTCCCAGCCTTTCCCTCTTTGTGTGTGGAGGATGGAGCAGTGCTCTCTTTTCAGGGGCACAGTATACAGGGGGCTTAAAGAAGGCTGGGGGAGGTGGAGGGGGAGGCATGCATGGGAGCACTCAGGCTGTTGCCGTGTGAACGGAGCTCTATTGTCCAAAGAACCTTTCAGTGGCTTCCCTGAGGTCCCTGTTCCCCCTCCCCCATCCCAGCTCTCTCTCTCTCTATAACACACATACACACACATGCTGTCCCTCACTTACTCAACCACACATATTCACCCTAATACTCACTAGAGCTCCGCTACGGTCTCTCGTTTTCCCAAAGCCTCACACTCACTCTATTTTTCTATTCTACCTCTTATGCTCTCCCATCCATTCATTCAGTAAGACTCTGTTCTCATAAACATTCATATCCTGCTTTCCACCACAGTCCTTTCATTCTACATCCCTCCCATCTTATTCACCCACATCCACTCATTACTCTGTTCATCCATGGCATTGTCAGGCCAGTCAGACACAACAGAAACAACCATGCTTAGACTTTGGTGTAATATCATCATTTAATATATTATTAAGTGCCCTGAGGCATGAGAATGTTTTGTGATATACTCTTACTTACAAATACGATACATTTGCATACTTCATTAACGAATGTATAAGTAAACAAAATAAGTGAAATCACTTAAAGAGCCGATCTCATAATAATTTTTTCTTTGTGGGCCCATATTAGTGGGGAATTGATTTTTTTAAGGGGGGGGGGTATCATTCCAAGGACCAAGGTCAAATGAGGATTGGCTCTCGATTTGTGGGATTTTTTCTGGTGACCGGAACGGACACTTTTGTGTGGTTTTCCACACTTTTCTTGCATAATATCTCCTTAAGTTGTGGCTGAATTGTTTGGGGTCTTTATGTGCTAGGAAGTAGAAATGTGACACATTGAGGAACTGGAGACAGGAGACAGGAGCTGGGTGGAGACCACAAAAACAGGAAGCAGAAAGAACTCCAGATAAGATGGCCGCTCAGATTCACCCTGGGATTTTTTTCCTCCCATTGATACCCTCCTCTGTCCCACGCAGACTAACCATGACGTTTGTGCCAATCGAAATCATTTCTAGCCATACTTATACTGGTTATTTTACAGACATGTCAAAAATGAAATCTTCCTGTCAGAGCTGTTGTTTATTGAACTTGTGTGTATAGGAAAAGATGGAGCGAGAGGGACGGGTGAGGTAATCATTTATTTTCAAAATAGTATGTTTGAATTTTAAACACAAATGTCATAACATTCCGTTTTTTATAAGATATATAAAGCTTGTAGAAACATAACTATGTAAACGGCTAATTCATTTTTTTAAATATCACATTTGTTCAGATCAATGTTAGAAATTAAATGTCAAGAGTCCTACCATTGCAGAGTCAAATACCACTCACACCAAAACATATTTGAATAGTTTCCACAACTGCGACTAATCGAGCTGTCCTAAACTCAAATCTAAACAGAGATATGTTATTATTATTCATATATAGTCGTATGTGTCTATTGGTCAAAGGATGTCTGTTTGTGTGAAGCTGAAGTGCAGACCCATGGGCTGGTCAGGCAAGGATAAACTGGCCTGTATCTTCTATTCCTAATCTCTGGGTCTGTCTTTCATGGCGCTCGACTTGGCAAATGTTGGCCAGATTTGTATCCCCAGTGTAAGCTTAATACGGTGCAAGAACATGTCTTTGCTCATGTTTGAGGATTGGGATTGTCCTGCTGTGAGGTATTTGACCTGGAGGGTACACACGAGCGAATCCTGCATCAGCACTCTTCTTTTCTGCTGTGGTTAATGGGTCTCCATCTCAGCTGTGTTTAGTGTGTATTCTTAACTCTTAACCCTGTGGATGTGTGTGTTTCTCCTTCACAGAGTGTGTGTGTGTGTGTGTGTGGGTGGCGTGAGGCGTCACCATGCCGCTGGTGAAGAGGAACATCGATCCCCGGCACCTCTGCCGAGGGGAACTGCCCGAGGGCATCGGCAGTGAGCTGGAGTGTGTGATGAACAACACGCTGTCTGCCATTATCCGCCAGCTCAGCAGCCTGAGTAAGACACACACACACACACACAATAGAAACTCTCCTGAAGTTCACATATTCAATTAAAACATGTACACAGCTGTGATCCCAATATGCAAATGGATGTTTGTTTTTAAAAGTTGAATATCTTAACAAATATTATTTTATGTACATCTACATTATATAGATATTATTTCCCTCGTGTGGTGTTGGAATCTATTTTATGTGGACCCTCTTTAATGTAAATGTGGAGATTAATAATAAAGTAGTAGGGCATTCGGATTACAGTGGCAGCACGGCCACTGGGCAGTCTATTATGGTGGCCGTTTCATGTAATCCTATTAGGTATTTATTCAATACACATCTGGAGGCCCGCATGTGTATGTGTTTACTGTATGTAGGGGCTCATACAAGAGTTTCATTGATTGATGTACCATAGAGTAAGTCCATTAGTCAAAGCGGTTGAGGCCTGCAGGCATATAGCGTCCTACCCCCAGCAACCCCCTTCCATAACCCACATACTGTACGGTATACCCTACACGTACGCGGACAATTCTGTCCTAATCAAGCCACACATAACTCTCTCTGTGCCCTCCAGTGCCTTTTCATCCTCTCACACTCTCTATTGCTCTCTCTCTCTCTCTCTCTCTCTCTCTCTCTCTCTCTCTCTCTCTCTCTCTCTCTCTCTCTCTGTCTCTCTCTGTCTCTCTCTCTCTCTCTCTCTGTCTCTGTCTCTCTCTCTCTTCAGTCCCTTCCATGTATTTCTCACATTGTGTTGAGTTCCTGTGGTAGGGGTGGGCCGTGCAGCAGCAGCTGTGTGGGCTAAATATAAACGATAGTCCACAAAGGCCTGTAGGAACAGATCCAGGGACAGCGTATGCACACATGTGTTTGTGTGCGGGCGTGTGTGTGTGTTTGCGTAAGCAGGCGTGTGTATGTGTTTGGCGGCCAGCGCCCAGATGAGAGGTCAGAGTTCAAAGCCCAGCAGGCTGGAGCCATGTCCCTGTTTCTTCCTTCCTCTTATTATTTTGCTGGTGAACAGAAGTGGAGCCGTCCTGTCAACTGGGGTCAGAAATAGCTCCATGTTTCTTTTAGAATGTTCTGACACAGTCAACACACACTCTAATAGATGTGGCATTCACTACAAAGGGATTTCAATTAGTAAATGGATTTGTGAGTTTTCACACAAAGATTAATTTCTGTTTTGTTTTATACTCTTGTTCCCCAGGTAAACATGCAGAGGACATATTTGGGGAACTATTTAATGAGGCTAACACCTTCTATCTGCGGGCCAACTCCCTCCAGGACCGGATTGACCGACTGGCCATCAAGGTTACCCAGCTAGACTCAACGGTGGAGGAAGGTGGGTCAGCAAGTCGGGTCAAAATGCCTTATAGTGTTGTTATCTCTTTTAAGAGAACATACACCTTCAGACCTTTTGCTCTGCCTGTCTCAGTTTCTCTCCAGGACATCAACATGAGAAAGGCATTTAAGAGTTCTACCAAACAAGACCAGCAGGTGGTGTCCAAGAGCAGTGTGCCTATCCCTGTGAAAGAGATGTACAACTTAAGCCACAAGCCTCCTCCTCTTAACATCCTCTCATCTTACAGGTAAGAATGGCATTGACAAAGAAGGGAACAAACAGGCACATACTTTTCTAATACACTGTAGTATTTATCTACTGATATTTCTTACCCTTTTGTCTGTGCCTCGATCTAACATTTCTTACCTGAGGCATGAACTCTAAGCTGGTCATCTGTAGAGCTTTCCAATGAGAATCTCTTGTAGTCGTATAATTATGTATGTGTCTGTAGGGATGACCAGAAAGAAGGGCTAAAGTTCTACACAGACCCTTCATACTTCTTTGACTTGTGGAAAGAAAAGATGCTTCAGGACACAGAGGACAAGAGGAAGGAAAAGAGAAAACAGAAAGTAAGTCACTGTTCTCTTTATCACAGTTGCTATAGTAACCTTTTCAAATATGTGATCTCTTGACCACACAACAAAACAGTTGATTAAGAATCACAAATGTCGGTGTAATCTCTAATGCATATTTACATTTTTGATCGCCCTCTTCTGAATCAGGAGCAAAAGCGTTGCGTGGATGGGACCTTGCAGAGGGAGGTTAAGAAGGTGAGAAAAGCAAGGAACCGTCGCCAGGAGTGGAACATGATGGCCCTGGATAAGGAGCTGAGGCCTGACAACAGACACTATCACACCATACACCGAGGGGGCTCCAACGAGAGCTCACTGTCCCCAGAGAACAGGTGAGTCGCAACCAGCGGAGCACTACTACAGACTATGGAATCGCAATAGAATACATTATTTCAAAAAGTCATTTGAGAGAATAATTTAAATGGAGACGGTGTTCACTACTGTCAACATCCAACAAACACACATCAAAGTTTGGTAAATGCGTAATGATACATTTACAGATGCATTATTCCTTTGGGTTTGGAACTAAAAAGGCTATCTTCTTTTTGTGTGTCTCTTTTAGGGGTCATGGCCCTAACCACATAGACCATCACCGGCACTACTCCAACACCATGAACCATGCTGGCCACGCCCACACTTACTCTGGCCCCCCACCCAGTGCACTAGCGGCCCAGATGGCTGCAGCACATGCTGCCACTCTGGGTGGGGACCACGATCACAGAGGCAGGCCAATGGCCTATCAGGGTGGTACCCTGGGACGTCCTCACCAGGTCCCGCCCCCTCCTCCACCCACGGAGGGCATGAACGGATCCACGCCTCTCCATCCTTTGGACTACAGGTGTGTGTCCGTGCACACAAACACAGAGACACACAGAGAGGCAGAACAATCCACTTTATGTTGTTACGAGGCCATTCTGCCCTGTAGTGGTTATGACTGTGCTTCCCTCTCCTGGCTGAACAATATATAGATTACAATTTCTATAGAGGAGCCGCAGATGTTGAACTAACATGATATTCCTGTCTTGCAGTATGGAGGGCTATGGCAATGCTGGACCCCCACCTCCTGCTCCTGCCCCACTCATTCCGTCAGCACAAACTGCGTTTGCCACACCCCCGGGAGGCCCACTTCCTCATTCTGGGCCAATGAGTGCATCCGGAGGCTATGCTCCTCCACCACCAGCCCTCTCTGTAGCCATGGCTGCCCCGCCCCCTCCTGGACCACCACCCCTTCCAGTCGTCCCTGGGGCCTCCCACTTCACCGTGCCCAAGATGTCTGTTCCCAACGAAGCCGCACCCGTCAACGACCCCCGCAGTGACCTGCTGGCTGCAATACGCATGGGTAAGAGTCCGTCACCAGTGGCTGGTTCTCCTCTGGCCGAAAGCAATTGGTCTATGAAGTCAATGGCACGAGACGTTGTGAGGTATTCCATCTCCCATCTAATAAGGTGCTGCTGTTGTTTTAGGTATCCAGCTGAAGAAGGTGCAGGAGCAGCAGGAGCAGCAGGCCAAGAGGGAGCCTGTAGGGAACGATGTGGCCACCATTCTGTCCCGACGCATCGCAGTGGAGTACTCTGACTCCGAGGATGACTCTGAGCCTGAGGAGAACGACTGGTCTGATTAAGGTGTGCTTAGGACCACTGACACACACACACACACACACACACACACACACACACACACACACACAGCACAGCTGCGTAGGGTACATGCTCAGTGGATCGATACGTTTGTGACTCTCTTGCATGTGAATACGCACTCTTCTAAATCCACAGGTTCACACTTAAATGTACTTACGACGTGAAACAGACTCACCTGAACCTCCACACAATCACATGGTGAGGTGTAGTTTTGATTTGAGCATAATGGTCTAAACTGGAATACTTTGGGTGCGTTCAAGATGCTTCATGTTGAAATGTAACAGATATTGAGGACGCAGCTACCATTAATGTACTGTATATTGTTATTCTAAACACCTTAATACCTTCCGTAGTCCAGCCCATAAATGCCCCTACAAGTGCAGCAAGTCTTTTTTCAAAGATTGTGAATACACCCCCAGCGGTTAGTTCCCCATCTGCGCTGTAATTATTTGAACAGTATAGCTGCCTTGTGCTGCCCCAGGGGTACATTGCTCATCTCATGTACAGATAAATACAGGCTGTTAGAAATAGACGTTTCCCCTGAAGATGACTTGTGTACATGTATTTGCCTTTTCTAACATTTTTATCAAAACAATTGTTCATATTTAATGAGATTCTTTTTTATGTTTAGGTTTTAACAAACAAAAGTTGAAGTGAGAAACAAAGGGGTCAGTGTGAGGTGTGGTATGCATACTGGCTCAGCTCACCAGTGAGAGAGCAAGGACAGTGTTTAACTGGAGGATGTTATCGTTCATGAATGAACAACAACAAAAACTAAAGTGGCAAAAAGATGAAAGAGATATAAATACAATCCTGTGATTACTGATTGAGCCAGCTGAGCATAATAGCCTATTAGCTGCAGAATATGATTAGATGAGACTGTCGTTTCCAAGGTTACTCTATGTGAACTCGTGTGACCTTTGACCTGGAAAACAATAAAGATGAGTAATGATGGATCATTATAAATATGTCTGTCTTTTCCTTTTTTGCACCCCTGTCATATAAACCACACACTCTGGACTCTGAGATTTCAGTTGCCATGGTAACAGCAGCGCTAAGAATGAAGTTGCTCAGGCAACAGAACAGATGGGGGCACTGCGTCCAACAAGGATGAACAAACCAACAAGTCAAGAACTGATTTTATGCCCAGCACATTCTTTTAATACAAAATTAACAAGATCTCTCAATGGAGTAAACTAACCAAGGCAATAAAAAGTACACCACCTTTGAAAATATACACCACGTTCACACAAGATCTAACAATATCTCAGTTATTTAGTGCATGTTGGTGCACTAAGCTGATTATCACTTATACTGTTGATTTTGCAGATACTTAATTTGTTGTGCCATTATTTTAACATTTTTAACAAAAAAATAAAGTGCATTTGACATTAAAATCTATGCATACATCTACACAAGATGCTGTTACAGTAGCGTCCCATTCCCCACACATTCGCAGGCCCCTAAGATTCAGAATTAGATCTGTACTGATATTCATTACACATTGTAAATACCCCCGACACATAACTCTCACACACACACTGAACTAAGCCTGTCATGGGCTGCACCTTAAACCTAAACAGTCAATATACTTTACTTTATGATTCAACTACACGTCAGATCTTTATAGATGTGCAGTATAATATGGTGTCTGTGTAAACGGTGGTCCCTGGTTGTTATTACCTAATCTAGGACACAAAGCCCTTGTTTTTTAATCATCAAAAACATTTCAAGATGTCAGGTCATCCTTACCATAGGTGACATCCAAGAAGATTCACACGTGAACGGGTCTTGTTCCAATCGGTCTTGGGCACAAACCAAATCAAAGTGCTGCACACCTTGTTCCTCTAAACTGACTGGGCTTCTGCACTCTATGCTGTCTACGGCAGCTCCCCCTCTAAAGAAGGCCCAATTTATAGTACAAGAGACAAGCTTATCAAATAAACAATTACTCATCATGGTATTAAAAAAATTATCATTAATCATCATTATCTCTTCCTTACTGGAAAAAATTAGAGGACTTTGGGGATTTAGAAGAAAGTCATTATTAATTAAATGTTTATTCTTATTTTGAAGTGATCCATACCTCAGAATCATCATTGTTTATCTGACTGAGACAGTTCCAGAAGCTCTGACACTAGTCCTCCATTTTTACCATCTGGTTTACCAATCACTTTGGTTGGGGGAGGAGTTCACACTGACTAGTTGTCATAGTTCCACAAGTCAAAAGACCAAAACAGAACAAGGCCACTTCTATCAGGATGACAGGAAGACTGGCAGTCAAATCTAACGAACAAAAGAGCGTAACTCAGCCCTCAAAGCTGCTTCTCTCCAAGAGAAAGACATGGTTTGTGCTGCGTTACCCAAACACACACATACACACATGCACACAATTTATATGCCATGCAACTCATATTGTATGCACACAAATCCCTATCCACAGACGCACATAAAGTTTAAGTTATAACACTCAAAATATGTTTCATATTATGCTTACAAAGGCAGAGGAAATACATGTAGAAACTAGCAACAGATTTTCACAATTTCATTCATCATAACATATTTGGAAATGGCCAAAGCCAATAGGTAATAAACCTTTCACAGAAAAATGAGGCAGTGATTTCATTCCTGACTTAATGAAGAAAGTATTTTGTCACAGTCTATAAAGTTCTACTCTCCCATTCAGTTTTTTCCAAGCGCAAAGTTGACATTTTATTTCGCATGAAGTAAGATGGCAAAAGTAGAACGTGTGTATTGTAATCAGCCTTATGGGGCTTGTTTATCTGGTCTAGGGAAATGGAAAGGCATTTGGAAGGAAGGTGGTAGATGTTATTGTCATATTTCACATCTATGAAATATTCATATGTCGGTCATTTTGCTGGGGCAAGAACGATATTGCTGTCGGAGTATTGCTTTCAATACATACAGTAACCATTTAAAAAGCAAGTTTATTTTGTGGGCAGTCATGCACTTTTTTGTTTCCATCAAATTATGTGCTGAAATTCTAATAATACACCACTTAATTGGAAGAACAATAACTCCAATTGTATGTCTACTCCTACAAATGGTGTTAATGAAAAATTACACGACGTGGCTCTACTGGGGCAAGCATGTTCGGTCATGGATATATTTTGTGCAGGGTGAGACACAAATTCCACTGTCAGATCCACGAGAGAGTTGTTCTCTGATTGGTTTAGCATTCATTGATGATTGTAGCTTCTTTTTTTATTAATTCATTTTTGCTACACGGGAAGTACAAAAATTTAAAGACAAGCAATATAGGACCTAATAGTTCCAAAATGTATTTTGGTTACCAGATTCACTTCGCATAGAGGACAATGGGAAGGGTATGCCAACAGCTCTATTTCCCCCCCCAAAAACAGCAACACCAAAAAAAACGCCTATAGTATTTCTAAAATCAATCAAGGCCAAATACACCGAGAAAAATCCTGCATTCATTAAACAGTTGTCCTGACGTTCGTTCTAGTAGGCGATTAGTCAGCCTACCTGCAGAAAGCCACCGCGCCACAGACATCTAATTGTTTTGTAAATATAGGCTTGGGACTTTAAGTCAGTCAATGAGACGATACATGACAGTAAGAATATATATGGCAGATTTAATTATTACAGCAGAGCAAGGCGTAGAATTGTTGAATTCAGGAATATGTGTATATAAAGAAGAGGCAGCTCTCCAAACCTCGCTTTCCTTGGTGTCTGTGGCGGACGCGGGGCGCGGATCGCAGAGCGCCCATGCTATTAATAGCACTCCGCGGTTGTTTAGCTTGCTACCCACGTTCAAAGTAAAGCAGCGAGACGAGATGCTTGAGCTTTAGTCGGACTTCATAGTGAAAATGCTTGATTCCTAATTCTCCTCTTTCCCGCCATCCCTTCCATCGCCCTCCCTCTCCACGCAAGACATTTTACAGAATCGTGCTAATCTGACCCCCAAGAAAACTCTATTCCGCTGGAAGAGGAAAGATAAAAACGCCACTTAAAGCTTCCGCACTTTTTTTTTTTTTTTTTACATTTCTTGCAGAGCTGTTAGTTGTCTAGTACACTACGTATCCAAATAGGCTACTGAACATGGGAGGGCGTGGCAGGTGCAGGATGTGGATGGGTGCACCCTGAATAGGGAAGACATTGAAACAGTTTGCCCTAAATTGAGCATGTTGAACCAATAGGCCTACTGCAATCCTAGGCGATGTTGGCCTATACAGTTGGAACCATTCCTTATCTTTTTCACTTTGTTATTAATCAAAAATACCTATGCAGCAAAGCTATCTCAGGTCAGGGCTTCTTTTTCTCAGACATCACTTGGGGTCCGTGCCCGGTGTACTAAACTGGCTGGAACGCAGCCACAGCACACCAGCCATAGCGCCTTCTGAATCTCCTGGTTCCTAAAGGCATAGATGACGGGGTTGATGACAGAGTTGTATGTGGCGGGCACTAGGGTGGCATATGTGTAAAGAGGTGGGTAGGTGTAGTCGGCAATGAGGGAGTAAACTGTGAAGGGCATCCAGCAAGCAGCAAAGGTGCCCAGGATGATGGCCAGTGTGGACACACCCTTCCTGGTGGTGACGTAGTGTGGAGTGGCAGCCAGAAAGTGATGCTGCAGGGCTATCTGGTGTGCGTGGTGCATCACAATCTTACAGATCTGCACATAGAGCTGCAGCATCAGGCCAAAGAGCAGCAGGAAGGAGACAGACAGCACGGCCACGTTGCTCTTGGTCAGAGGACGCACCACACTACATGTTGCTTCTTCAGCCAGGCAGTTGACCCCTGTGATGGGCAGTAGACCTAGACAAAGCGACAGCCCCCACAGCAGAACAAGCATGGTGTATGTGAAGGCTGCCGTACGCTCCGAGTTGTATGTCAGGGCATAGTAGAGGGACAGGTAGCGGTCGATGGTGATGGCCAGAAGGCTGAACACTGAGGCAGAGAAGGAGGCCACCACCAGGCCCACAGTCAGTAGCTGGGCTGAGTCAGAGTGCAGCAGGTAGGCACAGGTAAAGTGGAGCACCAGGCCCAGACCGGCCAGGAGGTCTGCCAGGGCCAGGCTGCCAATCAACAGGAACATAGGAGCCCGCAGGGCCGGATTCTGCCAGATCACCAGGACCACCAGGGCATTCTCACAGGCTATTAGAGTACCAGACGAACACAGGACAATGTCCCAGGGGTTGACCAGGAGAGGCAGCTGGCTGGTGGTGAAAGAGTCCTCTGGTGGAAATGTCCCTAGAATGGTACTGTTGTCCATTGTGCCTCCAACGCCACTTACCCCTGCTGTGGGATCAAGGGTCAGCCAGTTGGGGACGACTGGTGGCTGGTCAGTCATTGCGCCTCCTGTCTGAAAAAGTATGCATAAAACAACTAAATACATAGAAATCATGTCATAGCAGTAATTACAGTCCTAAACACAAACAAACTGTGATCAATTTAATCTTGTCTCAAATCAATAATCATACCTGAATAGTTTTTAGAGCAAACAAACCACCTTTTTTTGTTTCAAGAGTGGTAAAGAAGGTTAGCTTATTGAGAAAAATGTTCAGCATTGAGCACCAAGGCGCCACCACTGTAATCTGATACACTGTAGGCTGTGATAGGCTAAACGGCTTTTCGGCTGTGAACTATAAATATATAGATGCAAGGCCAGCCATCAATAACGCAACGCAACTCATAATTCTATACCCCCAGCATGAGCCTTTCCCATGACAGCCCCTGCAGAAAATAAATTTTAAGCAATACAGCTGCATCTTACAATCGCTAAACTGCATGGAAGACAGTGGAAACTGGCAAGTACAGTGCCTACAAACAAAAAGCAGTAGCCTATAGCAATTTGGCATGCAGGTTTTTTCAAATTAATTGTTAGCTACCTTGACTCAGCGAGACGCCCGTCTAGATGGAAGTGCAACCTTGTATTTCCATGTTATTCATAATAACGATGGCGGCAGGTGTTGCGCCAGGGGCAAAACGAGCCCAATAGGTTTGTCCTTTTAGACGCAGTGATGGGGAAAAAAAGTGCGGAGCGGCTCCACAGGAATATTGGCCTGGACTGCGACTGTGCAAGAAACAGCGAGCTGAGCAGCGGAGGAGGGGAGGAGGATTGGAGGATTGGACGATGGACCCCCAAAGTGGCAGACTCCCGAGACCGATCCAACTGAACACACACCACGCAGGATACAGCTGGATTCCTGGTGAGCAGTCTCTAGGAGACAATACTCAATTAATACAACCTGTCATAGTTTTTGCAGGCTTTTTGTACGATGCTGGAAATGTTTGAGCATTTTCTTCTTCAATTTCATTATGACAATAAAGATGGTCTGAATTTTAAAACCCTCTGTGGAAGAGAAAGCCTAATCAGAATCACATAGGTTTATTTGGGTAATATACATTAGCAACTTACTATAGGTCATCAACTAAACTATCAACAAATGGACACGCATGCCACATCCTTCTGAATGGAACTGAAAAGATGGTCCATGTTGCTTTGTGAAGGTTTTGTTACCCAGATAGACCACTAGGGGGCAGTGCTGAGCACATGCGTCATCACCGTACACTTGGGACAAGCATATTACGTATTTGCATTTCTTGATTTTATTTTAAAACAACAAATTATCATTTTACAACAGGCATTTCAAGCAAACCCCCTACATTAATCTTGCCAACACCTACAAAACGGTATCAAAAGTGCACCATAGTGTCAATACATCTTGTCATGGTCTAACAGTTTCCAATATCTTTTCTTGAAATATTTATACAAATACCATTCTATACAATGCTGAAATACACAATCAGGTGTGTGCCATTCCTGAAACACTGCCCCTCCTTAAACTGGTATTCCTCTTCCATATCTACAGTCCGTTGATCTACTCGGAGTAGAGGTGGTAATAACACCTCTGTTCAGAAGTGGTAATGACACCTGGCCAATAATACAACACAAATCATTAAATACCCATTTACCCCACACACACACACATCATGCTAAGCACATAATTCACACAACCTCTGTACAGCCCTCATTCACATGTCAGTTAAACTCTTGACAGTGTCCACGCAACTTGACAGAGCTCATCTTTCCTGCAGCAACATCCCCAGCCTGAGTGAAGAGGGACACGGGTAAGGCAGGGGGTAGAGAGAAGGTGCTATGGGACGGCGGGTCAGGGGCTGAACTGCAGTACTGCATTGCACCTGTGTGGCTAGGACACCATGCAGGGGCTGTATGGTCCACTACTCCCTCTGTTGGGCCACAGAGCTTTACTCCCGACTGCCATGTGGAGGCGCTCTCCTCAGTTTTCAGTCCCTAGACTGGTAGAACAGGATGTATCCAGACTCAGAGTTCTTAGAAATCTCAGAGGTGAGCCCATAGAACTCTTCAATGGCCTGGGCATCGATTTTCTACAGGCGGGACAGAAGACACTGATCAGCAGGGGAACACAGGTGTCATAATAGGAGCAAATACCAAAACATTCAAACACCAACCAAGTGCATGTTCAGTGTTCACAGATACAAGCTTTGTAGTAGCTTACCTCTACAATGTCGTCATCAAACAAGAGCCAGAAGTCATGGCTCTTCACAATGGCAATGTAGTGTCCCCGGTTAGGACCACTAAAAGCAAAGTGAGACCATCAGAAACAAAACACACTTTAGGTCACTTGCATGTCGTCATTTAAAAGACGCTTAACCAAAGCAACAATGAGATTAGAGGGACAGTCCCGTGGAGCCACTTAGGGTTAAGTGTCTTACTCAAGGGACTCAAGGGCACACTAGTGGTGGTGTTCCCAGGTGGGATTTGAACTCATGACCTTGTGATCCCATAGCAAGCCTACCCACTAGGCCATCACTATCCATAGTGGAAACACTTATGTTTGTTGTTTGGTTTGTTGCCAATCAATCTCGTTGTCCTGACAGACTTGAAATAGATATCTTCCGAACAGTCACTACCAAATAAGCCTGAAGCTATTCTCAGCCAACATTATTACTGCGTAACACAAATCCAGAAATCCACTGACCTCCCACAATGCACCACCACGGCGACAAGGTCGTAGAGTCTCTCAGGATTGGTGGCGTCTCCAGAGGTGTTGAAGAGGCGGAGCTCCAGGGGGAAGACAACGCGATAGGAGAGCTTGGTGTAGCGCTGCAGCTGCTCCATGTACTTAAACCGCTTCAGATGGAGGGCTAAGATCATTGGCAGCTTCTTTACGCGCATTCTTCACATGAAAAATTACAAGATTAGACACATCCTTTTACAGAGTAATTTTAGGATGGAAATGCTTGGGGAGTCTAACCTTTTGTGTGCCTCCTGCTTGCTTCTGCATTCTTCACAGTAGTACTTGTACTCGCTACACAGCGTCTCTGTATTACTGAAACCTCTAAACAGAGTACCACAAAAAGCAATGAACTCATGTAAAGGGTTAAGTCAACAAATGCAATAATTTATAGCCAATGCCATATGCAAGTGGTGTGTACCTGAGGCAATGTGTGATAGAGGTATTCTGTTCCACATCCACAGACAGGTCCAGAAAGTCCTCATCTTTGCTGCTTATCTAAAAAATGTAAGTAACACTAATGAACCATAACAAATATACAACCCAAGCCCACTGCAATGCTTCCACTTGCCTAGTGTCTCCTTTTGATGTCACAGTCTAAAGTCTAGCTTATAACACACATCATAAGAAAGTCAACACACACCTTTTAAGTGTTAGACATGGTGAAAAGCTCGTATAAAATGCAAAAATCTAAACAGAAGAAAAACAGTGGAACAAGGTTTCTTACCGTTTCACAGGTGAGGCAGCGTGTCTCATTAGTTAATGTGCCTTGGAAGATCTCGTGCACCCAGGTGGGGGCAGGTGTGGCATTGCTGTTGTTGTTCTGAGAGTCAAGCGTACCATTAGCCACACGGCCGTTGGTCTTATCCTGTTTCCTCTCTTCTTGCAGCAGGTCAGCAATGGTGTTGAGCAGGTAGTTTAGGAACTCGTGGGCATCCTGCTGCATGTAGTTGTCAAACAGCTCTAGAGGGTATAGAAGCCGCAGTATGAAGAAATGGGAACAAGAGGAGGGAGTGTGTAGGGACATTTTGAGAGATCTCAATACAAATAACGTGAATGACCAATTTGAATTTAGTCTTTTACCTGTCACCATAAACCTATTTTCCTACTTTATACATTCATCAAGAGCTTCAATTACTGTGAAATAAATTAGAAGTTATTTCTCTTTACTTATAGTGAGATTGTCTTCGATAGAACTCTCTCCCTCCCCAATCCAATATAACACCCTTTCTCACCATTCTCCTTACGCAACCGTGTGATGAACTTCTTGGGTGGTATGACTCCGACCTTCCTTTTCTGGTTGGCGATGCTGTGGAACAAGTCTGCCAGGCAGGTGAGCAGATTCTCTTTGCGGCGCGGCTGGCTGCGATACGCCAGGATCTTTTCCCGAAACGGACGACAAAAGTACAGCGCCTGCAGCACTGAGTTGCAATAACAGGTGTTCCCAAACTAAAGGAGAAGCACAGAGAATGGCATTGATCACAGCGGCAAAAACACACTGACAAATAGTAGTTAAATTGTCACAGCAAAAAAAGTGATTACTTACATTGACCAATCCAAAGTAGTGCTCATTTACGGGAAACTGCTCTGAGCCAATCTCTTTCTCCAGAGCGGAGGCATTGGCGCCCTGGAATATAAAAAAAAAGGTGTAGCGGTATAGATATTGTTGTACTTAATCCACAACGCAAAAATACCTAGGCCTAATTCTAAAAGTTTCACTTGCACTTTCAAGGCACCTTTCCAAGGGACAGATCGTCTCATATAGTAATACACCTCAATTACTGTGTGGTTCAAGCAACAGTACAGTCATTTTAAAGCTATTCCAAAGGGTCCCCAGCCTATCCTTATAAAATGTACTTGTAGGCTGCGACGGATAAATCAACACGGATTTCCACCGCAGGTGCACTGACTAGGCATATAAAGACTGCATTGAGTATACATGATATCTAGTCAGTGTTTGGTAACTAAGGCCTCATAAACGCATAGTATTTACAAGCAAACTACCATACCTTGTTCGTTTTCGTTACAGTAAAGTGGGATAAAGTAGGATAGTTAACATTAAGTTAGTGGGAGGGTGGGTAGGTGGGTGGCTGTGTTGTAAAGCCAGTTGTAGTTAACGCTAACGTTAGCAGCTAGCTAACATTAGTTAGCATTAAAAATCAACTTGGCTATCATACGTTACCGATTGCAGAAAACAGGAATAAACATTTTATAATTTGCTTGTAAGGTTGAAAACAAAACAAAAAACGATGTAATAAAACATATAATGTAACTGACAATATATGTTGCAATTTACTCACCATGGTACAAAAAGAGGCAAATTTGGAAACTGTCATTAGGATTTCCATTCGGCCAGCGCCATCTTCCACCCAATCACCGCGCGGAGGCGAGGAGGGCAATAGATCCCTCTCTAGCACTGCTGCTGGACTGGCGATGAGCTCTTTTTTTACTTCGCGTAGCACAACAAGCCTAGCGCAACTGCGACAGTCCAGGCAGAACTGATGCAAAATTACTTGTATGTGTCCACATTCATGTTTGAGTGTAGATATAATATTATGATCTGCCACTCATTCTGTTTAGGAAGAAAACGATTTTTTTACAAAAACTTTGAAACATGTCTATCTGACAAATTGACAAAATGATTATGAAATAGTCAGTAACGTTGCGTTAATCATTAAGACATTTCACTATCAATATAAACAAAGTCAACCAGGATTTTGGACATGCACAGGGTCCAAATGTGATTTACGAACACCAAGCTAGCTAACCAATTAATTAACATTCTGTGGTCTGGTTGCTTGTCACGTTTCTCCTATTTTAATTTGTCACAGGCAATTTGAGTGGAGACCTAAATTGTATTTTTACAAGGAGGAGTTTGGGGTCTTTCAAACTCTCTTTCCGCCATACCCGCCATCTTGCAAGTAGAAGGGGTAAGAGGAGCTCTAATTTAACTTTAATTTTTCGTCTTTTTTCTTGAACAAAGTGTACATACAGATGTGGAGAGCAGTATATGAACCATTAATATTTACGGTGATTGTTGAATAAGCTCCGAAACTACACTCCAGTCACATATAATCTTATAGGAATTGAAAGGGAATAGCGGCGTGGCTCCTCCATGAGGGGCCGTCGCTGGTCAAGTCTTCAGCATCGAAGTCGGCGTTTATAACATCAGACTTCTCAGATAATTAGCTCAAATGTATCTATGCATCTTGCGCGTACATTTTATTATTCAGTGAGTTAAGAGTGACAAGAAAGTCATGTGTTATTAGCGCATTAGCTTCATTAGTCAATGTAGCATTAGCATTTAGGCCAGGGTTCTAACCTAAAACAAGTCCTGTAAAAATCCTGGACACAGGCATACGAAGCTGGCAAACTGAGTAAGCTGGAATTATGCAGAGTGAAACTGCTTCACTGCTATCTTGTGCTTTAGTCCGTGTTCTTTATTTGAAGGAGGTCCAGACTTTTTGAAATCCCTCATGGATGACTAGATATGAATAATTTGTGGTAATCATCCTAAATAAAACATTTAGGACTGTACAGATCATATTTAATAGTGAAATTGTTCCATAACATCCTAAACTCGATTGAAAATGATCAGACTAGCTTTGACGTTACTACTTATTATAAAATGATGTACAGGTTGTGTAATAACTTAAATCAGTTTTGAATAATTATGGCATGGCACTTGTATTGGCTTAAATTCACTGACCATTCATGCATTTCACTTTGCATATTTGTCAATGACTCCCCTGCCATAATATTTCACAATCGTAGGACAAAGTGAACACTGAATACTGATTGTTTGACATCGTTTCAACCGGCTAGTGTATATCTCGATTTTCCCAATCCTTATCATGATAGTCAGCGTTTTTAGCCTTGTGAGTTTTGAATTTGCCCACCATCGTCCATTTTGCCACCCATAGTTTTAATTTGGGCTAGGATGACTATTTCTAACATGTCAATTCGAATCGTTTTTCTTCAAACTACACACCATTGCTTATCTGTTTCAGAGTTTTCGTGTTCGGTGCTGCATGAAATTGTCATCGCATTGATGAGTCTGTCCAAAAAAATGTCTGCAGATATTTATGTAACTTGCGTTAATGCTTTGCCATAGTCCAGCAGGTTAATGACATTGGCCACGTAGTTAAACGATTAATATTACGAACTCTGCAATGCCTGTGAGTTGATTTCTGCATTCTATAACAATGCAAAAGATGTTTACAGATGCAGTTGAAACACAAAAACAAATTGTTTTGGGAAATGTAGGTGGCGAGTTCTCTATTTTAGCATGTTAAAACTGTTTAACGTTCATTAAACATCCATCACTCAGAAAGTATTTGTTGAACTTGTTTGTTTCTTTTGCACAGTAATCAAGCAATATGACGAACACCAGAGGCAAAAGGAGGGGGACGAGGTACATGTTCAGCAGGAGCTTCCGCAAACATGGTAAGGATATAATGGGGTATTTTTCTTTGTTTTAACCTTTTCATTAAGCATTCCACACTGAATGCTATGAATGTGTGCATTTGCATATTGTTGCAACGCACAGGTACCAAACAGTTAATCTGAATGATGAGAAGTATTTAAGTTGATCGTTGTTTCTATACTTCTCCACAGGACCAATACCCCTCTCCACTTACATGCGTATCTACAGGAAGGGAGATATTGTTGATATCAAGGTAATGTCTTTTTATTTCTGTCATTTATTTTTAATGCTGGTAGACATTTTATTACAACCTACAGATCATAATTTTTTTTATTATTATTTATTTGAATCCAACAAAGTCATTTTTGTTCTAAGCTGTCTCACCATACACTCTGAACAGCAAATTTGTGTTGGTTGTGTGTATTCTGACATGGTTGAGGGTACCGGCTTCATATTTATTTTTGTATTTCTCATAAAAATGCATGTAATTTTTTTATTTTTGGGGGGGGTTTTCTTAATAGTTGATCCTAAGATATGAGTTGGATTTGCACACCAGAGGTGTAAATGTATATTCTGACAAAATAGGTTGGCGAATGCAGTGTTCAAAAACAATGTAATTGTTTTCAAGTTAACTATAGTCACATTTGATTAATTTGCAATTCTTCAGATGACCCGCACTGACTAAATTGAGCATTGACTCTGTATTTTGCCTATTCTTTATTCCATGTAAGACTAAATCCTGCCTTGTTAACTTGCTTACTCAGGGTACAGGTACCATTCAGAAAGGAATGCCTCACAAGTGCTACCATGGCAAGACAGGTCGTGTTTACAATGTTACCCAACATGCTGTGGGCATCATTGTCAACAAGCAGATCAAGTAAGTGCGGTAATATTTTTATATTGCACAAATGTGTTTAGCCGTTGTTAGTTTGCAGCTAACTATCTACGAATGTGTAGCACCCCTTCTTTCACTTTATCATTGGGACTCCTCGTGTCCTTAGTGGTCATTCATGTAGGGGACAGCATAATTCCTTTTGCACCCTGGCCAAACATCTGTTTGATCTGGGGTTGTAATAAGGGTACAATTAACAGATTTGTGTACAACTTGAAGTGAGTATTTATTTGCAAGGGATTTTAAGTATCCCATTAGGTTGTTACTAAAAAACATTGCTATTACCTTACGCTAATGTCTAGTGTTAATTTATTAGGTCTTGTTGAAGCAAATTTCTTTACTCCTTTCTAGGGGCAAGATCCTGGCCAAGAGGATCAATGTGCGTATTGAGCATGTAAAGCACTCAAAGAGCAGGGACAGCTTCCTGCAGCGTGTTAAGGCCAATGAGAAGAGGAAGATGGACGCCAAGCAGAATGGGACATTTATTGAGCTCAAGCGCCAGGTATGGGAAAAAGCCATTCTACTTGACCTTAGTTTTATCAACTTTGATGCTACTAGTTGCTACTAATTCAAGCTCTATAACAATTAACAATGCAAACAAAGCATCAGGTTGGCAACCTTAATATTGTGTTAGACTGACAAATGTTTATTGTTAATTATCTTTTAAGAAACGTAAATACAAGACACTGTTTGTCACGTGTGCAGGGAAATATGTATCCGTCTTGTTCTTTTTTGTAACCAAAATCTATCCCACCATCAAAGGGGTAACCTTGTGGCTCAAACTTCCTGGTCTTCCTCATGTTTAATTGTAACACCCTTCATGTCTGTCTGCAGCCTGCTCCTCCTCGTGATGCCCACTTTGTCAGCACCAAGAACAATGAACCCCAGCTCCTGGAGCCCATCCCATACGAGTTCATGGCATAAATCTAGAAAAATAAAACACGTTTATACACACCATCTGTTTTTTTGTGTGTTACTATACAAACTCATTTGAATACCTTCCCATTTCTATGGTGTTATTGTCTTTGCTTAGTGTCAGGGTTATGTCACTCAGCTGATTCTCTTAATCAGTGGAATCTTTTTTTTTTTTTTTTTACTATTTCACACATAACCTGACTAAGTTGTTTTCATTTTATTTTTCAAGAACAGCTTAAGACCTTTTTAATGTTCAATATCCAGCAGTGCTGTGAAATATCAAATAACTGCACATTAGTAGCAGGTCTAAAATTAATTTAAGAGTAGGTCTACTGGGTAGTAAATGTGATATCATTTTTATCTGGTATTACTGTGAAATTAAGTTGGTTGTCAAAAATGTTTGTTGCTCTAGCCTTTTACCCAGATTCATATTGACAAGTGTTCGGAATTCGAAGCCATTTATGTTCAAAACGTAAAGCTGAACAGCAGAGGGCAGTTACAGCGCCCCAGTTCTAATTAATAATATTGGCTAACTTATTCTGTTTAACTGAAAACGTCGGGAGGAGGACACGGTGTTTTATACTGAAATTAAGTTTACACTCGACCGGATAGCTGCACAAGTGTGCTCAAGGAGTCATCTGGTACCCCCCTGGACCTACCATGAAGTGTGCTGCACTGCTGTTTATTCAGTCGTGGCTGAATGGCTGACTGGGTATCTGACAAATGTTATCTCGTCCCTCTTAGTACTTCACCCCATATTTACACTAATTAGTATCAGTTGACAGCGATAAGAGCAGCTGGGAGAAAGGAGAGAAAATACGTGTGTTAGTAGAGAAGACATCTTTTTTCATCATGGCCTATAGGCTACATGTAATGATGGAACATTGACCATGAGCGTTGATGAAAAATTAAAATAATGTTACAAGGAAGTTAATGATTACTAATCCTATAGTAATCGCCTAATTAATTGTTCTCTCATTTGAAGAATTTGAAAAAACTGAATGCATAAGTGGAGCCATTCTTGGGAAAAGTTCCACATTGAGAGCCTCCATATCCCGACACTATCAGGCCAGACTAATAAGTATCCAACAACCTGAAAGGAAAAACACCGTAACTAAAAATCGATGCAATCAATCAATGGCGAGGAGACACTCGAGCCATGCTCTTATCGATCAGAAGACTACGAGATAAAATTGGTGTTGCAGGCTAGTATGACCACAGCGGGATGAGTCAATTATATGCCGCGAGCAGCCTAATCCAGAAGTTTCATAAAACGTGTGGTTTTAGGTTTGAACGGAAATACCCAGACATCCTGGCTGGAGATCCATTTACTAAACTATGCAAACCGATGCAACACTTACCGAAAAAGCCGATCATGCATAGGGCCTACTGAATTGGTCCCAAATTCTCGAGAATTTCAGTTAAGATTTGTCTCACATTAGTTCAGTCGCAAAGGGTGACAGGTGGATGTAACGTTTCTCCAGAAACGGATCACATTCAGATAGACATACACCATGTGCGATTTTAGACCCCCCCCCCAAGGGGTCCCTCTTAGCACCCCTAATGATAAGAAGAATTAAGGAGGCCTATTTTTCAAATCCTTTTAGCCTTTATGCTAGAATTTGCGAACTTGTCTGGTAGAGACAGGGAACATTAACAAACACGTACAGGTTCAAAAGGCTCGTCCAAGGCTTGGTAAATAGCCTACTTCTTTATGAACGGCTGGAGGGGTGTGCTTTGCTGTGCATTATTTATTTCCAAGAAGCCAAAAGCGCGGCGCTAGTCAACGTAATTTCTTGTCAGTCGGCCAATGAAAATATGCACAAAGGTAAACATTTACGTTTCTAGCGATCTCAGAATTCCACGAGATGTAAGATCAAACATTCAGCGGGCACTTTTTAATCATTAATTAGTTGTATATCTTTGTAATTAAGACAAATTACGTTACTGAAGGACCGGTTCTAGCCCCACAGGTCGCTACTGGAGTTGAGTCAACGTTCACACAATCTTTATTTATTATTAATTGAATGTTTACACCTTATTATTTTTTAATTCGATACTAGTAGTTAGGCATATGTATTCAATATCTTGCACAAAACTGTGCAAAATTATTAATACATTTATATATTTATTGTATAATTATAAAATAATTTATAAATGTATTAATTGTTATCCAGTGAAAATAGTGGTATAGCAGGGTGGTTAAACACTTTTGCAAGGCACTTTACATTGCATGTCACATTCTCAATAGGGGCTGAGCACCCCTAAAGGTCTGATCCTAGAATCGCCCCTGGCATACAACCCTGCATGCATTCGTATAATAGAATACAAATTTAAAGTAATCAAAAATAGAAATCAATAAATTCGGTCACCACTAGTTCTACACCAACGTCTTATTCAAACCTACCAGTCTCAGCCAAATTAATTTCCCGTCAGGCATGATTAAATAGTTTACATATTCATTATAAAATAATGTGCCTACTTAATTTAGAAATTACCCAAGCCCACATTTAATTACAATTCCGAAATCGTTGCTTGGTTATCTTAGACTTTAGTCGTGTGCATGTTATTGTGAGATTTTGCACTGCCGAACTAAATGGATCCTAATGTTAAGCGCTGACTCATGGAAGTTACTTATTGAGCGAGAAAAGGGTAAACAGTCTGAGCAAGAGGGAGAAAGAGGACGGGACTTGTGAATAAAAGCATGGGGCACTATGATCTCCTTAATCACACACGTTTGACACACACATATTGAGTCTGTCAGCTCACCCAGCAGTCCAGAGAAGCTATATCGACCCAGTATGTTACACATTAACCACACTCCCCACCAGCTGGCCTACAGAAAGGCATACATGCAAATCCTTCATGTGATAGAGATTAAAAAAAAAGAATATTGTGCATTCAGTCTTTTAGAAAACTATGTGTCTATATTCATCCTCTCTTTCTCCAAAGCAACCTTGGTTAGTGTGTTTAGTTTAATTCGTTCTGAGCTCCTTGGAACCAGGTAGTGCAGATGCATGTGTACCGTCATGATGCAAGTGTGTGTGTGTGTGTGTGTGTGTGTGTGTGTGTGTGTGTGTGTGTGTGTGTGCGTGCGTGCGTGCGTGCGTGCGTGCGTGCGTGTGTGTTTGTGTGTGTGTTCGGGGGGGGGGGGGGGGGCAAGTTGGGGTTTGGTATGGGTGAGGGGATTTGACAATAGAGCTGGGCAATCCTAGGCCAAACACAGAGCAAGCACTGTATCGGGGTGGGTGATAGGTGGGGAGATATTGTCGTTGGTTATCAGTGAGGACCATGGCCATACAGATACAGAGCCAGCTCTATTGATCCAGTCTCTCCGTGTGGGGGACCGGATGGCGAAGGGAGGAAGCTGATAACCGACTGACCCAGGTCTGGTGACCTGAAGCGTGGGAGGGTGCAAAGGTAACGCCCTAGGGTTTTCAATAGGTCTCAGTCACACAAGTCAGTCAAAGGTTTCAAATGAGATCATGGCTTGGGCACAGGGATTAAGCTCAAATGTTACGATAGGTAAATAAATAGTTGTATTGGATTGTCGTTTGGAACGTTTTATTTTTTTTTTGTTGATACAGAGTATTTGTATTGGTACAGTGTCTGTTTTGTCAGTTTTTAAAACAACTATTATAGTCCTATGTCCTCAAATGGCCCTATATCAGGGTTGTTCTAAGTTATAATCTATTGAATGGTAGATTTATCAGTTGTATTGATCCATACACCAGAATTATAATGATATAAGATTTGTCGGTTAAAGAGAACAACATTTTTATTTAGAATGGGAGTAAGACAAAACAAAAGACAATCTGACACATCTAAGAGTACAGTATTAGAAGCTTGATAAGATTGCGATTATAGCAGTAAATTCCATGTGTGTGATGAATGGAGACAGACAGTCGCCAAGGTCTATCTCCTTTAGTCTCTCCCTGTTTCTTTCTCCCACACAGACACCGTAGATCAGTAGATAAAGCTGCAAGAAGCCTTGGTGACAGTTTTAAAGCCCAAATCAATCACTTTATGGGACAAACTTCTGAACCTTTACAGTCTGTCCACAATAGTATCAGACCGTCTCATCACCCTTTTCAATTCATTTGAAAAAAAAAACGTTTTGTATATATTGTTTTAAAATGAAGGTGTTGTGACCAAACAATAATTGTTGTATTATTTGTAGCATATAAATTGCACTTATATAAGTAAAATCCTAAAGTTCAAACCACAACATGTATTTAATTATGATTTAATATCTAGGACATCCCCTTTGTTGCCCATGATTGGTATCTTCCAATGAGTTAAATTATACTCAGGTGTGTTACTAATGGTAGGGTGGTTAATATCCTACTCCAAACCGATTGCGGTTTGTCCTGATTACTACTGTTGCCTCATAATCAACTAAGGATGGGGGAAAGGGTAAACAGTCAGAGAAGCTTTAAATGTTCTTTTGTTGCTTGTGAAGCAACTTTCAATAAGTCATGGAAATTAGAGGCACACCTCTGTAAGCACACTGGTCTGGTAAGTAAAACATCAACTGAAGAGGCTTCCAGTTGTAAAATATGGCAATGGAATCCAATAGACATTAGACTGAGTTAATACCATGTATGCCATTCAATCCCTCAGAAACCATTTTCATGTGAGCAATGTGAGAAGAGTTTCTGCACCCGCTACCAACTGGCCAGACACAATTTGAGCCACAGTGGTGAGAAACCATACAAGTATGTTTGCTGAGGACGAATGACTGTTACATTGGGTGGTTTAATCTCCATATGTGCTCAAACCTTTTCATTTCTTACAAACTGTTGCTGTCTGCAGGTGTCAAGCCCAAGGATGTCCTGAGGTTTTTGTCACACATGCAAGTGTGAAGAATCACATGACTCGTATTCACCAGCATCAGAGAATAAGCTATGCAGTATGCTCAAATCCCCCCTCCGTTCATATAATAACCTTGTGAAAAGATGTTTTGAAGTGAACCTTTGATTCTGTTACAGTGTGACTATGAGGGCTGTGGAAAGGATTTCATCAAAAGAAAACTGCTCAACGTGCACAAATGTGAGCACACTGAAGTGCTGCCATTTTGGTAAGTGTTTAACACACGCAACACTACATTATATTTTGTCCTCACTGGCAAACCTTTAATTTTACTTTTCTATTGCAGTTGCACAAATGAAGGTTGTACAAAAGAATTTTCATGCGCAGGAAAACTAACACGCCATGAAAAAAGACATAAAGGTAAGTTCTGACATGATTCAATTTGTTAGCAATGTTGAGTAGGCTGACTAAAGCTTTATTTCTCTTTGCAAATGGATTGACTTTGGAGGTTATCCCTGTGGGGAAGAGGGCTGCCCCTTCAAGGGAACAACCTGGAGTGAGTACCAGAAACACAGAAAGCAGCATCGAGGTATGAGCTTAGTCACGAGGGTTACCTTTTCCAGACTTCTTTATTATGTAATCCTAAACCTTTTTAATGTTCATCTTTTTACTTGTGTCAAGTGAAACTACAGTGTGACGCCTGCAACAAGCGGTTTCTGGACACCTGGTTCCTGAAGCAACATCAGCTGCATGTCCACTCAGCGGAGAAAAGGCTTCTCAAATGTCCCAAGGAAGGCTGTGAAAAAACCTTCCCCAAGCCCTTTAACTTGCAGAGCCATGTACTTTCTGAACACGAGGGCAAGAAAGCATTTAGCTGTGCCTATCCAAACTGTGGCAAGTGCTTTGCCATGAAGGTTAACACAGTTACTTTGCATTTATTTGCATCAATTAACTAGGGCTTTGCTACAAGGCATTAATAATATTTGTTGGCTACCTAATAAGGGTACAGATTTAGTTTTATGCCTTTATAAAAATCGAATAACTCCTAACTGATTTCTGTTCGGGCTATGGTTAAACGTTTTCTCATGTTTGAACAGGAGAGTTTGTGGCGTCATGGCGTGGTGCATGACCCAGCAAAGAGAAAGATTCAGGTAAGATTCATAAATAAACATGTACATGCAAGTTGGAGAATGTACTGATTTTTGTTTATCCTATGAAGAAGTTGCACTGCAAGAATGGGCAGAAAAAGAACTGTGTGTCTGAGAGTGGAATTGAATCCTCAAAGGAAGAGACCAGACTGGCTACCAGGCTATGCAACACCAGTCTGTGAAGCACCTCTGCTTGGTGCTGTTCCTCAAAGATGTATTCCTGATGCATCTATTTACTAATGTGTTAATGTTTTCAGGTGCTTTTTGTTTATCCACTTTGAAAAATAAACTTGTTTCAATTGCAAGCTTTGGATGTACGACTGGTTTATGGTTTTATAGTCTCATACCTGCCGTGCAGAACAAGTAAATAGCATCAATTAAACCTTTGACGGTAAGTTTTTATTTAACAAACGGACAACATTCTTACACGTATAAAATTCCAGCTAGCTGAGTAGCTGGTTGTCATGACAAGGTCTAAGGCTGCGTCCAGAGGAGGTGGTTTGTGGCCTAAGTTTGTCTGGTATCCAGTGAGGACTGGTGATTATTCAGCTGGATGCAACATTTACAATGTTGTGGACAGAAATCTATGATCATGGTGTTTGTTCATTTTCTACATGGCAGAGAATCGTAACATTTAATGCAGTGCACTTCTATCTATACTTAATACAACATTGCGTCCATCTGAATAAGCCTCTGTATTCTATAGAAGTCTGCTGTGGGTATCCAGAGATGGTCTGCTACAGTTCTAGTACTGCTCTCCCTGTGTGGGAGTGAAGACAACCCCATTTGACCACAGCAGTGTGTGTGTCAGTGCAGGCTGTGAAGTGGCATGTTCTGGCACAATCCACCTTTCTCAGGTTCGGCTTGGCCATGTCGGGTTTCAAACAGTCTTGTGTGGTTTGGTCCTGGTTAAGCCCAGCATGGAGTGATCTAGAAGGGTCCGGTTTACTATGGCCAGGTTTGGCCCAGTCTAGGAAATTCTTTGATTCAGTTGAGTTTAGGTGCAGAGCCTAGACCCTGGCCCCGTTAGGCCAGGCTGCCAGGCCAGGACACCACAGTGAGCGCCACGCGGCTACGCTGCTCCTTTAACATGGGCACGAGTGCAGAGTGGCTCATTCCAGCCGTGGACAAGCCGTTGACTGCCACAATCATGTCTCCACACCTAGGAACCACAGGAAGGATCAAGAACAAATCCACAGACACAAATTACATTTAAACAGGGTCATAATTTAAAATGACTTTACAAAATATGTTTTGGCCCAAGAGTATTTATTCACGGCCAACATTTCTGGCTGCTTTGATTTCTCAAGGCTCCAATGAAGTGGGGAAATGATTTCAGTACAGGCCCGGGTACTTACTTCAGACGACCATCGTAATATGCAGGTGTTCCCAGGACTATGGTCTTGATGAAGAACGCCTGGTTGCTGTGGTTTTCCTCGTAGCCGCCGACGATGCTAAAGCCCCAGCTGCCAGGGTGATTTCGCCGCAGAACAATCTCATGACTAGTGTGTAGGTAGCTAGACGAGGACAGAGCTCGCAGTCAGTGCAGAAACTAGATGCACAGCGTCAAATAACTTCGAAGGAAACAGAGTAGCAGGACAGAGGTGGGATTATGGATGCTAGGAGGAAGATTTACGAAAAACCAGGAAACAGAAGCGAAAGGAGAGGTTTCTGCCATTGAAGGGTGAGAGTGGTAGGGGGGTAAGACTCCTGTAACAGCCTGAGACGGATGATTTAGGGACAGAGGGTGATGTCACCACCACATGCCTCTCCAGTGATAATCCACAGCTGTTAATGTTTACATCACAGTTCAGTGAAACTCAACAATAATAGGCCAACATGGAGGACACAACATCCTTACATAAATATTCACACATTGTGCTAAACGCGCGCACACAGTACCACTCTTTGTCTTTACCTGGGCAGTCCGAGCCATAGTACCCAGGATGGAGACCAGCTGGCATCGTAGTGGCTGTCGTGTGTATGACAGGCCAGCAGCTGGTCATGTGGCCCATGGCTGGGCTCCTCCATCAGGCTGACCTCCAAGGCCCTCAGCTGGACAGAAGAGGAGGCAGCGCTGGCCTTCAGGGTGCCCACAGCTTCACTGTGACTCAAGTAGGTCAGGTCCTGTCCGTTGATACTCAGGAGCACGTCGCCTAGTGTGCAGGAAGGAGGAGACAAATGGCGAGATTGAGAGAATTGTACTAATACTTTTACTATTACTAATACAGCAAACATGAAAAGAAAAGACAACTGGTTTACTTTGTAATGATCATAGTGTTGATGCACGCTTATGTAAATGGCGTACAGCTCCTGCTGGGCTGAAAGGTGCTGACCTCTTTTGGTTCGCCCGTCTCTTGACAGGCAGCCATGGGGTTGAACACTGGTCACAAAGATTGGCAGCTCACCGCTCTTGCTGCCCCGCCCCCCTGCCACAGTCATTCCCAGCGACTCATGGGGCTCCTTCTTCACAGTGATGTGTTTCTCTTTACATGTCACGCACTGGGAGAGGTCCTAAACCCCCATCCCCCACCCCACCACACACACACACACACACACACACACAGTTCAACTCACTTGGTTTAAAAAAGGCAAACATCTAGACAGCCCTTATCACTTCCCCCTGTATTGTTATCTCTCTCCCTTTGACAGGCACATACAGGTTTGTGTCTACACAGAGATGCACACGCACGCCTTCCTACTCACTCTGTGGGTGCTGGCCCGGGACACATGCATGGCCACTGGACTAGGGGTGGAGCTGTGGTTGGGCAGGAAGTGATCAAGGCAGTAGAGGTCTCTGGTGGAGGTGGACTTTGGTGGTGGGGGAGGAGTCTGCTTGGTAGTGCGGCCAATCAGCAGATGAACTCTCTCTCCGCTGGCCTGTCAGGGGACAAACATACCATTTAAGGGTGGTGGAGTCTGCTGCTGTCCATGCCAACATTAACAGCATTATCTTCCATCCATTTAAGGGTAGTTGAGTCTACTGCTGTCCATGCCAACATTAACAGCATTATCTTCCATCCATTTAAGGGTGGTGGAGTCTACTGCTGTCCATGCCAACATTAACAGCATTATCTTCCATCCATTTAAGGGTGGTTGAGTCTACTGCTGTCCATGCCAACATTAACAGCATTGTCTTCCATCGGATCACAGTCAACGACTCTAATATATCATATATCCACAGATATGAAGAATGAAAGGACAGGGCCGTTTCACCTGTATGATCTGAGCGGCCTGCTCTGGGGTGCCGTGGCGGAGGTCCTGCTCGTTGACGGCCAGCACGCGGTCATTACTGCACAGCCGGCCGTCCTCAGCAGCCAGGCCCCCGTCCAGCAGGTCCAGCACAAACACCCCTGCCTCGTCTGTGCGACGCACCAGCTTGATGCCCAGCTGCTCCACGGAGTCCCGCTTATGCAGTGTGATCCGCAGGCTGGCGGGGCTGGAGGGAGTGCCTTCTGGGGTGGAGCAGGGGGCGTGGGGTACGGCCGGGGTGGAGGAGGAGGAGGAGGAGGGGGGCGCCCGGGAGGCACAGCGGCGCTCCCTCAGCACGGTCAGCTGCAGGGTGGTGCAGGGACGGGCCAGTGTGGAGCGGGCGATGCTGTGGGACACGTTGCTGATGTCCACACTGTTCACCTGCAGAGAGGAGAGAGAGGGAGAGAGAGCTGCATTCTGACAGGGTAAGGAGTGAACTGCAGTGGTATAGCGTTGAGAAGCAGAGAACAGTAGGCTTGTAAATGGTGACTGGAGAATAGGACGAGGCGGAGCGTAACAAGGTAGTGCCTTTGGGGTTGTGGATGTGCCAACCTGTAATATCTGATCCCCAGCCAGCAGCCTGCCGTCCCTAGCGATGACCCCGTCCCGGTACACCTCCTGGATCACAACGTTGATGAGGGGGGTCTCGTTGCCCCCGACGATGCTGATGCCAAGCTCAACGTACGGGTTGGAGCGATGGACTTCGATGGTGGTGATCTCCCCCTCCGGAAGAGAGGGCAACTTCACACAGCCTTGGAGAAACAGAGAGTGTATTTCTAAATCACACATTCAATCTCAATTGTGTCTAACACATGGACTTATTAAAAAATCACATCTGAATTGTTTTAAAATTGTTTTATAAAAAAATAAATGTAATAAAATAAAAACAGATCCCGTACCCTCTTCAGCAGAGAGAGGCGGGGATTCCGGACAGTCCCACCCTGAGGAGGTGGAGCTGACCGAGCGGAGCAGGTGGATACAGGGATTACTGAGGGGGCGCTTCACTCTGGGGACCACACACTCCAACCCCACCACACCTAGAATGGTGGCCGACAAACATCACATCTTCCCTGGCAGCACAGCCACAGACGGGATGAAACCATCCAAGTGGAATAATATTCTATCCTACCTAAAACCCTTTATTTGATGCTACAGAGTAACTCACTGTCCTCCTCGGTGCTCTCCTCAAAGGCAGGGTTGTCCTGGCCTGGCTCATCCGTCCACATGGGCGCGCCGCTACCGGGTGTGGGGGGTCCGCCAGAGGGGGAGCAGCAGCTGTCCCTCAGGTTGGTGTGAGGGGACCGAGGGGACCTGGGGGGGCTGCTCTCACACTGTGTGCCCTGGACACCGTTCCTATGATGTCGCGTACCTGGACACCTGCACCCCCCCACACACAAACACTCATAATCATTGTGTTAACCAGTATGATCAGCTCTGGATATCTTCACATATAACACTCATAGCCACACTCTCTATATTTGGATAATGCACAAAACTGGGTTTGAGCTCAAGGATATCTGATGCATGGAAGTATGTAAAATGATATTTCTCTGTTGCCAGTCCTGGAACTCACTCTCATCTAACCCTATGAATCTAATCTCTTGTTTTTGACACAAAGGAAGTTGGGGGGCCAAGTCTGATAAACTGAACAGGTGTCAAAAACACAAGCAACATCCAGAACAGGTGTCCCAGCTGTTTCCTTTTTGAGAACAGGAAAGATCCTGATGGTGTACCTTAGCTCAAAGAGTCGTATATCACCATGACTACCCCTGGATGAATAAGCTGTTAAGGCTGCGACTTCTGATTATCCTCAAAGGAATTACATTTTTACTCTACAAGAAGGGCTGCATAATTAAGTACCTGAAACACAGCAGCAACAATTACGATTAGAGTTTCCATAACTTACAATTTCCACCGGTACATACAGTGGTCCTGTTTGGACTACGTAAAAGCCTATTTGTTCCAGCGGTACATACAGTGGTCCTGTTTGGACTACGTAAAAGCCTATTTGTTCCAGCGGTACATACAGTGGTCCTGTTTGGACTACGTAAAAGCCTATTTGTTCCAGCAACAGCTTATTGGTAATAGCATGTAAGCTTGACCTTTTGAAGGTAATCTTCTCTGAGACTTTGTGTTTTAGCTGCTTTAACCCGCCAATAAGTAGACACGATGACAGAGCTGGAATACATCTAACCTTAAAAACAGTGACCTTGAGCTGTCACAGTAACTGATCACTAGTGAGCTGTCTCTTTTAACAGTCAGTTAAAACACACAAAGTTTGGTTAGCCACAGAGCTATCAAAGCTACATTTTACACAGATTCTGGGTAACGGTCTGTTGAAAACTCAAAAATCAAGAAGTCAGCATGCATAAACTCCTTCTACCACCACCCATCCAACAACCACCTGAGTTCCCGCTCCACACACACAGAGTCCAGGGCACGTAACTCTCTACCGGGGACCATCTACTGAACATTGTGAAAGCTGCATGTGTTCCACTCACCATAGGTCAGGGTTGCCCTTAGCAGTTTCACAGAAAAAGTGGTTGAATAGATCTCTGGAGTTAAAGTTGCCCAGCATGGTTGCGGCTAACATGGAGCCTATGTTGGCCAACACATGATAGAGGAAGGTAACCACTAATCTCCTGTCACATGACTCAGGGTCGAATAATCCCCCACATATCTGGAAGGCAGCGGTCACATCAGAGATGATGTGGCTGGACTGAAACACTGTAAAACACTGTGGATTCATCTATCCATACTCCACTGTGATTGACGGCATAGCGTAAAGATGGAGTTAAGGTTCCCATGACTGAAATGCCAATCCTAAATTAGGAAATGTTTCCAACGGTCATCTCTTCCTCTCCTCATCGTTCTAATCTAACATAGTACTGTAGCACTACTACTGGTCAAGAATGGAGGGATAATGTACATAATCCACAGACACGCGTAATACGGATAGGGTGTTAACAATATGCTCTATTCGAAAATGTGAGATGTGGTCAATTAATGTGTAATTTTAAAACATAAAATTTTGTTACAGATTTCCTATCATTTGAGTCCACTGATTTTCACATCACCTCTGTTACATATGTACTGTGCGTATTCATGTATTATGCGTTTGAAGTTTGTGTGTGTGTCTACACGGTACCTGTGTTTGAGATGGGCCTCCAGGTCACAGCGAGGCATGCTGAGGGAGCAGGCTGTGGTCAGAGGGCAGGACACAGGCAGCTTGTCCAGCAGCTTGTGCACCAAGATGCTGGACCTGCGACAAGCCTGTATCTGGAGTCGTGTCCGGTCCAGTGGACAAAAGTCCCTGTCCTGGAGGAAGCTGCGCAGGCAGCGGGCACAGAAGGTGTGGCCACAGGGTGTATCTAGAGGCGTGACCAGGGGCTGCAGGCAGATGTGGCACACCAGGTCATCGTCCACCTCCAGACGGTAGTTGTACAGGTGGTTCTCCCAGGCGCGGTGAATCTGTCCACACTCAACACACAGGGCCTCCAGGACTGGCTCTGCTGGCCCGGCCGGTCCCACCTCACAGCCCGGACTGCCCATCTCTCTTCCACCGACAAAACGCTGTGGCAAGTTGGACTCCAGGAGGGGGTTATGGGGCTCGGATAGGGGGGCGACCTATCCCATAAGTCTCACAGAGTGAACAGGAGGCACAACGGACAGCCGTCCCCATCAGCCAATGACACATCACCCTGTCATGAGGAAAACAGAGTGGGAGAAACTTCATCAAACTTCAGTGTTTGTGAATTTGTGTTATTCTTGTTGTGTGAGGCCACGCCAAATGCTTTATGTGTGTGTGTGTGTGTGTGTGTGTGTGTGTGTGTGTGTGTGTGCGTGTGTGAATGACAGAGAAAGGGAGAGGCTATGTGTCTGTGTGTATGGATTGAGATTATGCCCTGCTGCTCTTGTCCACTAATCTGGTGGTGTAATCTCTGTTTCCCTCTCGCCTGCTGCAATCTTACAATTCCACAGAGAGGGAATTATCTGAGATTGAGTCAGTGAGGACACAGATCAGAGGATGTAGGAATATGGAGACAGAACCAGAGACACTTGTGACTAAACAAAGGGGTAGAACATAGAGATGTAGCCAGAGGTTCAGGGGTGGGGAGATGGAGAGGCTGAAAGGAAAGAGATGGGGTGTGAAATTAACCACTAGGAAAAAATCAAAAAAGGGGAAGGCAAAATAAGGAAATATAGCCACAGCTTAATTGAGGAGATGTACTCAAAGGAAAGGGGCCCCATTAAAAAATAAAAAACAGCACAGGGAGAGAGTTGCTATTCAGACGCATACAAACAGAGCAAGACATTTTGGGGTCTTGTTATTTGTTTTGTTTTAGAGCATAACATTTTGTGCGGCAAAATGCATATTGTCCAATTCTCTTGACACAAGAGGTACAAGTTGGGGAAAGCTGCTTAGAGTCTCAAATCACAGGTCCACTCATCTAGGCAGATTCTGAGAGCTAAGGCATTGTGTGCCTGTTCCACTCAGTCTCACATCTTATGCCATCTAGGCCTTTTCTACTCTTAACAGTTTGTTAATGCACGTTAACAGCAGGGGGCGCACCCCTGCATACAGAACAAGCCAAGCTACAGTGGCTACTTGCCTCTGTTCAAATGAGGGTCTGCTACTGTCTCCATGACGACCTGGAGCATGTTCAGTGGGCCTTGACATTCAGAGTATAGTCTGACAAAGATGCAGTGTAGCTTTAAAACAGATGCCTCCTCTCATCACAAGAGATCTGCCCTTTGTTAATTTCTGAAAACCCCAACAAGGATGAAAGAGTTATAAATTTGTGACTACATTGTCAGTCAGTTATCAATTAATTTACATAGGCCTACCTGTTAAAACCACATCTTTTTCATGCTTCAGTACCTGCTCCTGTTTCTGTGACTGCCTGCTTCTGTCTCTATCCTACAGCTGGACATGAATTAGTCATGAAGACACAAGCCTTCTCTGTTCCCATAACAAAGATCTGACATCACCATCTCACACACATACACAGAGAGAGAGAGAGAGAGAGAGAGAGAGAGAGAGAGAGAGAGAGAGAGAGAGAGAGAGAGAGAGAGAGAGAGAGAGAGAGAGAGAGAGAGAGAGACAGACATATTTTGGGGTACAACTGCCTGTAAGAACAAGCAATCAATAGCCTAAGCTAAATCTTTAGGTCTTAACTCGGCCAGCACTTTAAAATCTATGTGGCAGCAGCCTCACGATCTATTTTCAACATAGCTGGATTGAGTTAATAGAAACGGTCAGATTCCTTTACTCACCTCAATTTAGGAATATGACGTGTTTCCTAGGTTATAGTCAACATTTACGATGTTGTATACGATCCTTGGTTGTGTAGGCCTATGTGCGCGTTTGAATAATAATGGTTGAGAAAATATTATCCGCTGCTCAAAAGCCTCAGTTGTTCTGTTATTGTATCCAGAGGATCGCTCTCCTTTCTACTGATAACAGCAGGGCACCTGACAATGCTTTCTTTATTGCCAAAGAGCTCATCAAAAATCTTTGCAATTTGCATAAGGATTATGACCATGACATTATTACATGGACCCCACGGGCCATATGCCTAATCGTTCTAAAATAGATGGTTGGCGCAACCATACGTTTTGATTATAAATCGCTGTCCCTACCAAATAGCCTACGAGGTTGATATTAATATACTTTAATTTTATAATATTTTAAAACAGTCAGACTGCGCAACAATTTGTCTTGAAAGGGACCAACGAATGTTAGGACAACCGGAAAGACTCGATTTTGTCTTTCATTTATCAAAAGCAGCTGCATTGTCCTATCAATATACCCACAGACGTTTAACATTTTCTTTTTCTTATATCAATGCGCTCCACATTTGCCTGATCAAATACTGCTGTCCCTCCACCGCGCGCAGGGATGGATGACGGACAATAGCTATTTCAAGTCAAAGCAAGACATGTTTGGAAGTGCAATGAGAATATGTGCATTATATTACCTGTTCCGTCTTCTCCTATGTACCCTCAACTCCAGCCCCAAGCGGGGACAATTAACCACAGGACCTCAATCATACATTCGCCGCATCTAACCGTTCCGCAGCCGCACGAAAACGCCCCCGTGCTTTCGCCTTGGTGTAGCAGCCTACCGCAAATGGCTGTTAGCGCTGTCCGTCACAAAAAATGGGCGGAGTCTCATCATGATAAAGCGAAGACTGATGTAGGTGACTTCTGTTATGCCTAAGTAAAAACAAAGAAATAAATGTATCTCGTTAATCGATCATTCTAAATAATTGAACAACAAAATAATTTTAGTATACATGCATACTGTATCTCAGAATATTACTTTGTTTTTTTACACATACATAAGAATAAATTATTCTATTCTTACTAGGCACTGCCAAGAAAGACGGTTTTCAGGGTCCCTTCATGAAAGACCCCTGGGTGAATAAACAAACGAAGATGTCCGTCTATCAAGTTTAGCCAAATAATAATTATCCGATCAGCAATAATGGTAGACGATAGTGAACTGGAAAGGTGCGCCTCATTTTTTTTACTGGTTTAACGGTATACCTTTGCATCTCATGTGTCTTTTTTATGTAGTCTGGGTTATAACTGGAAAACTATCAAGCTTACTTAATAAGCACAGGCTTCCTAGAACAAGAGCTGTCTGCAGCTCTGCTGAAACATGAAGTTAATGTCACTCTCGTTGACCAGAAAGTTGTTGTTAGGTGTGTGTGTGTGTGTGTGTGTGTGTGTGTGTGTGTGTGTGTGTGTGTGTGTGTGTGTGTGTGTGTGTGTGTGTGTGTGTGTGTGTGTGTGTGTGTGTGTGTGTGTGTGTGTGTGTGTGTGTGTGTGTGTGGGGGGGGGAGGGGTTATAGTAGACAGGCCAAACATTCGGACCGTAATGTAACTAATGGAGAGTTGTAAACGCAGTTAGCAGCAAAACAATGACTTGCATTGACATTGAATTGATCATTTAATAACTACGAAAGTGGACATAAATACGTAGGCTATATAAACATTTTAAATCGTTTCATAGTAACACTAACTGCCGTTAACCAGCTGTAATTTAATTTGTCTAGTACTAGCCTACTTACGGTTCGTCTTTCATAATTTATAGGGCGAGGCAGACACCGTTTACGGTTTATGTCACATACTTGGTGAAGCTGTAAGTAATAGTTAGTCAAAGATCAAGTTAGCAGCCTATTAAAGATTTTTTTCTCACTAAAACCAAACCATGACTGCAACCTGGTCAATTCTGGACCAATTTGTGTCAAATTTATGGCCTATTTTTCCTTCTTTTTCACTTTCATCTTCACCTTCCAACTTTGTCTTACTTTTAATTATTATCGGATTGACTTTCTTCAAGCTATATTATTTTCCTGTAGATGTCCTCGTCTCACTTTCTTCCCCCATGTTTATCTCTCACATTATATTCTAGTTTGAGTAATCTCTGCCTTGTTATTATATTTGTGTCTAGTCGTGCAGTAGAAGAGCTACTGAGAGAGACTAATAGAGCGCGGTTGAGGACTGAGACAATGGGCCCGGCTGGATGGTGAGTATAATAACCGAGGCCAACATGTTACATACTGTCAATACAGAGGAAATAACTACACAACTAGAAAAAAAGTTTTTGTTTTTTTTGTGTCCCAGGCTAAAGTGCCCATTGCAAAGCACCAACAAGCGTTTCTTGATCAACACACTGCGTTCCACCGTAATGAAGCATCCAACATCAGGAGAACAGTCAACCTCACAGGGGCATCAAGAAGGGGAATGCTTGTCTCGAATTAAGGAGAGCAGAAGGACAGATCCAAGTGAGCATAAAGACAGCGGAGCACGCAAAGAGTGTACAGACAAGTACAACTACTACAAAAGAAACAACCACAACAATTTTAAAGATGGAGACTGCAGCTACAAATACCATGACAAAAGACATCAGAAAAACTGGGGTAATAAAGACTTAGAAAAAGGCAGAATCCATTCTTTAGAACCCTCTTCATGTGAGACATATTCCTCTTCAAAGGGACACTCTTTGTCTAGAGACTGTAACCAGTCTCGCCACAATGCCTCCTCCTCCTCCTCCTCCTCTAACAACTCTTCATCCTCGAGACGCTCCCGTTGCCGCCAGCGCAGTAGGACCCGCTCTCGATCACCGCTCACTGAAATGCCCAGTGGGAGTAAACACAAGTGAAATCACTGGACATTAACAGAGTGTCCAGTGACCAGGAGTGATCTGCAAGATAAATCAATGATGGATGGATTAGGAGTGATGGCTGCAGAGATGGTTTTTGTATTCGTCTTACACTTTGCACGTTTTTACACATTTCTTTAACTTTTCTACCCCCCCACCCCCTTTTCTTTGGTAAAGCTAATGGGATAGTGTCTGTTTCATCGTGTCTTTGTTGGTAAAGGACTATAATGCTCACAAAAGAAACACAAAGGGCCAAAATAAATGTACTGCTATTGCATAATAAACTTACTCCTTGTGACTTTTTCAAATAGTTCTGTCAAAACGTTAACATTGAATGAGACTAGAAACATATAATAACAAAGCCAGTACCACGCATAATATTTTAATAATTGGGTGTGATTAATGGTTTTGTACTTTCTTCAAGAAGAACTTTGATTTAAATTAAAATGTCATTAGCATTCTTCTGTCATTACAGAGCATTGGTAATGTTTACTCAAGCCACTGCTGTCGCCATTGGGTAAGCAGTTTTTATCGTGTCTCCTTCGTTTTGACATGTATATATGCCTGCTGCTATCAGAAACAGCTTTGTTTGTGAGAAAGAAAAGTCCATGTTCTATTTCTCTGAGTCATTAGAATGCAATCCAATTGGTGTTTATTCTTATTTTGGAATTGATGAAACAGTATTAACAAAACAATAATTTAGAATTTAAGACTTGTATGAAACTTCATCTCTTTCTTTCTGCGTGGGCCCAAGCTTAGAATTTTCACAAATGTGTACTTTTTTATATCTTTATAACAGTACAAAACAAATCAGTCAAATACCGTTTATAATAAAATTGTATAGGCCTATGCTGTCTGTGCGGGCCAATTGGTCTTGTTAAAATATCCATAACAACAGGTGGACGTTAATTTAAATCTTGTTAATAGAGTAGGCTTATTCCTCCCTTCTGTTCGATTAGTAAATGTGCATCATGTCTCAACTCAATAGTATACATAAGTTCCTATTTTTAAGTACTAAATAGCATCTTTAATTGCACTACAGTGCAATAGAAGACATTCTGCATACTCAACACATTTTAAACGAAGCATTTTCTTTATAAACGGCAGCAGACTTAAAATTGTTCACTCTTGTATCAAGACGTCAGGTGCACATATTTCTTAAAATAATACTATTGCCGAAATACATGGAGGAGGGCCTTATACGACTGCCGTGTATCGAAAGTATGAGACTAATACTGTTAGTTATGTAAATTGAAAAATTATCCAATCTTTACAATGACTGAATTTTTTTTATTGGTGTTTGCTAACTGTTTAAGGAACGCTGAATTACCTCTCACTAACGCCATTACACAAGGATATCTTGAAAGGGTACTACATTGCCTTTTACGCAGCCACGCTTCATATATTCCGCCGTGCATCTCCAGTAAAGTGGGGAATAGCTTCGATAACTTTCCTTCCTTTTTACAAAAGAATAGCTAGTATAAACACCATTAAGCGACATCACATCATTTGATTTGTATGCATTGGTTTACCTGAGCTTTATTACGAGACTGAGTGCCCATTAAGATAGTGTAAAAGTGCCGTAATGGCTTTTGAAGAACGCAAAATAGCATAAGCAAAACAATGTGGTAAAGGAGACTGCCACCTGTCTTCACAATGCCTAAAGTTGTAAAATTAGCACTTATAGGTTGGAGTGACATGTCAAATGCCTGCTAATTGAGTTCTGTTCCTCACTCCATTGTAATTAGTTTACACCGATCCTCTCCTCTTCGCTTTACCACGAAAAGATATGTTTAATGTACCGAGAACCTGCCTGCGTAATGGACAGTAAACATGGGGAGAGTGGTGGAGAAGATGTATTTACTACAGTATATTTGCTTGCCTGTTGGCAGGAGCGCGATGGAGTAGAACAGGTAAATGGTGGTAAATGAGGCATCCAAAGATCTGTGGTGGGTAGAATCAGAAACCACGCACAGAGCGGGTTCTGAAAACAGGTGTGGTAAAAATCGTGCCATTTTTTATTTCTGCGAAATCAGATCGTATTGTCAAACTCCATTCAATGCTTAGTTTTCCTACACATCATGATCAAGGCAAATGTGTCCCATCCAAGTTGTCAATGAAAATCAAATCAAACTTGATTTGATAAAAATTTGAAAAAGGCTGAAAAAGATGCACGGCATGCTAGTTTATTTGATCATGTATAGTTAGTTGCAAGAGGTCAAAACAAATTTCGCAAGTGCACGGTTATCCATGCACGGAGAAGTGTCTTGAATAATTGTTGGGCAGAGGAGCAGCCGTCTGAACACATCGACAAGTGTGCAGTTTTAAGTAAACAGTGAAACCAACGAATTAGGCGCAGCAGGGTCACATGGTGACATTGACACACCTGTGGAGGGATTGGGCCTACAGGGGCGTCAATCTCACCACGCAGCACAGGTGGGGCAAAAGTTATACACCGAGGCAAGGCTCAGGTATATGCCCGTACATTACTTCATACCACCGGTTCTTGGCAGTCATGAATCGAGAGGAGCACTACTACTCTCCAGCGCAGCTGTTTAAAGACTCTTGCGCCTACCAGAGATCTCAAGGCGAGGACTACAGCCATAGCCCGCCACCATGCCTCTATATGGGCAGGCAAGCACAGTCCATCTACACCACGCAGTCAATGGGAGCCATGGACCAAACCAGTCTTTCGGACGTTTCTCCATACAATATGCCTATACGAGAAGATTCAAATGTGCCACTTCACCACCCTCAGGCGTCACAGCAACCTATCGCACCTGTCGGAGGTTATGGGGAGTCGGGTGATATAGCGCTGTGTGCCGATAGGAACAGATACAATCTACCTTTTCCCTGGATGAAAACCACAAAATCACACGCGCATACCTGGAAAGGACAGTGGGCAGGTAATAGCCTATTATTATGATTATTATTATTATTATTATTATTATTATTATTATTATTATTATTATTTTTATTATTATAATTGGTATTATTACTATATTATTATTACTTATGTATAGGCCTAATATGTTGTCACACACACACACACACACACACACACACACACACACACACACACACACTTTGCTTGCAGCATTGGCAGTATATTATAATGGTAATAAGAACCCGTTTGCCATACAAAAGCACATTTTGCGAAAGAGTTTGCTTCGTGATAGGCCACTTACAGACTTTGGTCGTGACAGTTCATGGTTGCCTTTTGAACATTTGAATTGACTCATAGAGTGTATAGGCCAATGCCTAAATGACATCATTTATTGAATTAGGCAACTCTTGGGTGTTTCAGTTTACCTTGCCACTTATTTTGCACAGGTTACGATATAATAATAATAAAAAAATCTAAGGAAGAATTTAGACCAATTTAATGACGACATTGTTTCCAATTCAAAAAAAAACATCCATAGCATGAAGCTAATAGGATGATCCCCGCCATGTATGGATTCCTATATCTGTTTTTGAAAGGGATTATTTGCCCTATTTTGTAGCCTATTATCAAATTTAAAAGCAATTTTATCTTGAGCTTGTGCCGTCACGTGTTACTTAAAAGGCTTTGCTGGAATGGCCCCAATACCATTTACAACACCAACAAGCTGACTGTGACAAAAATAACACTTTTTAAATTTAGAACAAAAAAACAGCCTTATTCTTTATTATGCATTAATCAACTAAATAATTTGCTAATCAAATCAAGTGAACGGAGCTTCAATCGAGTTGCAAGAAATGTTATGATTCTAGGACTTGCATTGCTTGTGGCTGTCAAGGATCAAAGCCTTAATACGGGGACGCTCAAAGATTCGCAGTGGCTAAAAACATAACGATCAAATAGCTTAATTAAGATCTCTTGAAGTTATTTCAAAAGACTAAAGTAATTACAATCATACCAACTTTTGATGAAAATTACAATTTTATATATTTACATATAGGCATATGGAAAATATTTTGACATATCAAAAAACGTTCCTAGTGCATGTGAAAGTTCCTTCAGTTGCGGTGTAGCCTATTTCACGAGATGGAAAAGGAATAAAGTGGCCTAAAAATGTAAATGATAAAACTTGCACGGCAGCAATTCTGCCTGCATGCAGGCTATTTCAATTACCATGAATTTTGTTTTTATCTTTTTGGTATAAGAACGATAACAGACAAAATCACGACATGTTAAATTGAAACAGGCCATAGCCTATATAAATATAGCTATATCCACAAAAGGCCTTCTTCACTTTCTTATACACATAGAACTCACTATTTAGCCTATTTCAACTTTTATGTTTTTAGGTTTTTATCTGACTGAGCGAGTGTCTGCTAAGTGTATTTTCTATTGAATTGACGGTTTACGCCTATACTTACTGCCTTCATTTACAGGGCCGTACATGATGGCAGAGGCTGAAGAGAACAAGCGCACCAGGACTGCCTATACGCGTGCCCAGTTGTTGGAGCTGGAGAAGGAGTTCCTTTTCAACCGCTATATATCACGACCCAGGCGCGTGGAGCTGGCCCTAACCCTTAGCCTCACTGAGCGTCATATCAAAATCTGGTTCCAGAACAGACGCATGAAATGGAAAAAGGAGGAGGACCGCAGGAGAGTAAGAGGGCCTGACCCTGACCAAGATGACTCCATCACTTCTGGAGACCCGAGGGATGAAGCTGGAGTTGGGGGTGTCACGTCCACATCAACAAGCGGGTCCTTTGCTGGAGCAGGACCCGAAACTACACCACCTCTATCACCCTTACATGGCAACTCTCTTTCAGGATCTAGAGAAGCAGCATAATAGCCTATACTCGCCATCGAAAATCACAACAAGGCACTTATTTCGAAGATGTGGCATATTAACTAAGAAAAGACTGGACATTTTATGTGCCTCTTAGAAGTCTTAAGATCCGTGGGACATTGAACAATAACAATAATCTGCATCGTTTGCCATATTGGCGGTAGGTCTAAACTTGATCTGAGACTATTGACCTGCAGATATTCAATTAATTTATGTTGCCCATATGCAAGTTAAATTTAACAAAGTACACATAGGCTTTGTTATGATATGCAACATGTAATACCACTTTGTGTTATTGAATTTCGTCTCAACAGATAGGATAATATAGGTTAAATCGTTAAAAAACAAACGTTTAATGCCATTCGAGTTAGGTTTACATCCGAATAAACAATTAAGTCCTGTTAACCCATAGGTCGTATTTGCATCAGGGACGATTTAACCAATACATTTCATAGCCTATAAATTCAAGTATATTTGGCACACTTGAGAGCACAAGGAATCGAACACGCACGAAGTGACAGAGCTTTTTCACCTCCTTAATGGTACAAACCCTCTCCACCACGTGTGCATTCCCGAGACGCTGTGAAAACTTTGAACGATCGTTTTTTTTTTTGCTAATCCAGGCGCAAATCACGTAGGGGGAACCCAAAACGCTCCAATAAATAGACAGCCTTGAGACTTCTGTAGCCTTTAGAATGTCCAATCCGTTTCGCACATGTTCTTGTCGTGACTCGCGGGTTAGAGTAGTCTATAGACTACCATACCGCTCTGGGGGTCTCTGCCAGCAAGGCCATGCAGGATGACACACGAGGATCCCTAGCTATTAATTTACGATACGGCAAATTCTAGTCAAGCATCTAGCCTTGGTCTAGTCTATACCGTAAAGGATCTTTGCAGGCTTTTTGGCTTCATGTATTATAGAGACTAGGAATTAGGAAAGTAACTATAGGCCTATAAAATGTTCACATCAAAGGGTGTCCTTGCCTATATTCTGATGGTGCTTAATTGATAGCTTCTTCGAGGCCTTCAAGACTCCCAAAGGGCCGCCGTTACCAGACCGTAATTATTGGACATTTCTCTGAGAGCATCCTCAACATCTTCATAAAACAGCACGGCGCCAATGTATGGTAGCAAGTGGACAGATTAGTCTGTATTACGTTTAAACATTTAGGCAACAGAGTAAAAAAAAAAAAAAAAAAGTAAATTTGGCAAAAAACTAAGGTTAATGCACTGCACTTGTGCATCATGGCCATGGCTATACTTTGTGGAGTACAGAGGCTTTATTATTCTCCGTTATAGTTTAAAGGCCTGTGTAGTAACCCACAACTATATATTCAGCAGTGTAGAGTTAAAACAGTTTGGTTAGGCTAATCCGCTGAATTGTTCTCTTTTGATAGGCTACTTATCTGGAGTTTTGTCCATTAGAATTTAGTTTATTTTAATACAGGTATGGACATAGTATTTTCATATCGTTATGTTTGCGTAATGCCGCAGATACAACACAGCACAACATCTCCTCCTCTCCAGAATCCTCTCCAAAAGCTCCTCAAATGTCGTAGGCCTAGATTGTGAGGTAAATCAGTAGGCCTTTATCACATGGCTACATTACGTAACCCCTCATATCTGCCGTTGCCTTGCTCATGAAGCGACGTCAGACCTACACCTTAGCCGAAATCCACTACTCTTACGCCATCTAGCGCAAACTAAGAAGATTACAAAAACTAGGTCATTACTGCTTTCACCAGGTGACGTCACGTGATCGTGACACTCTGGGCCAAGGCATGTAGCGAAGGCTCAAGGGAGGACTGCCGTCATCGATCAGACTCAGAGGTTTAACAGTTCTGTTGCAAGTATTGAAATACAAATAGGTCTTGACATGATTTTAAGGTATTTGGTCCTCTTTCGGCAACACTGATTCGTGCTAACTATTAATACCCATATAGAAATGAGTAACATTTACATTCCAATACAATTTAAGACTTCATGTTAATTTGTGGTGTCTTATTCAAAACAGGAATACAAAAAGCTTTATCTTAAAAACTACAGCTAGGCTACATATTACTGACCGTGCGGACCACACAACGTTTAAAACAATAAGATAGTCTTGTACTTTCAATTTGGCAACTGAGGTGTGAGGACAGGTCTAAACTAGGAAACATTGAATATTGGGTTAAAACCTATCTATAGTGTATGCTTCAAAGGCTTCACACTTATTTTAACTAAAAGATCTAATGCACAGCAATTTGTGCATAAATACTCATATCTAAATGGTAAAACAAATATGAATAACAATTGCTTTCTCATTGTAAAAGTATATATTATAGGCTAGACTGCACTAAATGTAGGTTATAACTAGGTTATTAATGAACAGATTGTGAGCTACAGTAAGTGAATTATTGGTTTACTAGTGATTAATAAACTACATTTTAATGTTTACCCTCCACTTACTTTTTTTTTTAAATCTGATGGATAATACACTAATTATGTAGGAGTATAATATATATAATTATTGTACATTTTATCTGAGTGTCTTACAGGAACTATCAATCACCTGTTGTTACTCCTTGTTCCCATGTTGCGTCTTAAATAAACGTTTCAAGTTCAATTGGCAACCACTTTTCATGTCTTTGCATCCTAACCAATGCACCATCTGGCTTACCAGTGCATAACCTTCTTTTAAAGTAGACTAAATAACTATACTGTATCTATTGTTGTGAATTTACTGTGATTATTGGTGACTCAATACTATGTGGTTTGGTTAAAAAAATTGCCTCCCTGAGTGCCATTCAACTTTGGATTCTAGCTGGAGTCCCTCAATGCTGAAATGACAATTGTTGCATCCCTATATTCAACCTCAGTGGCTTTGTGGTTAGCACTGGTGCTTCACAGCAAGAAGATCCTGGGTTCAAACCCCACCTGACCCAATGGTCTTTCTGTGTGGAGTTTGCATGTTCTCCCTGTGTTTGTGTGGGTTTCCTCCCACCATCAAAAAAACATGCTCTATTCTCCTACCAGTGTCCTGACCAGTCACTGCCAATTCACCTGGAGTCGGTCTGTGTGTGAGCAAGTCTGTCGTAATATGTTGGGTGAGCAAGTCTGACGCAAATTGGCTGCCGTGGTATCACTCAGACCGAGTGTTGTGTTTGATAGCTGTCGGTACATTCGTTGTTTTTTCTGTCAAATTAATTGGTGACCAATTCGTGTAAAGTGCTTTGAGTCTCGAGAAAAGCGCTAAAAACGAAATAAAATGAATTATTATTATTATAACCTGCAACAGCTTACAATTTTTACACCAATTCTGTATAGCTTCCGGACTAAAAGGCTGAGGTATGTTGAATTTCAATTTCAAAAGGTTCTTGTGTACGCTTTCATGTAAATAAATTCCTTTAATGGATATATTATTTTAAAGACATCATAGAAACAAATAATATATATATATATACCGTATGTATATAATACATTAAAGAATAAACAAATATGTTGAAAAGTACAGCAACACTTAATACTCATAACAACCCCCAAATAATCGGAGTTTTAGGCTGGAAGTTGCATTGCGATAAATAGCATTAATGGACAGAATAAATGTTACATATTGATGTTAATTAACATATCATAAGACAAATTGGAATAATCATTATTAAGAAAAAGAAGAAAAACATTGTTAAAAACAAGAAGAATCATCATCATCATATTTTCTATGAGTAGCCCTATGTGTATTCAACGTATGTTTAAGTCATCATCCTCATCCTAATCAGACCAATGGCAAATTAATGAATATGCATATCTTTACAACAAACAGATGATGTTTATAAATATCTAATGCAGAGAAATCTCGATTATATCAAAGGGAAATAAGAATGATAAGGATCAATTCTGAGAGTGAAAATAAGTCAATTATGTTCAGTGAGTATCAATAAGTATCAGTTTGACCCAGCATTCTGTAAATTAAAATGCTTCCAATCAATTCACATTGTGTCTGTGTTTGAAGTTGTTGTTGTAACTTCAGTGGAATAGACCTTACAGTATTGGTTTGGTGACTTTGTCTCAGGACCATCTTTGTCCGTGGTCAGGGCCGAGATGTCTAGGCTGGTGCCAATGGGTGAAGCGAGTCATTGGAACTCTTGTCTATAATATTATGGTAGAACTTGGAGAAAAGACTCAAGGTTAGAAACTGTCATGAAGAGTGATCATTTTGGCCCGGGAACCCTGAGTAGGCCCCCAAGCTACTTTAGTTGTTCACATTTAACAGGCTATGATTAGGCAATGATGAGTTATACAATTTTAATCATCAATAGAATATTGGAACATGATTTTAAGAAATACTGCGTTGATGCAGTATATGCAAATAAAGTTTGCATGCCTGAGTATTACAAATCATTTCAGTATTAGCCTCTAAGATGGGTTTCTGTTTGGTCAAAATGGTCAAGACTTAATATAGATTGCATTACCTTTTCCTCCATGTCTGTAAGCTCGTCTTCCATTAAGGCCACAAGCTTGAAGGAGGATGGGCGATCACAAGGCTTTAGGGCCCAGCACTTACACATTAAGCGGTACCTGAAGGAGTGACAGAAGCCCAGTGAGAGGAATGTATAATATATATATATATATATATATATACACACACACACACACACACACACACACACACACACACACACACACACACACTCACACACACCGGATACCTTTCTGTTTCACATGTACTGTTTTGACAAATCCTGAGTAATATTTAAGTGTGTATTTTATAATTTTAAGTATTTAGAACATGTATTTCACCATCTTCTACTCGAGACTTGGTTTTGCTGGGAAAGTTATGTTGCTTATGAATAGTATGCTATTCTATTCTATTCTTCAGGTAAAATAGTAATGATTGACTACTAGACACTTACACAGAATCACAGGCGTAGTATGGCCGCTCCATCTTAACCCCTCTCTCAATCATGGCGTAGAAGCTGCTGTCCACCTTCACACCAGGGTATGGTGTCACACCTGTCATGAGGATCAGTGGAAGAATGATAACGTTTGTTTCAAAACTATGTACTTTATATATGTGTGTGTGTGTGTGTGTGTGTGTGTGTGTGTGTGTTTGAGTTGAAATAAAGAGTACCAAGTGAAAAGATTTCCCAGAGTAGGATGCCATAGGCCCAGACATCACTCTGCATGGTGTATATTCCCTGGAAGATGCTTTCAGGAGCCATCCACTTCACTGGCAAGCGCACCTTCACATGAAAAGAAAGGTTTTAAGGTCCGGCTTTGCGATGTAAAAAAGTTCATTTTCAAAACAGGTCACTGAATCTCCCTATAGTAAGAATTCCACTACTAGGCCTATGTGTATTCAACATACGTTTCCTTTGACAACATAGTTGGAGTCATTGTCAATGTCTCGAGCGAGTCCAAAGTCTCCAATCTTTACCAGTCTCTCTTTAGTCACAAAGACATTCCGGGCAGCCAGGTCACGATGGATACACTGAATGAAGGACAGAAGCAGTTGACCCAATAAAAAACTTGAAATGCTTGAGATGGGGTAAGAGAAAAACGCCTTTGGTGGATTCTTATTTACATTCTTGGAAGTGAGGAACTCCATGCCTTTGGCCACTTGATAGGCAAACCTCAGAAGATCATCATAGGTCAATGCCTGTGGTTCCTCCTCTTGCTCTTTTGCCTCCTCGTAGATCTCTTGACCTGGATATCAATAGGGTTTCGCAAGGGCCCACTCTACTATAAATGGATTTATATGGTTCTGTGGGGATTTACTCTAGGATCAACAACTCAATCTCATTGTAAAGCTACTCCTCACATTAACAAACACACAGATCACCAACCTTCTGAGAGCTCCATGGGGTTACAGTTAAGGAGTGTCTGGCTCTCCTGCCACACAGAGGTGGCAGCTGGTAACATTGTAACATAGTTATCCATGGACCTCTGGAACTCCCTAAGAGCACCGTAAACCATGATTATAAATACCAACACACACACACACACACACACACACACACACACACACACACACACACACACACACACACACACACACACACACACACACAAACACACACACACACACGCACACAGACACATGCTGCAAAATGTTCTCATACAAACACACAAATATCAAATCTATATACTTTCATTGACGTGCAGTTTACAAAGAGTATTAACAAAATGTTGACACAACGCTACTCTCAAACAAATCTCACTCTCACTCCGGTTTGTACTTGGAGTATCCATTTCACTCAAAGCCCTGTGTTCCACACACCCACCTAGACATCTTATTGGGCTGAAGGTTGTGGTAGAGGCTGCTGAAACATTCTTTGCCGAAGGCATCAGTCATAGATTTGTGGTAGCGCTCCCTGTTGTTCTTCAGGTAGTTCAGCAAGTCTCCGTAACAGCAGTACTGGAAGATCAGGTAAGTGGGCTCTATGTAAAGCAGCACAGACTCACAGTCATTGTTGGTGGTCATCTTAATGTTAAAAAAGTAGTTTGCTGTTGTCAAATGTCTGAATGCATTTAGATTGTAAATTAGCCAACCCAGGTCTGTGCATGCTCCCAGCAGGTTAACTACATTGGCATGGTGGCCAACGTGTGTCAGCATCTTCAACTCTGTGATCAGAGCCTCCTTCTCAACTCTTTGGTGCTTCTCTGAAAACCGAAAGAAAAAGATCCCCTGGTTTTGTTAGAGATAGAGCTCTAATCTCACAGGTCACATCCATGAAGTACACAAGGTGTGACAAGAAAGACATCATTAGTTAAAGAGATTACCTTTCAACATTTTGACAGCCACTTCTAGAGACTCTCCGGGTTTACTGATGCCATAGGCTTTAGCCTGAACGACCATGCCAAAAGCACCAGAGCCTAGCTCTTTACCTGGGAAGTCAAAAAGCATTGATTAATTGATTACTTAACCATTTGGACATTGAACCAGAGCTCATAATACCCGGACACCACAATGTAAAATATATTATGTTCAAATGATCCATTGCCAGCATGTTTCATCATACCCAATTCCAAGTTTTCCCTTGGAAACTCCCATTTCTGGTCATACTGGAAATCCTTAAAGTTGATGTAGATGTAGTCATTATCATTTGGTCCAATCATTTCGATCATCTGCAGCTGACTTTGGTAATGGGGTTTCTGTGTAGGAAATGATACTTGGTCAGGTGCTTTTTGAAAATTTAAATGTATAATGTGTGTTTGCCTTTGTGTACGTGTAAACATGTACTTTCTGTACTTTGCTGCATGACTACCTTCTTCCTGACGTAGTGAAAGAGTGCAAAAGTGACCATGGCCAGAGCCACCAACAGGACTAAAGTGCACACCATCAGCATGTGGGAGCTGCCAGGATCAGGAGCTGAGAAAAACAGCCGTGGTTATTCTCCACCTGCAGCACATTGCAGCAAACAGCATTGGAACTTCCTGACTTCAGCGTGTGAACCTTACTCTGTGTCATCGGCTGGGTTCTAGTCAGGCTTCCTTGAAAGACGTCCTCGTCACTACACCAAGAGATGAGAGCATTTCTGATGCAGCACTTACAACGCTGGTTCTCTACCATGTGTGGCAGATAGCTCACTACCCTCCTTTGGCAAAAGTGGGACGAGTTATAATCTTGGTAGGAGCCTGGAATCTCTTCCCAAGAAGAACAACTGTGGTGAAAGAAAAGAGCAGACGGTCAGCAGTCATGAAAGTGTCCGTCTAGCAGTACCCCCCCCCCCGCCCCCCCACAGACGCACCTTGTATTGGATGTGGGGCAGACCCTCCAGGTAATGTTGGCCGGCAGAATACTATACGTCTCACAGCTGACTAGATTATCCTGATTCCTTTCCAATCGAATCCTGTTCTTACCTGTGATAAGATGCATTTAGAAGTCAATAAAAAGGATCATGTTAGAGGCAATAGATATACTGTGGGTAGTCCCATATTCACAGGTGCTTGGATTGCTCTCACCTTGCACACACAAAGGCATTCTCTTATTTTCGCTCAGAGCCCCGACCTCCAAATGGAGTATATACTCCCCTGACATGTTTTGATGACAAAGTTCCAGTGTCCTAAGCATAGAAGTCACGTTAAACAACACCTTAATGTCAAACAAATGCTTAACAAACTACTGTAGGATTCACTGAGAGGGATCCGTGGTAAATATGCCAATCCTGTTTAAATAAAGATTAAAAACTAAGCAAACTTCAGAAACCTAATAATTATATTCAATTCATTTGTAAACTGTTTACAGGTCATTGCCAATATAGTTTTTGGGAGGATGACCTGTATTACCTGTTCCCCCACAGCCGTGAGGACCTGGGACAAGGGGTCTTACTACCATCTGGGCCTTCCCAGGTACAATGCTGAAGAGGAGGGTGAGATGAGATATTGGCGTGGAGGCACGCGGGTGCATCCTGGGATGACATGGTTGTGCCGTTGTTTACATGGACAGTGATGAACTCCTGATCTAAAAGACGTAACATCACATTAACTATACTCACTGGCACTTCAGGTGAGAAATGCTTGAACCGGGCAGAGAAAAAGACCTCAAAGGCAGCTCATTACATATTTGATATATTTGGCATATGTGACACTAACCAGTGACTTGAATGTGGACAGACTTAGATTTGTCTCTCCCGTTGCAGACGTAAGTGCCACTGTGATTCCTGTGGACTGACGGGATGAACAGGTAAGACATGAACGTGCCTTCCATTAAATCTCTTATGGAGACAAACTGTGGAGTGGGAGAGTGTGCTTTGGTAAATGACGTAAGAATCATTACACATAAAGACATGTGAGTAACGTGAACATGAAAAGGAAGATGGTTGATCAATATGAAAATAATCACCTGCGTAGTGTTACATTTCTCTGGATTATTTTTAAACACTGTATTGTTCCTTGACCAAAACACATTCCTGACTGTGTTTCTACAGCGAAGCAGCAAGGGATGCCCAGGGTTCACAGTGACAGCGGGTGCTTCATCGTTCCTCCCATCTTTGGCTAGGTCTAATACACACACAGATTTGTTTTGCATAAATCATACAGCTTGCATTGGATTCATGGGTTGCAAGCTCAACTAAGTGGAATAGAAAACTATGAACTATGATTGTGCACTACCCACGTCATATGGTTAAATGCAACAAAACCTACTTGTTGAACAGACGGGTTAAAAGCAATGGGGTACATTGAAAAGTTAGTGCCAAACAAAACTGTGGTCTGGTTTGATTACCATAGTCATACAGCTGTGTGCACTCCTCTCCGAGGGTGTTCCTAGCACAACACAGCACGCCTGTTCTGGGGAACATCCTGCTGGACTCTTCACGCTGGTTTGTGGACTCAAGTCTCTCCTTGCTGCTGGAGAGAAGGAGGAGAGACATGACTGCAGTAATGTTATGAGAATGGTATCAGTAGGCTACCTAAATATCATCGCTATCCTGGAGGTGCATAGGAAAGTCACTATTTGGTCTTAACTTACCCACTGGTGAGACTAAACCATTGGATCACTGGTGTGGGGTGAGCCTCTGAAACACACTGCAGCCGTGGAGAATACCCCGCCGTCCTCAAAATCAGCCTCAGGCTTGTATTTGTGGGGTGCTCTAGTCGTAGAGAGACAAATACGTATGAAAAAGGACACCCTTTGGTATTGGTCAGAGCTAGTGTGTAGCGGTACCTCAAATGCTGAATCAGGGTTAGGGTTAAATATACTATAAAAGTGAAGGAAAGAGACTTGGATAACTAAAATGCTGTTACTCACTAAGTGGTCGAACCCGTAGGGAAACAGTTATAGATGCTTTGGTGCCATTGACTTTCTCACAACCCAAGATGTAATCCCCAGAATCCTTTTCAGACAGCTTCGGTATAAGCATGGAAATGTTCCCATCTCTGGTGAGAGACCTCTGCTGGTTAAAACAAGTTCAAGAATACTACTACTCCACACACACACACACAAACACACACACACACACACACACACACACACAGACACACACGCACACGCGCACACGCACACGCACACACAATCGCACACATGCACACACGCACCACACACCACACACACACACACACACACACACACACACCTGCACACAGTGAACAAAGGTGTACTGTCTACACAAACGTCCGGGTGTGTGAACACACATACACATAAACGGCTCAAGACTTACTGGGCTTGTTTTGGCTCTAACCCATTCGTCCAGTTGCAAACAGTGTCCCTGGAGAATTGCAGTGGGCTGATGTAGAGTCTTTGTCCAACAGAAAGTTCCAGTTTAAGAGGTTCAGCAGTGTTCAGATGGACTGCTTTAAGATCACATGATGCACCCTGCAAGACAGTTTCAACTGTCAATCATTCTGTCAAGATAGCATCAATTCAAAAATTCTTAAATGTTTTATGTTTTAGTTCTAAATATTTGTGCAATTGAAGGTTTGTGGTAGGGCCTATGTTATAGATTCCACAAAATGTACAGATCATTGTGAATATTTGTTGTACTTGTTGCCAGCTGTATACCAAACAGAATTATGATGGGATGAAAGGCAGAGTCAAGTTTAGCCTTCATGGGAGTCAATAATTTGTTTTATCATGTCTTTCGATGACTTTGAAGGCCAACAAATCCGCAGGCCGTTTCCACTGAACGTTTTTTTTTTTCTCGATAGAAATGTATTGGGATTGGGATTTCGAAACTCTTCAACAGCGACTTTTTTTTTGGCTGTGGCTGACACTGATAACGTTAACGAATAAAAGTTCAACTATATATTTTCAATTTGAGCTCCACCAGAAATGCAGAAGCTCAACAGGCGCTCCGTTCAGTCAAAAAGAAAAAGTGCGCAAAACATAGGTTTTGTTGTTTTTGTTGTGTGAGTGTCGAGCGTCGTCATCAGTTTAGCAGCAATTTGTTTTATTCTTACCCACACTTCTACATTCGATCTTTCATAATAATATATCTTGTTATTATGTTGATTTAAGGTCAAACCAATAGGCTTAACCAAGACAACAGCTATTCTAACATACTGTTTCCGATTGAATGCTTCCAATTCTTTTCGAAATCAAATAAGCAAACATATTGGCTGTGTCCGGAATGGCTGACTATTCCCTAATTCGTATTTCCCTATAGGTAGGCTAATCGATTGAGGTCCCTAATTAGTTGTAACCCACTCAAACGAAGTATGTGAATTCGGACACTAATCATACATCATCTAAGGGCGTCAGTCAGTCACATTAACAAATGTTGACAGCTGAAGTTACAACGTAACAGTTAGCCTACGTTATAACACAGCAGGCATTTAAATGTGTTAATGTTTATTTATGTCGTGTTAATTCAATAGTCATTAAATATGTCATTAAAGCAAATATGAAGCAAAACAAATTATGCCAATAATTCATTTAGGGACGTCAAACATTGAAAGGGATGAAATTGACCCCAAAGATAATAGGAGGGTTAGCCTTTAGCTGTTTGAGAGACAAGAGGCAATTGTTATATTGTCAGTTATTCTGCAACAGGATGCTATAGGCCTACTGGACGACTGAGGGCTTACCTCGTCGCTGGTTACACAAGGTCCAGTTGCAATCTCGTGTTGTGTTGCATCTCCACTGAGACAATGCGCCCAGACAAAGCACAGGGTGAGCAAAGCTTTAAAAACAAAAGAGAGAGAGATTGCGGTAGCATGATTGTGTTTTATGATTTTGTCAATTTTCCCATGGGGCACTGCCTGGATTATAAAATGAGCTAGCTATAGCCTTACGATGAGCCTTTTTCTGGTTATTCTAAATCTATTTGTTATGTGTTATTCTATCAAGCATATTTTAAGACGCGGCTGATCAAAGGACACTTTTCCATGTTTGGGTTATTATTATTTATCATCCATTGGCTTAAAGCAAAAGCAGTTACTATCTATAACTGACAAGAGTTCAATGGCATTATAATAACAAGAGATGTTGCAAGAAGTCGTACCCGCTGTTGACATTGACATGACTGAATTAAATGTACTGTAACAAAGGTCTAGCTCACAGAAGGTTGTATATTTTCAAAACAAACTGTTAGAAAACAATGCTTCAGATAGGCCTAAAAAAATTTACAAACCAACCAAGCAACAAACAAATACAATACAATAAAGGGCATCATATTGAAGATAAAATAAATAGTTCCAAATTGGTAAGCGCAAAGTGCAGTTTTAACTTCACGTTTAGAAGATAATTACGGCGAGAATCACCATAAGCACCGGTCAGCATGTCAGCCAGCCCAGCGATAACAATATCACTGCCCTAGAATATAAAAAAATAGACACAACTGAAGGAATAACATTGACAACGTTAGCTAAAGATAATAAATTAACCTTATGTGTTAAATTTACCTGAATGTTTCATACTATTTTTAACGTTATAGGCAGAGTTCATGCGTCAAGTTCAACCAATCGTGACACATTCTAAGTATATTTATATCTATTTTTTGTTTACTTTTTTGTTTTGTTTTTTCTAGGCTATATGTTTCCATTGCATCGTTTGTCTTCTTACTGTGCAATAAACCTTTGTCAAAGTGTTCTCAATTAGTTCTAACATTTCTTGTTGTAAACTAGTTTCATGAAATTTTTAACAAATTACAAATTTTAAAAAGCGATGGGGACAAAATCGACCATTTTAAAGAGTGGTGGGGACGTGTCCCCAGTGTCCCAACTGTAAATCACGCCTATGGATATAAAATATTTGCTTTTAGTAAAGTGATACCACAATAATATCATAGGATCCAGTTAGATTTTTTAAAGTGTAGCTGACTTACCCACGCAAATACTCCCCTTCATTGGTGCTCGACTTCTGTAGTTCAGTTCAGAAATGAGCGTGCCAGCGACTTGTTCCCCAATACATGCTATAGTGACGTATAGATGCTGCTATTGGAAGGAAGCTTTCACAAGTAGTGATGGGGAATTTCGGCTCTTTAGGGTGAGCCCGTTCATTTGACTCCGTTCACCAAAAAGAGTCGGTTCATTTGGCTCTCATTTGGCTCTTTGTTCAGTTAAATACAGTATGTGTCTGCTATACTAGCACTGCTAAGGCACAGTGAAGCTGTTATTGCAGTTGGTGTTGGTTTACATTGCTGGCCCCTATCATATGACATAGCTAAACCTGATGAAACAATTATATTTATATAAATCAAACAATGACTAATCATTCCGGCGCACAATTGCAATTGTAATTGGCGTAATTGCAATTAATTTTGGCTATATGTTTTTTTTTTAATTGTTTACAAATGAAAAACAAATGCATGTATTCAGGGAGATACGGTTTGAATGACATCTTTTAGACAGCTAAACCAATTATGTGATTTCCTATGAAAGACAAATATATCTAGTTGAAGGTGTTTACTTCATTGGCGTGTGTAAAACTGTCACGTTGATTGGGCTTACGCAATACATTTGATTGGTTGTGGGCACATCAGTCACTGAGGCTGTTGAAGGGTTGTCACTTGACACTCAGGGGAACAAGGAAAGCAGATAATCTTACTTTGAGCAGTGCTACAAAAACAATGTTTTAATCAGGGAGCCGAAAGAACGGCTCTTTTACCGAAGTGATGCGGTTACGTTCACTGAAAAGTGCCGTTCAAAAAGAGCCGTTCTTTCGCGAAGGACCCATCACTGTTGTGTCCTGAGGTTTTCTTGCATCAGAGCCTTCATTTCCTTTACATTTCAACGTTGACTTTGTTAGCTAGCTGCCACAGATTCTGGAAGAAAACATCACTTCAATTAAGCTATAATACAAGCGTAAATAAATTATATGACTTGATATAGACAGTCTATATCGAGTCAAATAAGACATGCTAAGGCTACTTTTTAAGTAGGATACACTTTACACCTTATGATATGAAATAAAACGAAGGAGCTGAGTAGTTAAATATTAAATATACATTAAATATAGCCCTTTATGACCTAAAACCTATCTCCTAATACCTTTTAACACTATTAACACTCAAACGAGGCTAGGAATATTCAGTAGGTGGCAGTTTTACATAATATTTTTGTTGTTATTTAGTAGGCCTATAGCAGTTGGTATAGGTTGACATTATCATGCACGCATTCGCATTGTAAAATGTAGACTACATATGAGTTTGTATTGCATTGTTTAAACAATTATTTATTATACTTTTCATTGTTTTGAGAGCCAAGTTGTGAAAGAGATCATCAGCTACATATACCAATCAAAGTATATATACAACAATGTGCTAAAAAACATCAAGAAAAACTAAATAATATTAGCTCCACTAGTGTATGCCTGCCTGTGTCTGTCTGCAAAGGCGGTGCTCTGAAATTCTGAGCCTCCCCTCCAAATGGGCTACCTTCGCAAACTGCGCGTGCTCATATAGATCTGTTCTGACATATGAAGAAGTCACAAGACACGCCCCTACAATTTGTGCTACCGTCAGAATTCGAAGATCTGGGTACCAGAGGGTAGCACATTAACAATATTAATAATTATAATAATAATAATAATAATAATAATAATAATAATAATAATAATAATAATACATTGAATGTATAAGCGGCTTTCTAAACACCCAAGGTCACTTTACAAGACATACACAGTAAAAACTGCACAATATACCATTTAGGATGCAATAAACAGGACACATGGGAGTCGAGGCAGAGGACATCGATGAACATCATAAGATTACAAGAGTAAAGGGTATAAAACAACGAACACATTATGTCAGGCATCACAATGAGAACGCTCTTTTAAATAGATGAGTTTTGAGGGGCTTTTTGAATGTTGTACAACATTTAGACAATTTAGCAGAAGGCTTTCTTGAATAAAAAAGTTTTTAGGCCTGAAAATTTACTTTCGACATTATGAGCAGTCATTTCTCCCTGTCAAAATGGGCGACCTCATACTATTCAACTGAGGTAGCCCATTTGGAGAGGAGGCTCAATTTTTCAGTTGTATCTGATAATATGTGCTACCGGGAAACCCATCCTGAGGGAGAGGCTCAGATTTTCAGCACAGCGCATAGCAACCATGGAACATAATATTATATTTATTTATCCATTCATCTATCCAATAACTAAATAGGCCTATAGCATAATCGACTGGACAGTCCAAACAAACACAATGAGTGTAATTCTAGGTGGGCTCTTTCACACGCCCCTTGAACAAACAGCATCAGTGCAGCGTTTACAATCAAGTCGTTCGTAAAACAATTCAACATTCTGGATGTATTCGCTTACTAGACAGTCGACTGTGACTTCATGTTCTATCACAGTTGTGCTGTCATCATAAACGTTACATCAGTACGTCACAAAAGTAGGCCAGATGGTAGTCCGAAGAAGAAAGTCTACAATGTTTAGTGTAAAACCATAGGACGGAGACGAGCCGTCTTTTTTTTTTTTACATACATACATTATTGCCCTTTCTTTCAAAGACCGAGGCATGAGTGTACCCAGAATGCAAAGCAATGCTAGCTGTTAGCGGAGTAGCACCTGCAAAGAAGAAAAACAACAACAGCGTGAACGAGTTTAAACAACGGGCTATCAGGCGAGGGCAGTTGCATGAATTATGAAAATAACGATCTCTACATAGTGTAATCGTGCAAAGTAAGTACCGTAATGTGACAGATCTTTTTTACAAGGTAAAGTTATTCTTGCATTTTTTTTGAGGAAACTGTTCGCAACCTAGCTTGCTAGCTATCGGTATCTCCATGTTTGAATATCTTCCGGCGGCAGCGGTGCCAGCAGCATTGGTGCCATGAACAGTGGACTCCCAGCTTCAGCTGCTCCGCTCGGGGGTGTTGTAATACCTAGTATCAAGGTGAAATTTTGCCGATATTACGCAAAGGACAAAACCTGTTTTTATGGGGACGAGTGTCAGTTCTTGCACGAAGATCCGTCCATGACGAGCATGTCAATGCACGGCGGTGGAGGCAGCCCTGTTCCATTATCCATTGCTGGGGGAGCCGTGACGGCTGCGGGCTATCCACTGAGTGGAACAGCGGCTGTTTGCCCGGTTGGAGTGGGAGCAAATGTATCTAAAAAGAGCGAATCCTTGGGGCCTGCAGGTACGGCCCTGGAGGGGCAGTTATTAACCAGTGAGTATGCCAAAGTAATTTGCCTGACAAGACACGGCCTAAATGGCTCAAATGTCATTTATGTCTTGGCCTTTGTTAAAATATAGGCCGAGGATTGTTTGCGGCCTCTTTCCAAAACAATGTGGATTACATTCTCTTTTGCTGTTCACCAACTTTTTTGCTGTTGTTGAGCAATAAAGTAGGATATCTCTGTACAAGGCTTAGTCACTTATGCCTACTGTTTTCCAACGTTAAAAAGGCAAGAATCTGCCATCAACTATTCAACGTTAGCTATCTAACTACGTTAGCTAGTAGGCTATCTGGCGCAGCTAGTTCTAGCTGCTACGCTAGCAGTATTACGACGAGCTAGTAGTTTGTTGATTCGAAACCTGCTACGCCAGGCCTGTGTTGTTGTGTTTGGCTCAATGTTTGACAGCTGGTGTTAGCGAGTGGGCAGAAATCCTTTCTATGCGAGGTGC
>JAPMUY010002816.1:0-112500 GCA_026901105.3 Galaxias olidus
TCTCTCTCTCTCTCTCTCTCTCTCTCTCGTCTCTCTCTCTTTCTCTTTCTCTCTCTCTCTCTCTCTCTCTCTGCTCGCTCTCTCTCTCTCCACTATACCAACAACTTTTTTGGTGCACAATTTCTGATTAACTACGCCTTTTGTGTTCAGAATCACTTAAGCTACTTTTATTGGATTATATACTGACTAGGTACATTTTCTCAAAATACTACAATGACCCATAAGAGGAATGCCGTGTCTCTCAAGTAAACCTACCACCTCTGTCACTGGATTCACTAATTTGAGCTTGTGTAAAGTGTGTAAACACAAAAGTCAGTTGTGCTATTAGGTAGGCTTGGTTCGAGCCACTAGACTCACCTCCAAAGCTGAGGCAGAAGACCTCAAACTTGAAGGGCTCACATGGGTCAAAAGAAAAAACACCTACACCAACGTCTTGATGTTTATAATGTTGTTGACAAGTAAGTCACAGCCACAACTCAACAACATTAAGTAACACACTTTTTTTATTTCAATATGAATATTTCTTGTCGTTTATGATTGATTTTCTTGTGCCTAAATGCAGATGCTTGTTTATATTGTCTACCTCTCTCCTTTGAACCTCACTTAAGCGTCCCTCCCCATTTCCCACAGCTCAGCGGCTCCTCAGAGCACCTTGTGTCTAACTAAGCTACCGAAAGGATGGGTTCATAGGTGAACATAGCCCAGACATGAGTAGACACTTTTTGGATGACTCCTGAAAAATTGTTTTATTTTTTGCTCACCTGCAAAATGTCTTTTTCGGAATGCAAAGCAATATAAGGCACAGCCAGAGTGGCATGTTTCTCTGTCACTCACTCGAGAGCCATCCCAAACACCTTTAGGCCTCCCCACAGTTCAGACAATGGACAGTTCAGAGAGGAATCATTATGAACTGGCAAACACTATTACTCCCGCTTGTTGATATACACGGAAAACAAAATTAAAGGCACGCAAACTACATAAACTTGTGAAAAATAAACGTACCTTTTGCATATTACTTATTAGAAGTCTTGTTTAGTTACAGTATTTTTCTTAACACAACATTTAGAAAATATGTTGCTGAAAAACATTCTCCCCCCTCCCTCCCCTACAGAATTTCATGGCCTGACAAGCTTTCATGCCCCTGGAATAGATAACAATTGTTATAATGAAAAGAGTTTTTTCATTATAACAAGTACATTTCTCAGTGGTTTTCTGCTTTGCCATTGATTGTCGTTTATTTACTGCTAAACCACCGCAGCTATGGAGACCGTGGTGAACTCAATGTATCAACACTGAACTTTCAAAAGGATATTATGATTGCAAAGCATGCATTGTTCAGTGATATGAATCATAGACCTGATTAAAAAAAACTGAAACTATCCATCCATCCATCCATCCATTTTCCCCCGCTTATCCGGGGCCGAGTCGCGGTGGCAGCAGGCTAAGAAAGGTAGTCCAGACGTCCCTATCCCCAGCAACGCTTTCCAGCTCCTCCTGGAGGATCCCGAGGCGTTCCCAGGCCAGATGAGATATATAATCTCGCCAGCGTGTTCTGGGTCTACCCCGGGGTCTCCTACCAGTAGGGCGTGCCAGGAAAACGTCCAACGGGAGGCGCCCAGGAGGCATCCTAATCAGATGCCCGAACCACCTCATCTTGCTCCTTTCGACGTGAAGGAGCAGCGGCTCTACTCCGAGCTCCCTCCGGATGACCGAGCTCTTTACCCTATCCCTAAGGCTGAGCCCAGCCACCCTACGGAGGAAACACATTTCAGCCGCTTGTACTCGCGACCTTATTCTTTTGGTCAGAAACAGAAACTAAAATATTTTAAATATTGGTGGAAAAACTGTTGATGGCCATATAACACATTCATTACGATCCATAATTCAGAGAGTAGTACTGATTGGTTCTTAATATTAAACTAATGAAGTTGTTAAAAGTGCATATGTATGAGACATTTTGATCCAAGATTAAAGGAAGAGGATCTTTGAAGACGATTGAGACTTTTAGAAAATGTATGTTGACATTATGGTTCCAGACAACAGATAATACATGTGCCATATTTCTTTCTGAATCCAAGGTGAGCCTTTTAGTGACCAAACGTTCATAGGGACTTTTTGTTTGAAAGCAGATATGTCACAGGCACCTTTCTCCATGGAATTTTCTTTGGAATTGATCCCATCATCAGATATTTTAAAGGCTTGACAGCGAACAGTAATGTCTCAGAGTCACTCGTTCTGCATCTGCCCATCGGAAATGTATAGGAAGACTATCTTTTTTCTTTTTAATAGATTATGTCCCCCCCCCCCCCCCCCCGCAGCTGGTGTGAAAGAGGAATCAAGATGAAAGAGGTTTGTTTCGGTTTCAGTTCTTAATCCTACATTTCACAGCCCATTCTGCTGAGAAGCCCTCAGAGCAAGTCAAAAGGAAACTATATAAATGGAGCCAAAAGGGAGGTTTTCTAAAACTGCTTTTTTTTTTTACGGTGCAGCCTACTTCCTAAAGCTAACAGCTTTGATACCACCACAGATGCACAACATACCCCTCTCAATGGGATACATCTTGATTTCTGTAGTCCGGTTGCAGCGCCTCAGCTGATTCAGTTTCTGAATGAGAAACTGAAAGTTTCGTTTTTTCTCCTGTAGGTTTCATCCCCAAAATCTAACCAGTGAACCGTAAAGCTCATCTAACAACGGAGTGCCCTGTTTTCTTAGACAACGGTTCAAAATCTGGTCTTAAATGTGTTGTTGCGTCTGTTTTGAGCAGAGGGTGCAGAGGTTTAACCGGTCCATTGACTACGGTTTAGATGTGCCCACAGTGCATTAAAAGGTGACCGGAAAATAGAGACAATTCGTGTTGATTCAATTCCAGTTAAAATATTTTTAACTCAGTGAATGGGCACAATACATTCTCTCAAGCCCCACCATTGGCATCCCACTGGAGTCATGCCCGTCGTCATTCAGAGCAGTATGAGTAATACGTTTTTTTTAACAAACATAACTACACTTACTTATTAAAAACTCTGATTTGAATCTATGAATGCAGACTAAAGATGAAGTGATTCCATAGTCCAGCGGGTTCTTTAGTTCAGAGGCTGAATGCCAAGCACTCTGCAGTATAATGTACTTTTTGGTTGTAGATAGTTGCATTGGTTGAAGCAGACAAGTCAGCTCTCTGCATTTAGCACACTTTAAGTAACCCCATTACCTCCAAAGTAAGGATGAAGAGTTTGTCCAAACTTGGCATTGTTTTATCGCAATAGGTGACCTTGATTAGTATATGAATATAATTATATTGAAAGGTTGACCACTAAATGCTATCTAAATGTCAAATCGATTCAACCATTAATAGAACAGTTCTTGGCCCTCAAGCATTTTTCCTATTGTCTTAGATCAACTGCGTCACAGTGGAGCTTTGTTAATGATATGAGAGGACACGAACCCGGCTACGGAGGCCTTAGAAGCCAGGGTCTGAAAGGGGGAATCCGAGGATGGACCCAGTGGGTGGTGCAGGCAGCATGCTGGCCCTGTGACTGACTGGCACTGCTGGTAAGCAACGGAGTTAACCCTTAGTGGAGACAACTCTGAGTGACATCAATATCTGGTCATACCTTGGATGTGGTTCTATGAAGATAAGCATAAGTTTTGCCTCTGAAGTCACCTGAGTTGGTTGTGTCTTTTCCCTGACAACACTCAGTAGGCTAGTGAACTACAAGCAAGCCATCCTAAGTGCTTGAAACCACATTACCAGTTTCACAGTTGTTGTCAATTCCGTTCACATACCTCATACACAGTCACATGTTACAGATTAAGGTGTCGTTATTTTACAAGTGTCTAATAATGCTAATATCGGGTTTGTTTAAAAATATATATATTACTCACACTGCTCTGAGATCAGGGGGACATGTTTCCATGTGGACAACATTTTATAACTGTCTGTTAATAACACGTCAAAGCCACTGGCAGAATTTAAATGTTTTTTTTTTGTTTTGTGCCCTTTCAATTTCACCTTCACCCCAGGGTTTCTCATGTGAGAGACACAAGTCAAGCAAGGCTGCATATATGATTCAGCCTTTTTACGCATCCCACAATTGGAAATGCCTGCCAGAGAAGGTGGGTGACTTCCCAATGTCTCCTCACTTGAATGGCACAGCGGCTGTACAGTATGATAATGTCCTATTTTTCCCCGACACAAAGTCCCACAGTACATTCTGCTTGACCTTTTTCATGGTGCTCTAAGATGAGCCGCTAAACACCCACACTGCTGCTTTGAAAACAAGTTAGTGTCAACACAGTTTGACAGCTCTAATTTGAAATATCTAGCACAATTCTAATGGTATATTTAAATAAACGGTTGAGTGCCTCTGTCCATTGAAGGGCAGATAAGCAGTTGCATGACATTATATGGGAGTAACGTCTTTTCCAGTACAGTGTGTTCAGTTATAGAGTTCCCAAAAATAAAACAAATTTGTATTTATATATTTAATGTGGGTCAGGGGAAGGAAGGGGACTTTAGATTTAAACATTTTGGGAATCCTTTTGTCTGTACTGCTCCCTAAAAGCCGCTGTGCCCCTACTGTAAGTGTATGTACAAAAGCCATGCTCAGTAAATGTCTTTGTAAGAAAGAAGGCTGATGCATATGGTGAACCCATCATCAGCTGCCTATTTACTTGCATAGCTGGGGATAACAGTCTGAATCTGAACTTGTTTTGGTTTGTATAGACTCTTTAAATCACACAACTATGAATCATACACATTTTTCAGTTGTCTAGTTGATGTTCCTGTTTTCAACGGCGACAGCAATATGCAGACAGTGCCCTCTTGTGTTTGAACAGAAATCCTACACGTGCTCTGGCACTGTGTTGTGAAGAAACACTGTCCTCTCTCTCTCTCTTTCTGTCCCTGTGTCTCTCTCTCTCTCCCTGTCCCTGTGTGTCTCCCTGTCCCTGTGTGTCTCTCTCTCTCCCTGTCCCTGTCCCTGTGTGTCTCTCTCTCTCCCTGTCCCTGTGTGTCTCCCTGTCCCTGTGTCTCTCTCTCTCTCCCTGTCCCTGTGTCTCTCTCTCTCTCCCTGTCCCTGTGTGTCTCTCTCTCTCCCTGTCCCTGTGTGTCTCTCTCTCTCCCTGTCCCTGTGTGTCTCCCTGTGCCTGTGTGTCTCTCTCTCTTTCTGTCCCTGTGTGTCTCTCTCTCTTTCTGTCCCTGTGTGTCTCTCTCTCTCCCTGTCCCTGTGTGTCTCTCTCTCTCTCCCTGTCCCTGTGTGTCTCTCTCTCCCTGCCCCTGTCCCTGTGTGTCTCTCTCTCCCTGCCCCTGTCCCTGTGTGTCTCTCTCTCTCCCTGTGCCTGTGTCTCTCTCTCTCCCTGTCTCTCTCTCTCTCTCTCTCTATCTCTCTCTCTCTCTCTCTCTCTCTCTCTCTCTCTCTCTCTCTCTATCTCTCTCTCTCTCTCTCTCTCTCTCTAATTGAAAACAAAGCATGAAAAACAACAGAAGGCACTTGAGCTCAAATGCCTCAGGACATGCAGAGATGGACAGGCTGCCAGACGTATTGATTGAGGGCATAATGGAGTTCTAGGAGAGAAATGTGTTAATATGGGCTGTATCTCAGTTGGCACAGGTGCCTCTAGGTTTACAGGAATCTAAAACACAGAAAAATGTCATGTTCAGCAAATCAGTGGGAAAAAATTACAAAGTGGCAAAGAAACATCACCATCAACTGTTTTTCTTTCTTTAGTTATGCCCTTATTTTGATAAAAAGCTGTTACTTGACAAACTGCTTCCAATTTCAACGAATAAGTACAGTGAATACTTTTAACTTTCACAAATTGAGAAATTCCCAGACTGAAACAAATGCGAAAGTCAAACTTTAACAACCCGCTTGTTATTTTAAGCTCGTCAGTGCACCATCTGTAGAAAAGTGACATGGGATATTTTGAGAACAAACCCCACAGAACTGACAACCAAATGTCGTGGCAGGAAATGATGAAGGGCCGTTTACTTACAGGAACACAATGTACTTCAGAGATTGGATATACCACTTTTCTTCGGAAAGACGTTGGTTGGACTTGGTGAACACACTTGACAGGAGGCCATTTGGCAGTTCACCACACCTTCGCAAGTCACATCCTGCGTGTCCTGTCTGTCACACTATGTGACACACGGTTACCACGTTACCACATCTGGTGGGTATGTGTGTGTTAGTTTTTGTACGTGTTTTATTTCTCATGTGAAAATGTGTGTTTTATTGTGCAGAGGTCCCAGCTGAAAAAAACACTCAACATTTTGTATTCCTCTTTGCATAAAGGTTTATTTATTGTTGGGTGCACTGACAGAATAGTGCTTATTTAAAAATAAATATAGTTATTGGTAACTGAAAATTATATTTAGAGTGTGGCAGTTACATTGACTTTTTTTCAGTTAAACAAATTCATCACTGTCCCAAGTTCAAACAATAATCCCGTCCAGGCTTTTGTAAAGTCTAAAGTACGCGTTCACAGTCCTTCTCTGTGGCCTTTTACTTCCCCGTCTTGGACACAGTCTGGATGGCTGTGATCCACTCCTTCCTCTCCTTGGCTGTCGCCGCTTGAAGGAAATAGTGGGTCTCGTCTGAGGTGATGATCTCAAAAAGATTCCCGTCCACGTCATACTTTTTGGCTGGGGAGGGAAAGGATGAGGTAGATTTAAGGAGTGAGTTATGACAAACGTTCTGGTGAGAAGCACAGACTGCACTTCCTGGTCACGGACCGTCGCAGTAGGGGTGTGTGGGGGAAGCTGACAACACAATGAGAGTGACTAACCGTCAGGCACATACTCCACTGCTGTCACCACAGATCCACGCAGGTGGATGGAGCCCAGGCTGTCCTCATCCCCCTGGAGACATTAAGAGGGAGGGAGGGGAGGGGAGGGGAGGGAGGGGAGGGATGGTCAGATCAGGATAAACCACTTCTGGAATCCTCCCGTATGGTTTGTCAGACAGAGATGATGAATCAGGCCTTTGACAGTTACCTTTGACGGGTCATAATAGTGAACATACGCCGGGTCGTCTCTTAGTATGAATTTACGCACTTTCCAGTTTTTCCTCCTATGGCCCTGCGACAGTAAATTGAAAGAAATACATTCAATTGTCAAGCTATCATGCTGTTTGTGGTCTGCATTAATGGTTCAGGAGTGCGGAAGAAGCCCACAAGTCCTTCTGGGGACCTTTCTTGCAACCTAAATAGAAAGGCATATTCTTACACTTCTAGCGTTCAGTTTTTACCCAGACCATCCTTCACACTACACTAAGAAAGAGAAGCAGAAAAAAATGTGTGAAACAAGTGTGAAAGTAGTGCATTATGTGCTTCGTAGCATTATGTACTATGGATGACAAATTGTTACCTGTTTGAGTAAACATCCCTGCTTGATGATGTTCCCCCTGAATTCTTCCTTTAAAATGGTATCCTCGTCACTGGAGTAACCCTCACAAAAGAACCCGCTATCTGCCTGCAACACAACCCATACACACTTACACCAAAACATCAGAATACTAAACTCTGTATAGTTCCCCAACCCAACATTTGATTCAAATGTGTTTGTTTAATTTGATGTGTAAAGGCACCTGCCTCGTGAAGAAATGGTTGAACCAATACAAAGTAATCATCTTACAAAGTAGTAGAGGGCGTCTAGCTGGTCCAGGAGGACAGACTCTGTGCCTTGCTCTGCTCCCTGTTTGGACAGGTCTCCCGCCGGCTGCAGGAAACCCTCGTTCAGGAGCCCTGTGGCCAGCATCAGCGCTTCAGATCGATTCCTCGCCTTCTCCTTGGAAATAAGCCAGTCCACCACACTACTGCCTGCCCAGATAAACGAGGGTGAGGTTTGTGTCAGAGTGTGTGTGTGTTAGTGTTTGTGGGTAAGAGAGCAAAAAAAAACTGATAAATAGAAATGGAGAAAGAGATAGCTGTTGCTCGTTGCTGATGTAAGCTGAATGAATGCTGTGGAGATCTACAGGTCAAATCCATTGTGGTGACTAGCAGTGACCTCGGTGTTGCACCTGGGAAGCAGTGGCTGTAGACCTTCTTTTCCCTCTCCATTTTCATCTCCTTCACACCATCAACTGGATCCTTCATCAACAGGTTCAGCTCGCTGAACAACAACATAAAAATACAGATGCTGAAACAGCTCTTCTGTCGTTCTGTCTCTGAAGCTGAGGCAAACATGGATGACCTTTTAGCCTGTTGTCCCTCGAGGACAAGAAAAGGTCAATGTTACAAGTTCACATACCCCAGGTTGATCGTTCCGGGCAGGCGGATGGACCTGCGGGTGGACTTCCTGGCAAACCTCTTGCCCCCTGCCAGGCAGCCGATGGCCCTCTTGATGTCCTTCACCCATGACTCTCTCTCCTCCAGGTGTGTCGCTTGGAAGAAATGCTCCTGGTTCTTCGCTGTCTTCAGCTTGAAAACCAGCTAAAAAGAAGATCCCATTGTTAATATGTAGGCTTGTTAAGTAGTAGACCGTTTGAGGTCGCTCATGTATCCTAGATACTGAGAATGTAGTCTGTGTCATAGACTCCAAACACCTGTCTAGGTATACAACAGAAATAACAAATTCCATACATTTATTCAAATTAACTAACAATAGAATGTTGCCAAAAACCCCATTGAGCAGAGTCACTATTCTGTGTGGCTCATGCTTAGTGAAGAAATAAATTCAACAGGGAACTTGGCCGTGCCCGTACCATCCTTTTGCTGAAATCCTGGCAAGGGCTGAGGAGAGTGGCTCCCTTCAGTGGGATCATTCCTTTGGGAGAGCTGTCTGTCTTCTTCTTGTAGAACTCCACTCCATCTTCTGACAGCACCACCCACACCGCCTTCCAGGAGTTCAGCACCGTGCCCTAAGGTGGAGGAGGGTGGAGAGCGCTCGGACAGTTTAAAGACTCCACTGACAATCGTTTGGTAGGTTTGTGTGTTTCAACAGTATACGCTGCAATGTGTGAGGCAGTGTTAACAATATTGAATGAGGTAGTCATTTTCCCATGTAGGGATTGTCCTTCCTCATAGGTCTTTGTTTTGCTGTATTTCCTCGTTTGCATTAAAATTAGCAAATCGTGTTCTATAATTTAATAAATACGCAATGCCATGCAAGTCTGACATCTGAGAAGTGAAAGGGGTAGGTTTTGGGACCAAAATAGCACAGACAAATAGAGAACTTGGCTTGTTCAGGAAATTACAGATGGAAAAACTTGCAGCTGTTTCATTGGGAAACAAGTTTATCAGCTTTTTCTGAATAGAATTTCTTACTTTCAATTTCATAGCCCTTCACAAGTCCACTCACTGCGTTAGAAGTGGATTAAATAATGTTAAGAAAAAAAAACTAAACAATCTATTTGACTGTTTAACCGTTAAACACCTCTGAATTAAATTACGTTTCCAAAACAATAAAAAATACCATACACAAAAATGCACATACAGTACCATTCAAAAGTTTGGATATACTCTCCCATTCACTTCAATGGGAAAGTGTGTCCAAATCTTTTGACCTTTACTGTTTCTTCCCCAAGACAGTACCAAATCATAAGTACAAATATGATTAACTTTGTTACATCTAAAATAAATGTTCTACCATCACTACCTTTTTGACAAGATACCCCTCTTTGATTTGCTGTGGCTCCGCTGTGTCCATGTCGCTGTTGCTGTCTTTCTGATAAGGGTTCGTTTGAAAGATAAACGGAGGTCTATTTGAATGCAGCAGATCAACCTCGGGCAGTAGCAACCCCACCAGACACAGGGGGAAGTTCTCCAGAGGGGAGTGGCATTACGGCTACAGCTTCACTCTAGCTTCCTCTTCTTGCTGGTATTAATACTTTTAACAACACTTTGTGAAATGTGCCCCTGAGTGATGTTTTGCGTTGGTTTATGGAGAGTTTTGGACAGTAGAGCATAGGCTACTCTGCCCACTTGGAATAACTGCCTTGAGTTGGGTTGACAATGGATCTCCTGAAAGAGGCCAGTTTACTGAACATAAAAGACACTCTTTTGACCGCACATGCCCTCTCCACCCTTACTCTGTCACCCCCCACTGAATCATCACCACAGCTGACCTGAGTCATCTACCTCGTTTAGCATTGAGTTGAACTAAAACCAATGGAAATAAAGTTTCGTGTTTTTTCCAATTGTGAAATGGCCCTGAACCACTTGGGAGTCTGTTCTGTTGTAAGTGACTAAAACGACTTACGGATATGCTAACCATTCTGACCCTCACTGAGAGGAAGTGACATATTGATGAATCAAACCTAAATAATTTGAAGATAACGAGCTGCACTTTGAAGAGAAATACTTATTTTATATTCTCGCTTTATAAGATAGGTCTTTAACGGTCTTCCTTAATCTATTAACTTGTTGCCTCCAATCGCTTTGTGATGTGTGCCTTATATGTTTTGAAAGTGAACTGGTACTGAACCTTTTTCAGGAAACCTGCCCAAAGCTGCACTGACCGCCTGACTTAGTGATTGACAGGATGTATGATTGGAAATGACATGACCCAAACAGAAAAAGGAGATAAACTATGTTCCTATCCGGGCGTGTGTCTCAGGAAGTGGCTTCTATCTGTCAACCAACAAGGAAGTGTGCCTGTGGTTTGGACATCTGCATTATCAACATTAACAACTTCTGTCCCTTTAGATAGAGCCTGGCAAAGGTATTGTGCTACAGTGTACTGGTGCAAATGGTGAAGGAAAAAAAAAAAGAGTAGGCTACCCTATCTCTACTAAAATTGTTGTCAATACACTTTTAGCTTCAAAGCTTCTAAAGCTCGTGAACTGTTACTCAACGTTACTGAATAATTCAACAGGAGTAAAATAAAAACCCAGTTAAAAAGTATTTGAAACCGAATGAGTGACACAAAGTCAAGGAATATAAAAAATGTGCCGCAAAGGTTCGGATTTATGCCTTATTTCTCCGCTGTTTGAGAGCGACATCTGCTGGTGAAAGGGAAGACTAGACACTGTCAATTTCTTCCACGGCCTACTTTATACTCTATTCCATTAATTTTTCCAGTCTGTTTTAGAGGGATTTCCACTTTGCATATGTGCCAGTGTGACACAAAAGCATTAGAGCACATTTGCAAATCTATTAAATTGTAATCCCAATATAGTGGTAACAAAACATTGCAGTAATGTTACATGTAACGTTAATATTTGCTTACTGCTCTTTTTTGTTCTCCCTATATTTACCTTTTACAGTGCAATGCTATACAAGCATGGCATATAGATATGAATAAACCCCCTTGCGGTGACTCGGCCACATGTCAACCTTCCACCCATTGTAGAAGAAAAGATTTAGTTCCCCGACTTTCTCTTGTCTCTTTTTTAACCAGGTTCTCTTTTGCCTGTTATTTGTATGGGGGGTGCATCCTTGAGAATTGTGAGTAGTTGTAGCGTTATAATTCTCGTCAGATGGCACGTGGTGCTTTTACTAGTTGTTTTACTAATTGTTTGTAATGAGCACTCACGTGTGTCTGCTAACACACATGCCACGTGGCACTACATAATGATGTAAGATTGAGCAGTGGTAAACTATTTTCATGTAAACAATTTTAATGTACCACAGATTATATGTTGTATTGTGAATCGCGCATTCTATTGTTTGGTTCTGGTGCAGTCGTTAACCCTTTCCAGTCTCAAACAAAATATATGTTCTGTACCAGAATATGAAGTCCATACGCTAAAATATTTGTGAAATCATCATCATCATCATCGTCATCCGCTTTGTCCGGGGTCGGGTCGCGGAGGTAGCAGTTCAAGCAGGGCATCCCAAACTTCCCTTTCCCGGGCCACATTAACCAGCTCTGACTGGGGGATTCCAAGGCGTTCCCAGGCCAGTGTGGAGATATAATCCCTCCACCTGGTCCTAGGTCTGCCCCCGCGGCCTCCGCCCAGCTGGACATGCCTGGAACACCTCCCTAGGGAGGCGGCCAGGTGGCATCCTTACTAGATGCCCGAACCACCTCAACTGGCTCCTTTCTACGCAAAGAAGCAGCGGCTCTACTTCGAGTCCCTCAAGAATGGCTGAACTTCTCACCCTGTCCCTAAGGGAGATGCCAGCCACCCTCCGGAGGAAACTCATTTCCGCCGCTTGTATCCGCGATCTCGTTCTTTCGGTCATGACCCACCCTTCATGACCATAGGTGAGAGTAGGAACGAAGATAGACCGGTAGATTGAGAGCTTTGCCTTCTGGCTCAGCTCTCTCTTTGTCACAACGTGCGATAGAGCGACTGCAACACCGCACCCGCTGCTCCACTCCTCCGGCCCATCTCTCGTTCCATTTTACCCTCACTCGAGAACAAGACCCCAAGATACTTGAACTCCTTCACTTGGGGTAAAGACTCATTCCCTACCTGGAGTAGACAATCCATCGGTTTCCTGCTGAGAACCATGGCCTCAGATTTGGAGGAAATTTGTGAAATGTTCGTATTAAATCACACCATTTTGAAGAAAATAAGCAGTTTATGATGGGATTTTAATCATCCTTTATCAAGGAGCTTTAATGCACACATTTTAACAAAACTATTATTTGGCCACCACATTGTACCTGGGACCAGCATTTTGATCCACTTTTTATATAAGACGGAGGACAACTAAAGAGTGTTTGATATTTTCACAATTATGTTGAGAATGTATAACTGCCAACAGATTAGAAACAGGGTTTTATGTTGATATAATATGAGCATTTTATTGATCAGTGGGTAACTGGGGAAGATGAAAGGAGTATGTTTTCTTACCATTTCTCCTCAATCCTTATGATCAGATGTATTTACAGAATCAAAAACAAACTACTACCTACTTAAAAAATGCACAAATACTAAGATATACAATATATGTGTTGAACAAAACACTTTATTTAAATACGGATAATACCTGATACCGTGATACATCATAATTGCCTGACAAAATAGTGATCAAGTGTGGATACTATGCATGCTATTATATTTGTATTTGTATATTATAATAGACACAATGTTACATAGTACATGTTATACAGCAAACAATAACACTGGACCATGGTGAATATGTTGCTGTTGCCATGGCAAGCAGTCAGAGTCCATGTCCTCCTCCCCCATCTCCTTAGGGTCATGATATTTCTGCAGCAGTTTCATGACCAGGAGATCCTCTCTCTTCCTGGGAAGTCATGCACTTATAGTCAATGTCCTGCTCTACTATGAGCCTAAGCTTGTCAGCTGTCCACAGCCTTCTCCCGAGGGACTGGAATAGCGAACCTTGGTCTCTAGCGCCATCTATCCCTACCATAGAGAAACATACCACAATGAATAGACAACAGTGAGCTAATGCACAAATCTTTACGGTAAAAATAAATGTCACCAAAGGCTTGTAGACCAACAAGACCAACTTTTACACTTTCCTTATCAGCAGCAAGCCAAATAGTATTATATCTTGTATGGTGGATGGGCAAGACCATTTGCTAGCTCTGGTATGACTGACAGCAATCCAAACACATTACATATACTATGAAAATACCTTAATTGGCTAGGTAGCTAATGTACATGAAACACTAAATAACTACAAATTGTGAGACATCCTGAGAGAAACTAATGCCGCAAACACTTGACAGATGCTTGCTTTCAAGTTAGACAAGCTAGTAGACTAGGTTATTTAGCTGGCTACCTGTATATGGGCTGCTTGGCTTGCTCGTTTTAGTTAAACTACACAGATTATCTTACAGAGTCTATTTGTATGAGGGGATTTTGGTGACCCCTACCTTTTTGCTTAATGTAATTATTTTTTCTAACCGTTGCAAAGAAGACATGCAGAATGCTTGTGGTCCCTCCATGTCGCTAGCATGATCAACAACTATATTCTATAAGTATGTGTAGTGGTATATATATATATACAGTGTATATATATAAATAAATATATATATATACAGTACTGTGCCAAGGTTTTAGGCAGGTGTTAAGTCTTTAAAGTTATAAAAAACATATATAAAAATATAAAAGTAAATTGTTTATAATTTTTTTTAGCGATTCATAAAATACCAAGTGAGGGAAAAGAAAATCTGTATCAAATCAACATTCGCCTTCGAAACAGCATCCCCTGACTAAAACTTACGCACAGTACTGTGTATATATATATATACCCTATACTATTTAAGTGTGGGCATCTCTTCCTGATTTTGTGACGCGCTTCCTTGTGCAGTAAAGCAAATCGTCACATGACAGTCATCATTGTTTAACTAACAACTAGTAGTTAAACTAAAAAGAGTTGACATCACTAGTTGACATCACGACCGGTCCTTGTAATGATAATTATTGGCAGTATGGGAGTATGGCATAGGTGGGGATTGTATTTGTTTCTTTCTGTTGGTTTATATCCCCTCATCATTTGTATCAGTTGTAATGAGAGGATCTGTGTTTCTATCGGCTACAGACCACACGGATTAATCAAACACACAAGCCAATTCATAACCTATGCTCTGCTGCTACCTAATCCCAATAAATATTATACATGAGAGAAGTTGTCAGGCATTCTCTATCATCGCTCTGCAACCATTCTAACCAACGCCCAGGAGCAGAACTTAAACCATATGGAACCATCATTAATGGAATACAGTCCTTTATATTTCCTTCAGCTACCCTCTCTAACAACATGTATCTCTTTTATATTGCAGTACAATAAAACCTTTCTGCAACCTGCTTATTTGAGACCATGCCTAATCACCTGGCCCTGTCCATGCAAAGGAAAAGCTCAGAGGTGCATTTAGGTTTCTATACCCTCTGTGTTAGTGTTTATTGCAAATCCCTTTTTCTGTGGACTTAGAGATTGTCTGTATACAAAACAAACAGTTACCTCTGCCCACCATAGATACACAGCATTAATCTCTGGTGGCAAGGATTGTTAAACCACCATGGCCATTATTTCCTTGGGGGATACAGTGCAGGGGCTCAGAGCATCTCGAGGTCACAACCGGTGGCTTCTCTCCATGGGGTCATCCACACTGAGAAACAGGCCTTCTCACTGAAACACAGTTCTCCTCTCGTGTGTGTGTGTGTGTGTGTGTGTGTGTGTGTGTGTGTCTGCATGTGTGTGCTCACTTTGCTCTTTCATTTCCTTTTCCCAGTTGGGCTGGGACAGGTTTGACTATGACCTGTGAAGTAGCAGTGATGTGATTTGTATCCTGGGGACTTGATGGGAGAACTGGGTCAGGCTGTCACCCAGCTCCCGGGTGAGGAGGGCGGTGAGGTAAGCATGATGAAACTTATGTAATTGACTAACGAAAGAAAAACTTTTCCCACCAAACACCTTCAAAACAAAAAAGACGTACTCATGTCGGAACTTTTTTGCGCTAAAACTGTTTGAAAACTCCGTGACAGCAATTGCTACTTCTAAAAAAACGATTACTACTAATATTTAAAATAAACAAGGCCGTTGTCAGATTTGAAATGAAGCACATGGGGTACAAACTGCCAGTTAGAAATCTTTCTTGACACAGAAACTGTGCTCTCACAAACATGCCTCGGCTGGCCAGACTTTTATTCACACGTAAATAGTTTTTAGCAGGCCGTTATGGCCTTAAAATTCCCCGCTTTTCACGGGCTGTTCCAAAATTCATACGGAACCCAAGGACATCTCTCCGCCACCTGCGGGCGACCTGGCTACATGCCATCTACCATTCTACACCCCAGCACATCGCATGCAGTGGCTCCCTGAGCTCCCTCACCTTCCCCTCAATCTCTTGTTTTCCAGGCTGAGGATGGTGACGTCTTTATCTCTAAGCTGCGTGCACCACCCCGAGGCCCATCAATAACTCTGCCGAGGAGCGCGCTCAGCTAAACAGGGATGGGGGGGCAGTGGATGGTTTTCCCCCCAGGCACAATCAATCTTGCCACCTATTCCCCGCGTCCTCTCAAACACTGCCACGCTCCATTCTTTCCTTGACCTCCTGTGTTGTTATTTATCATTTCTGCTGCATGGACAGTGGGAACACAGAAGGAATTCATGCACACACACACACACACACTTTCTCTTTGTGACTCTCTTACTGTGAGACCCATGGCTCGCAGCATGTTCTAATAAACAGCTGAGGTACTTTAAGCAGAGGTAGTTTCAGTAGCTTATGCATCCCATATTGTGTAGCGCAGCGAGCGTTCAGCTTTAATCAGCAGCGAGGCTAGAGGGGCCAGCGTAGACAGGGGAAGGCAGCCTGTTGGACCGTGTTGATAGGCAGACCCAGCTTTGAGCCGGCCTCTTGCAAACCACTGATTACTCCCATGGTGCAGGAAAAATGGGCTGAGACTCTCAACGTAATAGAAATGTTGTAGTTTTCTCTCATTCACTGACAATGGGAAATGTGGTCACACGGTGTAGGTTTTTTGTATGTATGTAACGCAGAGACTCTGCAATGTTGACAGTACCACCGAGCAAATACATGCTCTCCCCCCACCTCTGTATTTCCAGCACGGTGTCAAACCTCAGAAACAACAAGAAGCTCAGAAGACAGAGTCTGATCCGCACGGGAGTCAGTCTGTTCTCCTTTATTTCTTAATAAATGTGCATTCATATACTCTGTGCCGTTTCATATTCTTCAATCCAACCGTCATGAATTTAACATTTGCCAGCCTTTTAGAGCCAGCAGGGGGCAAATTGACAGTGTTCTTTGCTGACTCCCCTCAGGGCTCTAGAACCTGCTGTGTACTACCGCAGCCCACAACAGTCAATCCCTTGTTGAAGCACACATCTCCAGATAAGGAATTCAAAATGTCTCCTCTTGGGATTAAAGTTTAGTTAGGGTATTATTATCCTCTTGTCTCTGTGTTTGGTGTTGACACAGACCTGACTGGTTTGGGACCTTTATTACTTATAGCAGCCTAAAATATGTTTCATATATTTCATACAGTTAAAATTATTAGAATTTTTTTATTATTGTTCACAAGTTGCAGAAGAGTCAAGTTACATCTTACGAAAACATTATTCAGGTCAATTCACTTCAGTTGGATGGAATTTTAAAATGCAAATGTTGCAAATTTATTCATATTCAAGTCCAGCATGGGCGTTTTAAAATGTTCGCTCAGTCAGAATGTACGTCAAAATGAAAAGAAATATCCGTTAGGAAGGGGCATGCCTATCCCAAGGTTGCATCAGGACAAGGAGACTGGAGAGCAGGCAGGAGGGATTCAGAGCCTGCCTGCTAATTAACTAACCCAAACGGTGGAAATGAATAGGTAAATAGTGGCAAAAAAACTTTGCTATCAGCCTCTGGCAAGAGTTCAGGCTGCCTGCACCAACCCCATCAATCTTCTCTGGTTCTGTTTGTGCCTCCAGAAATTAGCAGACGTATTTACGCTTGTGAATATACGTGTGATTTTTCGTATAACCCCTCTAATGCCTTTGCCCACAAGTGTTTTGTTTCTCATGCTTGCTTGCATGCATATCGCACACGGGACATTTCTGACTACCATCCTGTGGTATCATTAACTTTGGACAACATTTGAGTTGCATCATATTTGCTAGTGCATAATACTTAATTACACCAGTGTGAATTGGAGTGTTTGTTGGCACATTCTTATTCCAATCCTCGCCAAGCGTCTGGCCACTTAAACCACCATCCAAATCCGCAATTGTCAAATTATTCCGGCATATGAATCTGTCGGCACGACTCGCCAGTTTGACTGAAAGTTTTCTAACTACCATTAGCGCACTATGATCAATGAAATCTTAAGGAATTAGTCAAGAAAAATACACATGAAACTTTTGAGATGTTTTTCATATGGCCAAAACATCCTCCCGGGATGTCCTATGGTAATTTGAATGAAGACCTGACCCCGTGTCTTTTCAGCTTTTTGTAAATGTGGTCGGTGATTTGCCTTTGGGCAAACCCTCCAGAGCATTGTCTGGTTGCATTGTTAAAATGTAGAAGCTGCTGTCTTTCGCTCCAGGCAAAGACATATCGCCTTCAGTGTCAGGCCAAAAATGTAAAATATCTTCTATCCTTTTTCTCTGATGTTGGCTCAAATTATGATCACCGCTGCACCAGTGCTCTGGTCCATGAGTTCACATAGTCAAAAGCACGTAAAAGCATCACGTTGAACCTGGAAAAGATAATAATTTTACTTCATCTTTGTAGGCCTATTCTGTGTGCACTCCTTCACAATGGAAGAAAAAGTCGACATTGCTAATGCACAACATCCAAACTGTTTCATGCTTGTGTCTTTGAGCCAGTGTGTCCAAAGTAAAGCATCACATGCATATTTCTTTTGCACATTCAAGCAGTAAGTGTCAACAAAGAAAATCCTTGGAAATGGATGTAACTTTCCTGAGCCATGGGTGGGGAATAAGTGTTTGGCCACACGAGAGAGCACTGGTGTGGACATAATGTGTTGTGATGGACAGAGCTGGCTCTCTCCCGCTCAGAGAGGGGGCTGTGAGGAGGCTGGTGCAGAGGGTGGCAGCAAGTGAAAAGATGCCAAACGACAGACTGAGGGAGGATATAAATCAAATCTCCCTAGAGACAATAGGGGCTCTAAATGCAGACCCAGTATACGCTGGCATCTGCCCGCTTCACCAGCCCAGCCACTGGCTTAATGACCTCACAGCTCAGTGGGGTCTTCAGGATGCTGCCATGGGGATCCAAGTGATTGCGACGCCTAGGTGGGGTTGGAGGTAAAAGTGAAAGGAAGGTTTGCAGGCGGAGGGTGAAACGTGAGCGGGAAGTGAGTGAGTGGGGTCTGTGTATATTCTGAAGGTGGTCACTTATTAATTTGAAAGACCTGGAAGGAACGGAGCACTTGAGCATGGTTGATATCTCCTGTTGCCTACTGTTAAAAAGACAGCAGGATTTAAGCTGGGCATGTGTCTTTTGTTCTGTAGAGATTCTGTTCTACTCTGTCACTATGACCTTTGAAAATAGGCTGAGTTTGAGATATCAGGCCCATAACTGAAAACTTGGCTCAGAGTGTGTGCGATTTGTTATTTTCCTCAACGCCAGAGCTGATCACTCAACGCCAGAGCTGATCACTCAACGCCAGAGCTGATCACTCAACGCCAGAGCTGATCACTCAATTTAATCAGTCTCCATCGGCTTGCTCCCCTGTATCCAATACAGTGTTTATTAACTGAAAACAGACTGTTGATTAGGTATCAAAAACATCTCGGCTCATCAGTTGATCCACCTGAACGCGTTGGCCACCTGGATCCTGAACGATGCCCACTGATTTGTAACGATTTAATGAGTCGGCAGGGATACCATCTTGTCTTTTGAAGCCTGAGTAGTCACATCTTCAACACTGACTCGGGATTTAGGCCAGCGCCACTACACAGAGTGGAATATTGTTGACGCGGTCAATAGGGCAGGTAACATTGTCACTGATTAGATAAGGATGCATGACAATGATCGATTGATATTTCCTACTTTTTACAAAGAAAAACAATGCGCACTTGCAATTCAACAGGATAATAGAAGTACACTGATTGCTCTTGTGCAAACAGTCAGTTCTACTGCGCCCATATCAATGAAATGTTTATGTGAGGTGCATGGTGAATATTTTAGCCCATAGTTGGCACCCATCACTGTTTCCAGCCAAGAAGCCAATCAAATCCCCTGCACTTGCTCCCATCATTCTCACTCTGCTGCCAAAGGTTTGGCATTGATGACAGCTGCAAAGTGAGAGCATGTCCCTGGGGGGTTTTGTGTACACCACAAGGTTGGAAATCCAAATCCCTTGGCTCCTTCAGTTCTCCCAAAGCATGTCCTTCTCTTGGCAAAATCTTCGGTGCCACTGTACACTCTGGGTATGGATTCGACACAAGCACATCTCCTGCTTGAAAAAGCTCTCAGAAAAGGAATTAATCGAGACTGGCACGATCGATGTTGTATTTGGTCCGCCATTGTAAGCTTTGTTCAAACTTCCATAGTATATATTTTTTTCACTTTGGTTTACACAAAGGCCAGATTTCTGGAGACATCTTTTTTCCTGGTTAAATAAGGAACACAACTATTGATTTGATGCAATGCTTGGTTGCCTGTGTTTCTCGTCTGTATTTACACATTAAAGGCATGTTTCACTTCTATATGATTACATATGGCCTGTAGGGGGCAGTGCCCCTCTTTTCAGATCAGCATACCAGCTAATGCTCAAATAAAAACACGAATGACAGCATGACACTGGTCCTGTGAGTTAATGAGTTTGTTACCCGGTTGGAGATATTGCATTTGCATTATAACAATATTAACAATCCATGATTTGAATGCAGCCCTGTACCCCCGGAGTCAAACTACACGCTCCAACTTTCCTCCTTCAATTCTCTCTTCCCCTCTCCCGCGTCTTCCTTCACTGCAGCCCTGTGACAGACAGGTTCCCTCTCTCACCACCCTGCAGTCTCACTGGTAGCCCACACAGCCTCATCTTTGGCATTGTGCCTGCACTCATATGTTTGGTTGAGCTAGTGAAGGGCAGTGTTCTCCGTACAACAGTGGATATGGGGGAGCTGGTCGATGCTGGAGTCAGCCTCTAAATATACTCTACTGCAAACCTAATCCACCGATCACTGTGCTTAATATCAAATAGAAACACAACTGGATTACTGTGTTGTTTTTATCAGAGGTAAAAGTTTATTAAGGTCTAAAACGCTCATTTCAGTCAAAGTATTAAGACTTGTTAATCCAAAGCAATCACAATGACCAGCCAAGCGTTTGTTGTGGCAGAATGTGCATGTCACTTTGAAACATTGGCCAACAAACATTGTTTTATGCTATTCAACTATACCCCTTCTTTTTTATTTTATTTTAGAAAATTGGTGAGTGCTACCACACATCTCTGGATGTTATTTTGGAGACCCGTGAAAGTTGCTCATTGCTATTTTAGAAACAATCATGGCACACAAGGTGAAGGTCTTATCAGACTGTCCTACCACTGGACCACTCAATATTGTATGTCACTGCAATATCCATTTCTCATGTCGTGCTATTTGATATAAAATAGGGAGGTAAATCCCATCCAAAAGGGCTTTACATGTTATTGGATTCTGTGATCTCAGCATTGAGCCTAACCTTCTCTTGAGTCATTCCGCCGGGCTAATCTAATTGGATAAAAACAGTGGTCTAATCAACGTAAAAAGAAAACGGCTATTTCCTGTTTGAAATATAATCATGTAACTTGAAGAAATTGAATTGTTCAAAGTGAACTGGAAAATACTGCCTGCACTTTGTGCTCCAAGGGGTTAATCCGATTCATTCCCAGATGGGTATTTTTTATAAGGTAAATTGTATGGTACTTATCATTCCAGTATACCCTTACGCACAAGAGCTTCCGTCTACAAATTATACTGCAAGACAGATACCATTGACAATAACATATAATTCAAGTTTCACATTACTGGGAGCCCTTGCACATTGGGTTACCTTTTGCATCAACAGCAGTGCTATAAAGGCACAGTGATATGGAGATGTCTTGTTTGAACATCACAGCGATCCATCAATGGACACAAAGATCACTCAAAGAACTACTGTTTTATTGATCCAGGGCCATCATAATCCATATTGGTTGAGGTTTTGAGATGATGTTGGTGTGACATAAAAAGATAATCATTCATCAATGTGTGTGTGTGTGTGTGTGTGTGTGTGTTTGAGTGTGGGTGTGTTTGTGTGTGTGTGTGTGTGTGTGTGTGTGTGTGTGTGGTCTGTGATTGTCTGATTGTGTGTGTGTGTGTGTGTGTGTGTGTGTGTGTGTGTGTGTGTGTGTGTTTGTCTGAGTGTGGGTGTGTTTGTGTGTGTGTGTGTGTGTGTGTGTGTGGTCTGTGATTGTCTGAGCGTGGGTGTGTGTGTGTGTGTGTGTGGTCTGTGTTTGTCTGAGCGTGGGTGGGTGTGTGGGGCTCAGAGGGAGAACTGTCTGTACCAGATAGTCTAATCCATGTATTAATCCCTAGAAGCAGGTGTAGCACACTGACGTCAGGACAGGAAACAATTAACGCTTACCGAACATCTTGCTTTTGTTCACGAGATCTTTCCTGTGGAAGCGCTTCATCGGTACGGCGCCAAAATCAGGACACTTGATGTTCTGTGCTGGAACTGAAGTAGTCCACAGCGCATTTTCTCTCCTTGTAAAAACTGGGACTGGAATTTCAACTAAATGTTTAAACTAATTCAAACTAATGTTTGAGAGCTTGTGGAACTTCGGTCTCCAAAGAATTCAGTAGACATTCTAGAAGTATTATTCCCCTTCGATCAGAATCAGTAGGCTCAAATTCGGCATCAAGGCCTATCAGTCCCTTTGATAAATGCAATAGTGGATTTCTGAGAACACTCTCTGCCTGTTCAAACATTCCAGCGCCACTGTCCCTGTCATTCAAAGCTGTATTCTCCATTTAGTTGCTATTGACAGGTGAGAAAATTGGGCCCAGGACTCAGTGTTTTTTCAGGCTCCCAGCATGCCCTGCTTCGGGGAGATCGTTCCTCACATCCCCCTGGCTGGCGACCTGTCATTGCTCTCTCTGGAATGGAAGGCCCACGGAGCGCGACGGCCGCAGCGTCACACCAACCGCAGTCTCAGGAGATTGGTGCCCGTTATGAGGTTACCGCGGTGTGTGCACGGTGTGTGCACGGTGTGTGCACGGTGTATGCTCGGTGTGTCTTGGTTCCATGGTCTTTTAAACAGCGCCCGTTCAAAGCCAAAGGCGGGCCGTTTAAGTACAAGTCCGGAATGTTGGTTTTGAAGATTCATTTGAATATTTGTTCTTTGTCCAGGGTTAGTCCTAGAATTTCATATGCAAACTCACCGCTGTCTTGTTCCGTTGGGATTCTTTAATTAAATACTGCAGCATCAATAATGAAGGACTGTTATGGTGGCTCCACAGTGTACTAGATATTAACATGCAGGCATGTTAGGATACAAAAAATAAGACTTGCGTGAACTTGAATCCCTTACTCTTGTTTAGTACGTTGCCTTTCTTGGCCTTGGCCACTAATTTAGGATCGTCATTCAAGAGCTGTTCCCCCAACTGTTCAGGGTCAAGTGGGGTCGCCAGCCCATGTGAGTTGGGAGCTTAGCGGAGCCCCCAGAGGAAATATAATTAGTACAATGTGGAGGTGCCCAAGTCTGAGGCAGCCAGCTTAAGTGGGATCTTAACAGGTGGCTGAGGCTGAGGGCCAGGTTGATAAGGTGAGACTGAAAATTGATCTCGAGATGAGGAAATATATGTCCCAGGGGCCCCCTTGGTCCCCTGCGGAGAACTCTCCGACTGTTTATGAAACGTGCCATAGTGTTAACCTAGTTACTGCCGACGGGGGCTCTTTGATGCATTTAGCATCGATTGGCTGTTGCCTGTGAACGCACCATCTATTTGACGGTAAGATAATCTTACTGTCTATTTTGAGACTGGTCCTTTGTCTGTGTGGTGCCAAAGGTTTAGAGAGTCCAATCAAGGCAAAAGCAACCTTACCCGTCATAATGGACCCGTTGAAATGAAGTTGTTAGGGTTAGAAGGAATCAGACTCTGTCGACCCGTGTTGACACAGACCGGGATTGGACTCATGGACTTCTTCATAAGTATGCAATGTTAAATTACAGTTTTGAGTGTCAGGATGGTAAACGGGTGTAATTTACCTGGTGCATGCCTTTATAAATATGATGAGGACAGAGCAGAACAGAACCTACCCATTTTCCAGCTGACCCTACGCTGGCCAAAGTTCTGAACCTGTGCGGACATCATTTAGAGGGACGATCTGACAAACAGTGTTCTCCCCAAAACAGCAATAAGGACACACCCGATGAGCGGTAACATGCTTTAGTTTTATGCACCGGGGTGTACGGTGTGCTGTGGTATAATTAACTGTGTTTGTGTGTGTGTGTGTGTGTGTGGGGGGGTGTATGGGTGTGTGTGTGTGTGTGTGTGTGTGTGTGTGTATTTTTTATAGTTGGCTGTGTGTCTCTCTGAATGCATAGTAAATGGATTAAGATGTAAAAAAAGATTAAGATTATTTTAACCCCAGCAGTATTTGAACACTGTACCTATGACTACATGTGATTGACGAAGAAATTGGTAGATAGGTTGTTCATGTAAAAACATAAACCAGCAGCAAAACGCAGGTGAATTCTAAAACAAATGAATTTGTTTCTATGTTAGTTTCTACGATAATGTGATGAGGAACGCACATTGATTGAATCTTGAATCATGGTGATAGACAGGGATTACGGAAACTTTCCACCTGCCTCCGTTTGGAATTTGAAGCAATCTCCTTTGGTTAGATTCATCCATGGTTAGATTTGAATAACAGCTGTTGGAGGTCACTTTATCATGTGTTGTTGATGGACTCTGAATGAGAATGTCTAGTTAACCAGGAACAACACATTCCTAATTAAATCCCAATGAGTATGCATCATTCAAAAACAATATTCATTTTTTGCAAGATAGAAGTAAATCATAGGTGTGGTATAAGATGTGATTTGAGATATGATATGAGATATCATATGAGATACCTACCATACCATACAGTACCATACCGTAACCCCCACCCCCTTGTGTAAGCATAATATAATATAATTTCAAGTTATTGTGTCATATCATATCAGATCATATAATTACTTGAAATTCTATGATCTGTATTGTGCTTACAGAAAGGGCGGGTATGTGATATTCACATTTAAACGTCCCATGTTATTTCATACCATGTCAAGTCTACCACGATTCCATCATATCATATACAGTATGTGAAATGGTAAAAACACCGTAGAATATATTGTATGTAACTCTTATGACTCATAGAAGCCATGTGACATAGATCCAGAAAGAAAAGACTCCACCATTTTGTGTGTGTGTGTGTGTGTGTGTGTGTGTGTGTAATGACCTGTAATGAAACTTAGCAGTTTTTCTGAGCATGTTAGTTTGAGTCCTGTGTTTTTCTAGCTGCCACACTGCCAAACACTTTGTCCAGAGAAATAAATTAAAATACTATAAATTTATAAAATATATGAAAGTGCTATAAATGAGTCATTATGATCGTTTAACACATTATTATTCAGTCACGTGCAACATCGCTTTTAAAGCCAATGTTCTTAGTCTGGATGTTGCCCTCCTAAAGAAACCGATGGAAATGCTACCCCGTCTCTCTAACTCCCTAAATCATGAATGTTTCATGTCATGTTTGATGTCAGAGCATGCGGTCTGAAAGCCAAAATACAAGTTGTTGACGAACAAGAGAGAGAGACACTGAGATTGCACTAAGCAAACTGGTTTATATCATTTCTGTGACTCCTTACACAAAATCCAACAGCCAATTAACTTTCCAGACCAATTATTAATTAAAACAGCGAAGGCAGCTACTCTTTAGAAACTACGATGTTTTCAGATTCCTAGATGAAATCCAAACTCAAAAAACGTATTTTCTCTTTTCTTGCATTGTTTATCAATATTTTATTACAATGTGATTTAATATTGATGCGTTTCCATAGAGGTGGCTCTAGCTTTCTTCTATTCCCCATCAATACCAGTGTCACGGCAGAATCCTAAAAGCATAGTTTCTACATCCAACAAAAGCCAGGAATTTACACGCTTGTAACAGGTACAATGTAGAAATCTCTTTATGCCTGAGCTCATTGCATTGATTTAACTAAGGGCCAGAAACCACAGCCCGGAGGGCCAATTAGGCTAAGCAAGCTGTCAAATACCTGCAAGGAGGAACTCAACCTTTCACCCGGTGTCTGGAGTCTTCATAACCACCACTAACTTGCAACCATCCCCAGAGGACAGATAATCCCTCTGGGGAGATTCATCTCAGCCTTTCAGGTATTTTACCCTATGCTACAAAGTACTTATGCGGCATTATTTCTGCCTTTTGATGCATGTTTACAATAATACTGTTTTCTCAAGCTGCTTAGTATTATCAGCCAAAGTGGAGACCATGATACACTAACTAACAGAGTCAATAAATTATATACTATAAATGTATAAAATATATGAAAGTGCCATAAATGAGTCATTATGATCGTTTAACACATTATTATTCAGTCAACTGCAATACAGAGAGTGAACATATCGAGTATTTGTACAGTACCTCATTTGTTTGAAACATTCAACACGCACTCAATTGACACATTGAGCACCAACCACACATTGACAGCATTTCATACCTTAGTGCTATCGAAGGAAAACAGGAAATAATGCTGTGGCTCAAAAACTTTTCAGTGTTTATACATAAAGTATTTATTTATTTATTCATAAAGTACCAGTGCCATCATGCTTTACACACGGCATCCATCTTGGTTTATTAATGGAGCATGTCTGTTCAGCAGGTCATACGTCAGGTTATGAATGATTTAGAATCCTCTGAAAGATGAATGCCCGGTGAGCATCTGGATCAGACATTGGTCCAGCTTTTATGTGATTCCATGATGTCCCTCTGTTGAGCAGCATGGCCATGACCTTACTTAATGCTGTTGTTGCTTCTGTGAATTTCAAGATGATGAGATTCATGAGCTAAATTTAGGCTGTAGATGAGGTTGTTGTTTTGTACAGTTTATGGTCATAGTTCAGCAGCGAGCAGCATACACTATCTGTTTAATGGTCTATCTGTTTCAAAATCCCTAAAGGGTCTGATCATTTCTTTTCTACTTTTTCTTTGCCCAGGTCTGCATCCCCAGACGACCTTTGGCTGCCTCAGTGAGGCCACACTGTGAGTTCTTGTTGGTAGGCAAAGTGTTAGAAAATGAGTGCAAGAAAAAGCTGATGAAGCCTAATTGAGTGGTTCTGCCTCATCCTGTGAACATGGTTTATTTGATCACGCAAATGAAAACTGTTTGATAATTGTTCATTTTACGTGTTTGGCCTTCTCATTACCTAAAGCGTGTCTCCACATAGTTCTGTTAGAGATTCACTTTTATGATTTGGCTCAGCATCTAATCCACCAAAACAATTCCTACAGTGTCGAGCGACAGATGCTTCTCTGTAACACCTATTGTCAAGCTCAAAATCTTTCAAACGAAAAACAAGCACAAACAGAAAAAGATTATCTTGCCAGAGTAATGGAGATCACAATAAGGAACAGAGTTCCCTGCAGGGGCTCTGTCATACTTTGGCTGTCCCTCCCCAGGGTCCAATAGCCCTGTTAACAATTCAAAAGGGAGGTCCAAATCGGTTGGCAACTACGATTGGATCCCTCCTGTCATTGCCACATAGTGATTTGCTGCCTCCTGTCATTGCCACACAGTGATTGGCTGCCACCTGTCATTGACAGAGCTCATGTTTGATTTCATATTCATTCCAATTATCTCTCCTAGTATTTCTCATGTGGCACGGAATAACAAGCAGAGAGGCTAGAGGAGAAGGGTGAAGAGTTCACTGCCTGATTGGAGCCATTGTTGCCACCAAGATGGCAGTAAAGGGACCAGGATGGGAAATGTGGATTCCACTGGTGTGGAATCAGTTGAGTCAATTAGAGTGTGACTTGGCAAGAGATGTTGCATTCCTGTTGCTGAGAGTCACGCTAGGGAGGATGGGAGTTGAACACGTGGTGCTACGCTGTTTGATCTCTGTCGAGGTTTTCAGGCTAGTAGGATTTATATTTTATGATGGAGCGATAGTAATCAAGTACGAAAAGGCGCAACCAACACCAAACTATGTATAATCTAAAAGCAAACAGAAGGGGATTACCAAAGGGACATTTGGCTAAACCACACATAGTTACAATTGAAGCAGTGATTGAAGCAGACAGATCTGATCGTTTGAAGCTACAATTCAAATATATGTCAAGTCAAGTGCTGACGAACTTTGACGAATAGTCTCTAAAACTCCACGAGTGCTCTCCTCCCTTAAAATATGTCAATATGCGGATTCGTATCAGGAGTTATGAATTTAAAAGACTGATGATGGTTTAGACTTGTACTCCAGGTTCAACCCGTTAAACCTTTCAAACCTCGCACCCACCACCTGAGGTAAAGACACCTTTTTCCAGTTTTGTGTGCCTACAGTAGTTTAGAAAACCCTTCTAAATTGCTGTGGGTAACAGGTGTTGCCTGGTAACTGACACAGTTCAGTGCTCTAATCAGCTGGCAGGGGCTTAAGGGAAATCATATTCCATGGTTCTGGGCTGTTGCTCACTGTGGATGGTAAACGTTGGGGGGAAAAAAGATCTCATTTATATTTAGTAGGCTGCTCTGGTTGGGAAAACCTACTTTTATGAATTATTACTACACTGTCAGGTTCCCAAATATGCCATTATCTCATTCCTGTGATGTCGGTTCAACACTGTGTGAGCAGAATAGATAAATTGTTGTTTTTGTTGCGCGATGATGAAATTGCAGATAGTGTTGCCATCATTTAAGTTATTTGTCATTGTGTAATGCTGTCATGTTATTGCTCTGTCACGGTTTGGATTATGAAGTCATCTAGTCTGTGAGCCAACAGCTTTCTCACGGAGGTGACCTGCTGTCAGATTTTGGATTTAATGTGAAAATGGGGCAGGCAGGGTCTGATATGGAGAAAAAGATATATGCACCGGGCTGGAATAAAGTACCTGGGAGATAGGTGTCTCTAAAGATGGGCTATATGTGGGGAGGGAAAAAACAGACAGGTTTAAAATTGGAAAGGACAGAGCAAAAGCAATACCTCTATGCAAATCATCAAGGTGTCATTGGCGCTCTGTGTGTGTAAAGTGGGATGGGCGCACTGCTCAGAGGGGGACTTTGGATTTCTCCAACTGTCAATATGGCCACTGCAAGAGACAAATTAGGCAGACGGGACACCTTCATGTCAGGGCTTTACGATGGGAAAGATAGCACTCTCATCACACAGTACATAAGAACTTGCCATATTGGAGGGATATATATACTGTAGTTTAAACACTTGTAGCAATGTTTTAAATTAGAAATAGTTTAACATTTTAGAACTGTGGAAAGCCTATTTGAGATTGAATAAAAACAATATTTTGCAGATGGCTGATGGCACTGTCAAATCTAGGGAATTTAAATAAATCAATTAGTAGTTTTTGTTGTCAAATGCCAAGATCAGAAGTTATTGGTGGCAACATGTCTGATTAGATGAGACAGACTGATTAATTAAGATAAAACTCTATATTTATGAGGTAATAATTGCAGCTCACCTTAGAATTAATAAAGGACAACCCAAGGACCTTTCCTCTTGCACGTAGAAGGCAATGTAATGCAGGGATCGCTTTTTTCTTGAGCTTCAAGCTGGTGATTAATTGCTTTCTACACTTATGTAGAGCATAGTCATTTAGTATGATTAGGGAATCACATACCTTTATGTCTGTCTCAAATATTAAGGCCAACTACTAATATCCTCTCATCCCCTTTCACACACATGCTTGCACGTACATGCACGCACGCGTAAACACACACACACACACACACACACACACACACACACACACACACATTTCTCTAACCACCCAGCAGCCCTGCACAGTACCTACCACTTTCTGAATTCCCCTCCTGTCCTCTGTACCCTCAATGAGCTGCAGAGAAAGGCCGGGAACCCCTGGTTTTCTCTGGAAGCTAAATTGAGCGCGACACTCCTGGTGGCAGGGAGATTGCAGTAGGGAAACACTTCACACTCGCTGCTTTTGTTTAGAACGAGAGACTTCATTATTCACCTCCCCGTGAAGCAAAGGCTGCTCTTCTCCCTGAATTCTCACAATAACTCCACATGAGAGCCTCTGGCTCATAGCGATTGAAAACCCCTGTTATTGTTGTGATCATCGCTGTCCATGTGCTGGTGATAGATTATCTAAATGCTAAAGAGAAAAAGGCCAAGAGGTGGATGACTATCCAGCCCTTTTCTTTTGACCTGCAAACAATTAGCCTCTAGATACGACATTTCTGGATATAAAATATACAAGCATAAAAACAGCAAGGCAAACTTTCACCAACATGAAAAGCTGGGCTTTCTTGTTTTAAAACAGTAATACACTAATCGTCTGGGGTGGTTAATCCAGTCATTTATCTAACAGGAGTGTGTCACAACTTGAGAAGTGCGTGGTAGAATGTCCACATCCTACTGGGTCATACACCACACATTCTCAGGGAACGTCTTAATATCAGCTTCTGTTTATTAACAATGGCGTGTGTATAACTGTCGTCTATTACTGAGAACATGCATTCCATTTATAACGTTCAGAACAGAAAAACAATGCAGACAATAATATCATGCATAAATCTTTTTTTTTTTTTTTTGTCTATTTAAATTTAATTGAAATTATTGAGACTGTACGTTCAAAATGCATAAGGTATTAGATATATTGCTTATACACAAGTCAAAGTCTCCTGTCCAAGAACTTTCTAATATTTGGGAGTGGCCAATAACAAAACATTTCCTCCCATCCAGCAGGTATGATTCAGTGGTAAACATATGGGGAGCAGAACTATTAAAATCAGTGCATTTAAAATAATTTTTATTTGGTTCACAAATGTTTAAGACATGCCACCATCTCTCCTGTCAAAATTCTGATGGAAGAACAACAACAGCCTTCAACAGCCTTTTACAATCTTGCTATAATTCTGCATCTGAATGCTAGGTCGCAGCTATTTGAAATGACATATGAGCATGAGAGCATACTAGTACTGTAGGTACATTATGTCTTAAACCACACAGAGAGCACATACTGTTTCCAATTGTCTATAACTGTAAATTACATGATGGAAGACTACGCCGGCCCTTTAAGCGTATTCCTGTAAATCCCATTGCATACACATGTGAACCAATGCAAAAACCTCATACCATAACTTCCAGAGAAGAGTCGTGACAATGTCAATGATGACTATAAAGTTGAAATACTCATGCAAAAATGACTGGATAACTGTGACTGATGTTGCTGTGGAAACAGCAGGTCTATACCAATTGTCATTGAGTCCATATGGTGCCATGAAGCACATTAAGGCAAATGAATCGATCTCCGTTGTATGACTCCTAACCGGCTTTACATCATGCTGTGTGCAGAGCCTGGCCTGTTGGCCGTTTCTACTTAGTCACTGCGCGAGGTTTGTGCTGAGCATTCCGTTATCATTTAACAAGAGTATGACCATAGAGATAGAACAAGGGTTCCACATACAGAGTTGGAACAAGGGTTCCAGCCATAAGGCTACACGCTATACGTCTGACCAATAGTATATTACGTTATCTTTTGGGCAGATTCTGTTTGCCTTGCGTCTAGACACATGCTGAATAGGACTGATCTTAACAGTTAACCACATAATGACAACATAATTCCTTGTACACATTTACACATCCAGTGCAGAAGTCTACAGTTGTGAAAGGGAACTGTCTCCATACTAAAGGGTTGAGGTGACACTGTATGCTATGGATTTACAGTAGGCCTTGTTGAATTGTTGCTACCATGCCCATGTCACCAAGAGCACACAATGCAAGATGGCTGGGGCAATTGTGAAAAGTATATATTTCGTTATTTATTATAAGCTGTACTTTCAAATAGTTTGAAATTTGGATTGTGTTTTATTAGTTGTTTATACTATTATTGTTAACCTGACTTGTGTTTCATTTCCTCTTTAAGCTGTGAGATATCCCTACTCTATTCCTGCAGGCTCTTCGGCTGCTCTGCAGGGAAAGGCCACTTACCGTCGCCTGAAAATAAAAATCTTTACATGTGCTTTTCCTGCAGGCTTAATGGCTATGGCAGACTGCGAGCTATGCTCAGCAGGAAGCTTATTACCTTTGTTTCAAGATGAACCCACTTTCTTTGTTATTTTGGCGCCCATTATAGATCCTTTCATTTGAGCCACATGGCTTCTTCTTTCTACTATATCTGACACAGCTTCTATCTGGCGCAAAGCTTTGCCGCAGATCTACAGTATAATCCTTAAGTAGTTTGGGTATTGGTATTGCTACAAATCTATGGCATCCAACTTCCAGAGGACACACCTTTAGTTTTCCAGCCTCACTATTCTGTTCTCGGCTGCTAATTCGCTATAGCAGTAGCTATAGAGTTCCTTTCTTTGGTATGCCTTCCCAAGGGACTGTTAGCTCTACAAAGTACACAGTTTGCTGTGTGTTGGGACAGAGTAAAAGGTCTGGTCTTAAGTTGGTTGTTGCATCTCTGATAGGACTGTAAAATGTTCGTCGACATCTGCTAGCCTTTTCCGATAACGAGCTTAGCTCAGCAGCCCTGAGCTTTGTGTTGGCCTAAATTAGTTTAGTCACTAAAGAATCAAGCCATTTATTTGTGTTTTCTTGCTGTGTCCCAATATGTGTATTCAACTCTCACTATGTTTACATGGAAAAAATTACAGTTTTAATCATATTGAAACTTTCACATATTCTGAAAGGTATCCCACATAAAACAAAAAAAATTTGAATGGGAGAATGTGAACTGGGTTTTTACTTGAAAAGTAAATTGGTTTGTGTCACCCCAAATATTGTCAAACTTACATCAAACCTGGGGCAAGTTGAACCACATGAGCACTTTTTAAAAAGTAATATTTTGATACACTGTTAGTGCAGATGCGTTCTAATGAATTCTAAATTTAAGTAAATGTCTTGAAATATAAGTCAATGTATGTGTTATACATTTGTCTATTATTTCCCTGTCGAGAATAGAATTTAAGTAAAAAACTGTTTCATCTCACCACACTCTTCCTTACAAGCTAATCTTGCACATTTGGGTACTCACAATATGCAAGCCTTGCGCCTTCTCCAACTCAAGACAGTAACAATTGAAAGGGGGCAAGTTGAAAGGTCGAGGAGGAAAAAAATCTCAGTCTGTAAAAATGCTGATGTTCACATCAGCCAGTTTATCCCTTGTTTAGGGATGACACATAGTTCGATAGCCGCGGATAAAGACATGCACACTGCAGAATGTGTGTGCAGATGCAGCATCTTTTATCCAGTTCACTTACTATAGCTTGTAATGAGACACATCACACCCCTGATCCCTCAGTCTAAAGAGATATATATGATGCAGGGTTTACATTTATTGTTCATAATTGAGTTACAGCTTACTGGAACATGAGACAAATTAATTACCTGTGGATCTTTTTCTTTATAAACACTTACAGGCTATTGAAGGCTAATGATTTTAAAATCCAAAAACAAAAAAGACTCATGCACTGTTCAGAAAAAGTTTACTTGTAATGAAATATAAAACAATGGAAATTGTCATTTCTGGATCGTGTAGGTCTCTGAATTCTGATTTCTTGCATAGTCCTTTCTCTGCAAATGAAAGGCTCATAAAGGAGACAAACCCAGGCATCTTTGGGTGGCGCTAGAGCTCAACAGACGAACAAAAATATCGGAGGGGTTAATCTGCTCAGAAAGGGACTTTAGTCATCCACGGTCCTGGATAGAAGCCGCGAGCTTTCAGCAGGAGCTTGGACTTGCCACCTGTCAGGAATGGTAAGCAGTCTGTACGCTGTAGGCTATATACAACGCAGGAGATTTGACAAGGCAGACGGACCAGAATAAATCAGACTGCGTAGAGAATTAAACACAAATTATTGTCGTGAAGTGTACGTATCTATTTCCATTAAAAACTTTACGTGCCGGTTTCGCAAGTGAAATTAAACCGTTACTTCAATCACTGGACATGCAACCTGGCATTAGTGAGATTAAGAACGTATTTGATTCCGTAGTAGGCACTAACCCTGCTCGCTCTGAAGATTAGAGGACTGACAGCGTTTGGAGGACACTTGCAGCGGGATTAGTATAATAGTACGTCCAGAACCTTCTGTTTTTGTACTACATATAATACATTTATAACTAGCTGGAGCTGCATAATGACCCATTGTATGGGTACCAGCGCGTGCTCCTGTAAGGTAAGCGTTAACTATTTGGCTAGATCTGCCAGTTCTTACTGTCAAGTTTTGTAATAGCATAGGAGTTTGAGAAGTATCTAGACTAAGAATCGTATACAACGGCGGCTGATTATTTAATTTACCTATTATGCCCTATACATGCACTATTTCCTTGTATAATTCCATCGCCTCCACAACCTGTGGGTATTCCAAGCGCATTTCACACATCTCTCGGGACAAAGATATACACTGTAAAATTAGAAAATAATAACTGGTTTTGTCACATTGTTACCTCTGTATGTAAAGAATTATGTGCCTATATGATTAGACCTGCCACGGTTACTTTCAGATGTGCAGTCACAAATATTTCTATTCATGATAATTTAAACAAGACATTTTATATGTAGAAGCAGTAGACAACTCCTCAGACCTATCAACTAAACTAGAAGAATAGTCTGTTTTACTGATTTTGTTAGGTCAACTACCTGGCCTTTGATGGCAAACCAATTCAAGTTTACTAATTGCATCGAGATCAGAAAATGGGCACTTCTGGTAATTAATTATTTTTCAATTGACAGCTATTTTACACAGCTTCTAATATCGAGGTAAATTAAATATTTAGCTCTTCTTTTTCCTCCAAAAAAGAACATACTCTTGTTATTCAAGTAATTTGTTTCTGTTTTGTTATCTTTATTTCGACATCCACCTTCCATTAAAACATGACTGTTTGTCCAGGGTATTTTTGTTGGTCGGTATTGCCTTTTTGTTTGAAATGAAGAAAGAGGAGAGAGGCAGAGGGAGACACACAGCAGAAGAGATGTAGAGATAGGTTTGATTTTGAGTTCCTCCTGCAAATATTAGTTGTATTTAAATGCTCTTATGTTCTGCCATCACATATAAACTAGATATGAAATTCTTTCACCAGCTACAGGTCTAGGCTGTTTTATGTGTAAAAGGGGCAGCAAATGCTTTACACTCTGGTACACCATGTGGCCATCTTGCCAACTGGCCCTGTGGATTATTATGGGAAATGTGAGATGAGGAGAAGCTATCTTGGCAGTCAGCTCAGTGTGCATTGGTATTCCAGCCCTGTCGTCGTCCTCCATAGGCAACTCATTGTTGCTGCAGGCTTGCTGGGGTAGCGTGCCATGATCGAGACGTATTCGGCAAGGTTGGGAGTCAGCATGGGAAGAAAACTAAAGGCTGGTTTATTGAAGGTTAAAGGTGTGTCTTTGCTGTAAGGTTTGACAGGTGTGCATGTGTGTGTGTGTGTGTGTGTGTGTGTGTGTGTAGGCAGGTGTAGGAGGGAGGGCTAAATAAATCATTTTAAATACCGAAGCATCGAAGAAGACTTTTCACTTTCAATCAAAGTCACTTCACCCAAAGCCAAGACCAAGTCATTCCTTGAGGATTTCCATTGCAATTCACCATCTACGTGCAGAGCTTGAAGTTCCCACTACTATCACATCAATCTTTGAAAGGGCAATCTTGAGTTCCTTACACCTGAGTTGTTGAATCTCATACCTTCTGTAAGGTCCATACTGTTTCTGTAGATGATGAGATGAAAGGGCAATGTGAAAGGCCTTGACGGCAGTGGAGTCTATCAAGCCAAACGCCACTAAAGAACCACCACAATCTGTCTAGCCCCTCGCTCGCCCTCCACAAGATTCATGACTGGCCAAAGGAGAGAGATTTATATGTCCTTAGTCTGTGGAATTGCAATGCTCGGCACTATTCTGGCCGTGGCTGGTGCAGGAGACCCCCCTCCTCCCCACTGCTTTAAAGATAGAGCAGGGACCGAGAGAGGAAGGGAGGCGTGCACATTAAGTAGCTAGCACTGATGGCTGTCTGTGTTCCATGTCAAGTACAAGTGATCGAGGCTGTAATCTCTCCTTCTGAAAGAGGGGGAGGATATAGGAAGCAGAGGGAAACCCCCGTGGGATTTAAAAAGAACCTTTTCTGAAAACACTGTGGAGGAAATTACCCTATATGAGATGGGGGGGAAAACACACTTTTTGAAGTTAGAGTAATGGTTTATTTGAATGTAAGTGGGGAGCTGCCTAGTGCAGTTCCCAAACCTGCAATGGTACAGCTTATAGTTTTTATAGACAGGAAAGAGTGGTCAAATTCTCAACCAGTAAGATAATGTCTTCTGAAAGAGGTTCCTTGAAACTTCATCATCTCTTTCCTTATAGTTGGGCCTTTTCTGGAGGACCCTCCTGCCTCAAACATACAATACTGTGCTTAAGTTTTAGGCAGGGGATGCTGTTTTGAAGGCGAAGAGTGGTCCCACCGAATGTTGATTTTATACAGATTTGCTTTTCCCTCACTTTGTATTTTATGAATTGATAAAAAGAAAAAAAAACAATGAACATTTATATTTAAATCAAATTTTTTTCTTACTTTAAAGACCTCACAGCTGCCTGAAACTTATGCACAGTACTGTATATGGGGTGCCATCATTGTAAATGGGTAATCTGTTTGGGTTTGGATTTCCCATAAAGAACTATTTCAGAGAGATCAGTGTTAGACCAGAGGTTTAATGGGAAACGTACACAAGACAAGAGCCTAATTATTTATCAGAACACTATTTTAATGTTACATATACAGTGGTGTAGGTTTCTATCTTACAGCGTTATTTTCCTGTTAAAACTGCTAGGATGACTTCGGGAAAATAATAAGGGAGTAGTTTTAAGTTAAGACATTGACGACTATATTTGAGGGTTAACATTCCATGAACTTGACACTCAGTTGATATTTGCTCTTTCCTCGTTGGGGCCATCTGAGCAACATATTGGAGAAATTAAATGACACATAATAAGAAATTAAAATTCATTTTATTCATAACGCACTTTTCAGTTTAAGACAATATACATTTGGTAACAACTACCGTAACATGTTGAGTTTTAGTTTACATAGTTTATGCCGTTGATGTCGGGAAGGGATTTCAACTTGGAGAAGATAATTATAAAGAGCCCTCTTCCAAGGCTTGTTAATCTTCTGTGTTGCTTTGGGTTTAGAGGGCAAAATGTCACTGGTAGAAATATTATAGCCACTCTACTCAAAAGGTCGGACCGGCTTGCAACCGATAACAAAGAAACTTGAGGTTGTTTGTTTAATGAGACGTTTCAGCCCCCGGAGGTGGAGAGGCCCTCCACTTGGTACAACCAGAAGGTATATCTGCTACAGTCTGTTTGTCTGAGGGCTCCACCGAAGCATGAAGGAGAGAAGATAATTGCCGCAAAGTTATCTCACTGTAGAAACAGCAATACGCTCAAATTAATGGACAAGATACCCGATATGAATATGAAAGACTGGTATGATTTTTTTTTTGCTCATCCTCATCACAATCCTTCATTCATTCTCCTTGGATCCTTCCATCGCTGCTCTCTCTCTCTCTCTCTCTCTCTCTCTCTCTCTCTCTCTCTCTCTCTCTCTCTCTCTCTCTCTCTCTCTCTCTCTCTCTCTCTCTCTCTCTCTCTCTCTCTCTCTCTCTCTCTCTCTCTCTCTCTCTCTCTCTCTCTCTCTCTCTCTCTCTCTCTCTCTCTCTCTCTCTCTCTCTCTCTCTCTCTCTCTCTCTCTCTCTCTCTCTCTCTCTCTCTCTCTCGCTCTCTCTCTCTCTCTCTCTCTCTCTCTCTCTCTCTCTCTCTCTCTCTGTCTTTACTTCTTTCCTCTGTCTTTGGAATGAGAACTATTGCAATTGATTCGTCCTGGCCTTTGCTGTACTGCAGCCATTTCAATTAGTAATGATTGATAGAAAAGGGTAAAAATATTGTAATGTTTGCTAGTATGATTTTAGTGGTTTCCATCGTTTCCCGTTAGCTTCCTGTCTTATTTCACAACATTTATTTCTGTTCACTGAAGGACTACAGACAGGGCTGCTGGTGAACTGGATCACTTAAGGCCATAATGTGGCTGAAACATTCATACCACAGTGATTCAGGTTTGCAGACGGCTTATTTCTGTATATTAAATTACTTCAGGGATATTCTAATACATAACTACATTTTAGTCTCGTACATAAACTGAAAATTCTAGGGCCCTCTGCTTCAAGTATTTGGAGTGTGTTTGGGTCATATTTGATTCTATCTGGTTGTGAAATCCAATAAAAGTAACTTTGTTTGTTGCTGTCATTGTCCGTATGTCATGAAATGGCTGCTGAAGGACGTGTAGTTATCAGTATACGGCTCTCTTACTGAGAGAAAACATTATAGGAAAGGCAGAAAGCTCTGCTTAATATTTGCCCAGACAATTTTAAGTGTTTCATCCTGAAAATCATTTCTTAAACAGCCGTGGAGCGAGGCAAAGTCATTGTTATGCTGGTGATGTTTAGTGACATTTGAATCAACAATTAAATAGTTGCTGTAGGCTTGTTTTTTCCCTTTAACTTTGTCCTTTAGATTAAGTCCATCTGAAACAAACAGGAGCCAGGGAAGTAAGACTTATCGTCCTTCAACAGCTGGCCTTGGATAGAATTCACATTCTCAAGGAACCAGTGACAAGCTGTAAGAAAACAACCACATTACAAGACACTTACGTCACTTTATATCACTTACGGAAATTGTAGAATGCTCATGTTGGCACAGACCTTATTTTTTCATTGAGCAGAGATTCACATTTGTGCGAGTAGGAACCCAAATAGATTCTGTTTGTTTCAGAGAGAGCGAGGGAGAGAAACTATGAAAGGATGTGTAATAGGCTAACACCTCTGTGAATCAAATCCAGCTCTGACTAAGCATTCAGCGGCACTCCATTTCGAGGAGAGAGCAGATATAACATTTGTGCCTATGTTTTAATTTCACACCTCAGTAATAGTATTTATCTTTGGCTGTGCAGTCAAGCGTGCCACGGTGCAGGAGTGGGATGAATTTTAGGACCGTATATCTGATGTTGCTCGTACATTAATGTACTTTTAGACTCCCTGATACGATTCAGTTTATGTTTGAACAGTTACCTATAGCCACTCTACCTGATGGGATTTATTATGGATTTGAGTAAAGCTAACGTCAATATTAGTTACCCAGTCCTCAGAGTGTTTTCAAAAATCACTTAAAATGTTGTAGCTGTTTTTTTATAGATATATTCAGAGCACTTTCTCTTGCCTAACTGTTTCTCAAGTCTCTTTCTTAGTTGACTTTATGAGGTTCCCTTATTTGAATGTCACTATTCATTCCGTGATATATGAAGAGTTCCTGGCAAGATTGCCAGGGAGTGCAAAGGAGAGACCCAAATCTAGAGATGTATCAAGAGCATATTCCATAATTAATACTCGATCAAGATCAAGCAAGCCTAACAAACAACAATGACAAGACAAGGCACAGACAAGACGAGGCTTCAATAGAAAAACTGAAACACAGGCAAAATCAATAATACAGAGGAGACAACAATGAAACTTATGAACATAAATAGGAGCGCTTGTGTTGCCCCAAGGGATGCACATGACAGCTCCAAAAAAGAAATTCGTCTGTAATGGTTCCACAATTTTCATCGCAAAAGGGTTATAATATTGCAGTAGATTGTGGAGTAAGTCTGAATAAACATCGAATTAATAATTTCTATCCAAAATAACCACAAATACCTATTTCCTTCATAGAAGTTTCTGTTCTGGCTCCTAATGTTTAGAAATTTGATTGACACTCTCAAAAGGAACTTGTCTCAATAGCTCACTCCAAACAACTCACTGCAGACTGTACTAGGTTTGCCATTCAAAGCATAGAAGGTTTCACATCATACCACACCTGTGAGCGAGAAAACCTTAATAAAAATAAACATCTGTCCTCATGAATTACAAAAGTAACCGTGGTGACAGACTTTGCGTAGATGATCAAACTAGTTACTGGCAACCCATAATTGGGCTGTTCTGACGTTTCATGTTATGCATGTGAATAGTAAACCTTTCTGGTCAGCTATTACATATCTCCATAAAAACCATACCCTTATACACCATATTTTTGGGTAAAAATAGGTCAATTGGGGGTGGGGGGTTCCAAGTGCCCCTTCAGGGAAAACCAAAACATTTCTTGTAACATCAACAATATACATATACTTGTCGCACGCTATCTAGAGGGGAAAATGGCAGCGATTTCTAGGTGAATATTAGCGCCTGTCACCTGTGAAGAATGCAGCATCCAATGCGAAGGAGCGCATGCAAGACACCCACCCATTTGTTGCGTAAGGAAATCAGTGGCAAAGCCCAGGAAGTCATATGTCGATGACTATGAATCTGCCTGTGAGGAAGAGGACATTATTTTGTAGTTATATTTTATTCATTTATACAAGACAAAAGTTAAGGGTGAGAAGCTTGTGTCATTGCCACTTTTTATTGTGGATCATGTCAGCCATTGCTAGCACTCAGCATGTTCACGTACAGTTACAAACCACCACATAGTACTTTAGGGTTATCTAGCTGCTATGCCAATCATCATGTTGAACATGCAAAAGTAATATGTTATGATCATAGTAACGTAGCAAGCAGATGTTGCAGAAGAAAACATCTGGTGTTTGAGTGGGAGCGAGTCAAGTGATAGGAACGGTCATGCTGGCTGATTTACTTTCTGCTGCTGAAGAAGCTGTGTTTGGGTTTACGTTTAGACTGTGGTCCACAGTCCACTTACAGCCAGGCCCCTCAGTGTGCTTCTCAACCAAAATAAGCAAGCTATAGGACAATACTACACAGACGCTATACCACTCTAAAGCTTGTGTGAGCATGCATTTAGGATTTGTGTTAACGCATGAAACTATATTAATATTTTTACTAAGTAAATTAAATGCAGAAAAAAGCTTCTATTGAAAACATTTTTTTATGTGAGCATGCATTTAGGATTTGTGTTCATTAATGCATGAAACCAGGTCCATATTTTTATCAATTAAATTAAATGCAGAAAAAAGCTTTTATTGAAATTTCTTTTTTAAGATGAGTAAAATTATAATTTTTTGGCTTCATACAATTAAATTGCAATGAAATAAAATCGCCCCAAACCGCAGAAAGTGCTGCTTATAAAGGATAATAGAGATAGCTGTGAGACAATGAATGTGTTAAAGCAATCTCCCTGCTCATTTCAGTGCTGGAATATAATCAAGATGTCCAGGACATGGTACGGCATAGTATTTATGTTAGATAGAGGACTGCACTGTGCCGGTGAATGAGAAGTTTAATGCCAGATTATGTCTGGTGAAATAATGCATGATTAAACAAATGGTTCAACAAGAATAGTTGGCATCGTAGCTCTCAACACAGTCTTCTTGTGTTAACAAGCTGTAAGAAACTGTACAGTTGTATTTTATCTATGATTGCTCTTGTTTTGTTACTCTTTAGATTAATGAAAGACAAATTTACGCTGACATATAATCATCCTTGGATTGTTGCTATTGTTGCCACCTTTAAGTCTTATTACGTTTTGTAATTATAATATATAGCTAGAGATGAAAAGAGACTACAACATATAAACAAGGTTTTTCCATTCAGAATTTCAAGATCATTATAAAATATCTCAGAATTTTCTTCCTTCTACTCTGTAATACTAGCACCAGAGTTGTATTACCTTAAACCACTTTAACTTTATGCTAGACTTCGCATAATGTTTCATTGTTACCTTAAGATGATACATCAAACTCTCCTCGACATTAATGCTCGTGAGCATTTCCTAATTTTTCATAACACAGCCCTTTTTTCATTCTAATGCTCAGCAGATTTAACATCTGTTACCCCATCTATTGTTCTCTGCCAGGAATGTTCTATTCATAGAAGCTAGTCTGAAGGGGCTAATCTTTTTCTCACTCTCTGAAGTCAAAATAAACTCAAGTAATCAATTACATTATTCATTCTGGCAATTAAAAGCCAAATGAATGATGTTTCTAAAACATCAAAGAGAGTTGACAGGCGGGAGACAGTTTGGACAGGAGAAATGTCCCACATATACCGTAGGTGGCTGGTGCTCCACCTTGCTCTGGGAATTTCACTGCAAAAGTCCTGGATGAACGATGCCTCAGTCGGCTACTTTAGTGCACAGACTGCTGCTTTACTGCTGGCACTTCATCTGCACTCAATGAAGCAGCTATGTTTATTTAAGATCCAGATGATTCAGTAGAAACTTATTTTGCTTGAGATTGGAGGGGTTTAGAAACAGCATCATAACCTCCAGTGCCGTAGTGGTGGAACATTTCAAATCAATTAAATAATTGATTTGTAACTCTGAGAGTGAAACATACACTATACTATACTTTTCATGCTGCATGAACACCAATACACTGTTAGCAAAAGGTCAAACAGGACGCTGTTCAAATAAAAATCTTAAACACTTAAACACCAGTATCATCACTGTAGGTAATGCAGTGCAAAAATATACCAGAATCACTTTACCATTTAGGACAATGCACGTTGAACCAGTACTTTACCGGGTTTTCAGCACTGAAGGTGACGACCATACACCCACTTCCCTCAGAGGAAGACCTGCCTGCATGGCCTCTTACCTGAGCTGGGCTACAGAGAGAGCACAGAGGCTGTGAGCAGCAGCACCCGGATCTAGCACAGCTGTCAGTCTCTTCTGGGTCCCACCTTCCAACCAGCGGAGGAGAACAAACTGCATCTAAATATACAAAATGGAGATTTAATGCCGTGGAAATGAGGGAGTTTAAACCCAAGGTTGCTCTTGGTTTCAGCTGCAAGTGGCCTAAATTGAGTTCCAAGCGAGGATGAATAAAGCCCACTCCATCCAGGTGACAGACTAGTTGTGGCTCTTTTCCCCGTGTCTCGCAGAGAGTCTTTAGCGTGGAAGCGTTATCGATCCAGGTGCTGCCTACCTGCTTCATTCTCCAGAGGGCTTGCTGTCCTTCGCATCTGATTTGGCATTTGTTGATCCTACTCTAAGCATCACTCCAAATTATGTTTCATCTGAAGATCGAGCCTACGATTCTAACGTGCGATAGAAAAGCGCCCTAAGCATATTCTCATGATTGATGTAGGTAAAGGGTAGTGTTCACGATGATCTTTCAAGCAGTGAAATGTAGGATTATTGATAAACCAAAGCAGCTCTGAACCGGGGGGAATCATTTCATTGGTAAAAGGTTTGTCCACAATGGGGTCAGGCCAAGTGGAGAGAAGCGGAGCAGTGTTTCATCCATGACAGGTACAACAGTAAAGATCGCCCTATTAGCCTGCCCACAACACAGTGGACAGACCTCATGGGTGGTTGATAGGGGCACAACTATGGCTATATGAGATTACTATCATAACTTATTTCATAGGTTTTTTGTTTTTTTTTATTTTGCGAACCTTCCCGACAGGCTGTGCGATCTTACACATCCCAATATTGTAAAGACACATTTGGGGTCATTTGTATTTGAATGTGTTGATGTGGAGTGTTTGTGCTGGTAGGAGCAAACACTCAAAAGCACACACCAGCTTGCAGCGCTATACCAAGAAACAATTGTCTTGTATCAAGTTTATTGTTCACTTGACTTTGAAGTGTTTTTGTGTTTCTCCCTGTGTGTATGTGTGTTGGTGACTGTGAGCGTGACAGACCTCTCACACACCAAATGATAGTGAACTGCAGCTGTCATGTATTTGATCTGTTGGCCTTTACAGAAGGAGCATGTTTGGCTTCAGGGCTTCAACAGGAGACTGCGTACCATTCCCCTTTCTCCATTCACTGCTGTTTTCTATAACTCTTCCAGTTGCTCAGTATCAGTCACCTCCTTGTTTTCATTTTTGGTTTGCTGGTGCGGCCATGTTGCCTTTATTTTACATGACATCCGCACCCTAAGATTGATGGTTCATTTTTACCTGTATATCCTTTCCTTCCGAGTCTTAGTGTAGTGCGTGTCATGGTCAGCACAATCTGTTGGTTTCTGTGTTGTACAGCTGCAGATTAGGCTCAGGCTTGTGCAAGGTAGAATCCTCTGTTCGTTTTTCTCTCGTTTTTAGTTTTTAAAAGGGCTGCTCCTAGCCCTAGTCCTCATTTTGACATTTAATACGGAATATTTCATTAATCCAGCCTTGCAACGAGCTGAGGACACTGTTTGAACAAGACAGGCCAAAGGGGATGAAGAGGACTTGGCTCTTAATGAAGAGGACAAGGTTTTAGCTTGGGAAAACCAACATCAGCAAAGTCCTGGAATTGCTTCTTGGTGTCGCTTTGAAGTTAATATGTGGGGTTCAATTAAATAGAAAGAAGGTCGGCTCTTTTTTCTTTTGCAGCTCTGCTAAGCAACAAGGTCCGTTTCCCAGAAAGATACTTCAGTGTTTCAACATGCCTTAGTTCTCTACACAGCTCCATACTTTACTCCTACATCTCCTACGTGGATTTCCATTGCGCTGGACTTCTTCCACTTCTTGTGTGTAGGTTGAAGCTCAGCGTGTAAATGCACATGGTCAAGGACCATTACCTCACCAGTGAGTGGTAGTACATTCAAAAGAGAAAACGACTGTTTGGTTCAGTGCCATAAGTGATTTTTTTTTTCTTCATGTGTGTGGATAAACACTTTTTCTTGGCACAGCGGTTGAAAACAGAGCTCACCATAGCAATCGGTTTTAGAGATTCCAGTCGGGCGAAACCAAAATAATACTTTGATATGAGTGAAAGCAGATGTGCTCGGTTTGTCAATGATGTCCCCCAAATAACACACAATGGCTGGCGATGCAAATAGCGATAACATGGCCTGTAATTCAATCCCATGCATCATTCTGATGACAAAGGTAACGCACAGTAATCAACATTGCCAAACTGCTTTGATCTAGGATAACAGCACATTAATAGATTAACCAGATGAAAGATTGCCCTTCTTCTACTCCTGCTGAGTTGCAGATAGCATGCTCTTCATTTATATTGATGCCGACCTCTCGTAATGCTCTGGTCAGGGGAAATTATATTTTCCATTTTTATGGACAAAAATAGTTTCGCAGAACGCTGACACAGTGGTCAAATTAAAATGGAAACAATAAATGCATTTGGAATTAAGTAAATGCGCCTGTCCTCAGCACTTTGTCCGTCTCTATGGCCGAGAAGCATATGGTTATATCACTTAGGCTTGGCCGCTGGGTTAAGTCCCATTACAATGTAAATGGATTTGATTTACTGCAGGCCCTCTTTAAGTCAGAGGTGCCCCCGGCTGCGTCACCAGTGTCTCAGATGTGATCCCACCTCAGGCATTGGCTTAAGGGCTCCCTCAGGTTGTGTAAGGGTATAAAGGAGAAAATCTTTTTCCTGGAGGACTCTGACTAGGGCGAGCAGACGTTGGAGGTAATTGTGGCACGACCTTTGATGTAAACATATGAAATGCATGTGATTGGTTACTGTCGTGCTAAAGGGCCTAGTAGGTCTCCAGGCTGCCCTCCCTCATTTGCTGTGATTAAAGATGCTAATGTGTAAGTTCACTATGACGTACAAATGGGCAGTTAAATATAAGCCCACCGTTGCTGTTGGAGTGAACAGTGGAATTGGATGGAACACGTCGCGCTCTGGCGGAATGACTTGACACTCGGCTTTATGAAAAGTCCCATCAGGCGATCAATTTAATTTCAAAGGGATTTGTTTCCCTAAAATGTCAGATCGGCCCTTATATGGGTCACGGCGTTCAAGTGCCAATAAATCCTTGATTCACTCTCTGCCATTGTTATAGCTTTCACAAGCAACAGAGAAGTCTGTTAGGACTGCTTAGAATGAGATCATGTGTTTAGACACGGCTGGTATCACAATGGATTTTATATATTCATTTATTGGACTCTTTGTTTTGGTGATTAATCAGTTGATGAAACATGCGGCACACAAGACCAGTATCCGGGGCACAGGAGGGTTCTGCAACATGAACGGGGGACTCATTTTACCAATCCAATATCTGCAGGGCACAGGGTTTAATCCACTGGAGCCTTAACACAGCGCAAGTGATGCAGTGTCTAAAATACATTGTTCAGCTATATACCTTCAGTCCAACAACTGTTCAAAGTATTGAAATATATTTCGACAATATATTTATGATATATTGTAATCACATGAGCACAATTTTGCTGTTGACCACGGAAAAATACGTGTAGAATAACAAAATGGCCTTTTGTGGATATCACAAAATAATGAATACCCTCATTTGGGGGATTTCTGTCTCAGAAGATATTGTTCAATAATGTGCCATATAAAATGCATTGCAGTGGTATTACTGTGATAACAAACAGCTGCATTAATATGCAAAGCCTCGCTAGACAGTAATCTGTCTGTCTTTGTGCTCAGTGTTTTGTATTGTTTCGCTTTCTTGGCCTGGATGCAGAGTGTGTGCTCTGTATGGGCCGTCCGTTTTCTTAGAGCAGACACCAAATAAAGGGTTTGGCAGAATGTACACGTCTGCCGCTGTCTAATCCTTCCCACAGTGCACCACCAATATCAATTCTCTTGACAAGTCCAATAACACAAGCCGCCCGAGGGCTATTTATACACCAAAACTGCCATTTGAATCCCCCCCAAAAAACGCTGGAAAGCACCGGTCCTCTTCTCACAAATGCACAGAACTGGGGAGGTATGGACCTCTTTCCTCGGTCCTGTGTTTTGTCAGTGGGAAAGGGGGGATAAATGGCTAAGTAACCTTGAGGTCTGTGGGGAAGGTTGTCATGGCGAAGGCAGCCGTGCACACTGCGTGGTCGTCGAGGAGTCTACCAGGTGCTAAAGGGCACGGTCACACCAATTACAGCCATTACACTCTCACCCAGACCTCTTCATTAAACTTCACAGCTCGGTTCTTTAGATGGTAGATGGAACTTTTTGGTGTGCTCACCGTGGAGTTCAACTACCACCAACTACTTCTTCTTTAGTGCTTTCTCTCTAACTTGAAGCGGTGAAGGGCAAAACAAGCGTTTACGTCTTTGAAGCCCTCTTATTCCATCAGTGTCTGGGTGGTCAGGGATGTGCTGAGATGTAAACCCTGCTATTTCAGTAAAATGATAGGCGGCACTGAGGATCCATTTAGCATTAAAGTGCTGAGGAGTGAAGGGCCATCTGATAGATAAACAGCCCTGGTGGTGGTGGGGAAAACAATACCAGGCCTGCGCTCTGGACTTCAGCCTACCAGTCAGGAGCCATAGCATCTGCTGACCTCCCATTGGCTGGAGCACGCTCCCGTACTGCAAGGCTGCGGAGTATGAACACCAGTGGGAGCATGCCTGGCGGTTAGTTTTGGTATGCACACAGTTTGGTCTGTGCGTGTTTCTTGTGTGTCTCTCCTGGCAGAGGGAGAGGAGGAGGAAAGTGAAGTGGCAGCATGTGTTCGGAATGGCATTCCAAGGCGGTGGGAAATGTTGTTAAGCTTCAAGTCTTTTTTACACATGTAGTCTTGATTTGAAGTCTCGGTTAATTAATCTCAGTAGATGTGTAATCATCAAGAGCCAGGGAGGAGACACACACTGTCATGTAAGCCAGCGCAAACCCGCTTTCAAAGCCTCGCCTCAACGTCCCGAGCAATCAAGTTGAGTCTTTGTCTTCAAAGTGGTTAACTAGATCAAGTGGGCCAAAAAAGATTAAAACACACACCCTTCCTCTGCTCTGAGAGATGACATTTACCCCTTCCCACCACACTCGACAAATGAAAACACAAGAATCCATTCACCAGCACAAGTATAGCCTTTTTCAAAGCGTGTTATGGCACTCTGACATTTCCGAAAGTGCCGCGTCGCACTCGTTTTCACTTTATGCCGACAATAAAAAGTCATCCTCCACACTACAGCATTCGTTAATGGCCTGCAGAATTAAGGAAAAAAAAGGAAAAAAATAAAAAATTAAGTAAAAGTGGCAGAGATTTTATTGGCAGTCAGCAGGAATGTAGTCATACAGGCAGGTTATGATCTGAGTAAATTAGCTGTGAAATATTGTGTCGCGCTGACGTCAGCAGGTGAGGGGAGATTATCTGACAGCTTACTCTCATCCTAACCCCCCCGGGGTTTATTTTGATGGAAACAGGATCAAGTAGGGGTTATTGAAATTAGTTCAATTGCTATTTGTCCAGAGATGGGATTACTATATTATCAGAAACGCTTTCCAATTTGAGTTGGGTCTGATTTGATTGGTTATTGGGCTAAATGGAACGTGAGGCTACCACTGCTTATCACCAATGCCACCTTAACCTCCTTTGAGAGCAGAAAGACATCAAAGAACAACTAACTGTAACCCAGCACTTTATAATCTTACAGCCGGTCTAATAGATGTGTGCTCTGAATGGAACAGTAGTAGACAGTCTATTGCAGGTACTTACAGTTAAGTTACGTTACCATAGAGATCGAATCTATCAAGACGTTTTCTTAGCACTCATGGGGCTCCTTCATTTGATCAGAACTTTTTTTAATTTTTATTGAACGTATACTATGTACGCTTCTTATTGAATGCCTCCTTGTCTCACATGGCGATATTGAAGGAGCCTATCTGGATTCCATTGTGCAGCTCTCGAAGAGCTCTTCACTGTCTCCTCAGCGGCAAACCTTTCAGCCTTCAAATACCTGGGACATTGAACTTACCAATGTGTTCTCTTTGCAAGGATTTGCACCTCCTCTGCTCCAGACATCAATGTCACAGCCTTTTGTGTGTTTTTTTTTATTTTATGAGACAGTTGGTAGAGTGGCACAGGGGACTTGAGAGTCCCTCCATTATGACCAGTTGGAGAACTAGTCTTCCAGGCATAAGGGGCTTCATAGTGTCTGCAAATAGCCAGAGTGTGACCAAGGAAATGTTTTTTCTTTCTCTTGCACTACTTTCCCTCTTTCAGTTTGTTCACCCTCTTTCCACAACATTGTTTCTTTATTTGTAGGTAATGTGGAAATTAGCGGGCGAAACATTCAGACATAACATATGCGATTACAGAACATAAGATACTTCATTGCTCAGTGGATTAGTCTTGTAGTGTGTGTGTGTGTGTGTGTGTGTGTGTGTGTGTGTGTGTGTGTGTGTGTGTGTCTTAGATAATTACTTTGTATTCCTAGATGTCATCCTCTCCGGGTTTCTTTCAGGTTACTAACTAAATAACCAGCACACTTACTTACAAAATAACCAGTTTGCTTCCATAATAAGACAGTTTCAAATGAAAACAAATGTTTATCCAAACAACTAGTTATTCACATGTGCATCCTTCTTAAAAGTCCCATAAAAAAGAAAATAACCAAGTGGTTCAGTTCAAAAGAACGCTAGATGAAAGTGATTTGAATATGAAAAAGTAATCTGGATCCCCATTGTATTGCACCAAAATTGCAGTTTGCTAACAAAAGGCCGTCTTTTGCCTCTGTTGAGAGAATAAAAGTACGCATAGGTTCAAAATTAAATAAGTACTGTTATAACCATGACTGCTAGTGGGGTGTTGTTTTTAAAACAGGTCCAAGTTCAATATTGTTGCACTTTGCTGTCCTCATTTTACGGCATGCCCTTCAGTCAACATCACGGTTGATGCTTTAGACCGTCCTACCCCTGTGAGGGCTGACAACAGCTGTTGGCGTTACACAAACTACTGTGTTTGAATGGGTGACTGATAAGTAACGGCGAACAAGGAATCAACTGTGCCTTGTCCCAACTACGGTATATCCATGGCAACAACCACAAGGATTATTGGAGTGAAGAGACCGTCAATACAATCAGATGGAGAAAACAGATGCCATGTCAGACTGGAATGCTCTGGCTGCAGATCAGGTACAGAGAATCAAAGCAAGAACTGGGAATGGCTTTCTCTGCGTGGTTTCAAAGACTTTAATAAACAGGTCAATAAACTGAAGCAACAGATATATTGTATTATTATGTTTGTTTAGCCCCTGACCAGTAAATAACGCACGCACGCACGCACGCACGCACACACGCACGCACGCACGCACGCACGCACGCACGCACGCACACACACACACACACACACACACACAATCACCATCAACACTTGCAAACACTCATTGACACGATCATAACAAAACTGGTGCCTTATTCAACACACTGCATACAGACTGGCCCTGTTCAGCCCCTGCCTGCAAAGAGCCAGCGTGAAGCGTGAAGAGAGAGTCAGTAGAAAGGGGGGAAACTTTAAATAAGGACAAATATGGACAGTATAATGCAACATTTGAAATGCGCTCCTCAAACAGTCTGCCATGGCAGGGGAACAGATAAAAGGAAGTTGAGGTGTTTAAACATGCCCTGAGCTTAGAGAGGCAGATGGAGAAAGAAGCAGATTAACGGCATTACATCTCCACCGTCTGATTTTTTGATGTCATTTCTTTCAGTTATCAGGCTCTGGTGTACTCACCACTCTCATTTACCATGTGCACATGTTCTAGCTCTGAACGGGCCGAGTCACAGACCCATGCTTGTCATGATTGGCATGTGTAACCATACGGTGAAGCGAACGAGCCAATGCAACAGGCTGCTGTTTACAAAACAGAATACCATGTTTGTATGGTTATGATCTGAACAAACAAATTGGGCCATAGAAAATGGCTGGATACAACTTAATAGGAAGGCACTTGCTGCTGAGAAGATGAAATGCCCAAAAGTGTAACTATGTCCATGCCCCAGTGTCATTTAAATGCAACATGGTCTTTCTGGAGAGTTGGTTTAACCGTGTAGATTTTGAAATGCGGCCATTTGCCAATGTGCTGTTCGCCAACCCCCACTGTTAATGTTAGCTACTGTTAAGATCAATTCTGTTCTTGTAGTCCTGGCTGCCAACTTCTGTGACAGGTAATTAAGAAAAAGACAGTGGGATTTGCAGGAGATCGCTCACCTCGTAATTCTTCATTATCTCCAGAAAGCAGATGTGTTCTCTTAAGGAATGACATTTTGTGTCACCGTGTTGTTTGTTCACCCAAAACATGTTCAAAATATATCTTTAATTTATTGTAGGATTTGGGTAATCTCCCTTTCTTTCTCTTTTTATTTCTCTTTTCCCTTCTCTTTTTCTGTCACACATACACACACGGCCACACGAACAAACTTTCAACATGACCGCTGCCAAGGCAGCCTTATGAGTGTGACAACCTCCTTGCAGGCACAGATTGTGGGCTTCTTATGTAGGTTTAGGCCTCTGTCTCCCCCGGGAGAGAGCCGGCAGGTTGTCAGGAGCTACGGCTGCCGAGGGGAGTCACCATATGGCCTCAACAGCAGCGCTGGGGTGTCACCGCCGTCACTGGATGACTTAGGGAACAAGATGACAGGGAACGTATAACAAAAAGGTTCATGAGCCTCGCTAACTCGCTCCACCCGGCTCTTACCCGGCCTGGACGAGACAAGGCATAAATAGCTCAGTCTTTAAGGAGAAACTTTCGTTTTTATGTCGAGAAACTTTTCCGGTTTTTGAGCCGGAGCTCCTGGGAGGAGCGAAAGGTTGCTCTACACCTTTTGGAAGGAGGTAAATATTCTATCAGCGGAGTGCATTAAGGCATTAGGGGCCCCTTAGTGAACCATAAATAACTTGTCATTTGACCTGCTTTTGAGTTTGGGTTTTACGTAGGACTACAGCGGCTGCAGTGCAGGGCAGTTGGATTGCCGTGTAAGCATAAACCACGTGCATTAAAACCATATCTGTCTCTCTCTCTCTCTCTCTCTCTCTCTCTCTCTCTCTCTCTCTCTCTCTCTCTCTCTCTCTCTCTCTCTCTCTCTCTGTGTGTCTCTCTCTCTCTCTCTCTCTCTCTCTCTCTCTCTCTCTCTCTCTCTCTCTCTCTCTGTCTCTCTGTCTCTCTCTCTCTCTCTCTCTCTCTCTCTCTCTCTCTCCTCTCTCTCTCTCTCTGTCTCTCTCTCTCTCTCTCTCTGTCTCTCTCTCTCTCTCTCTCTCTCTCTCTCTCTGTGTGTCTCTCTCTCTCTCTCTCTCTCTCTGTGTGTCTCTCTCTCTCTCTCTGTGTCTCTCTCTCTCTGTGTGTCTCTCTCTCTCTCTCTCTCTCTCTCTCTCTCTGTGTCTCTCTCTCTCTCTCTCTCTGTCTCTCTCTCTCCTCTCTCTCTCTCTCTCTCTCTCTCTCTCTCTCTCTCTCTCTCTCTCGCTCTCTCTCTCTCTCTCTCTCTCTCTCTCTCTCTCTCTCTCTCTCTCTCTCTCTCTCTCTGTCTGCTCTCTCTCTATCTCTCTCTCTCTCCCTCTCTCTGTCTCTCTCTCTCTCTCTCTCTCTCTCTCTCTCTCTCTCTCTCTCTCTCTCTCTCTCTCTCCTCTCTTCATCTCTTCTCTCTCTCTCTCTCTCTCTCTACTCTCTCTACTCTTTCCTCTGGTCCTCTTTCCGCTCTCCCTCCTCTCCTTCCCTCTCTTTTTCCTCTTCTCCTTCTGAGCGTCGGCCTCTTTTGATGTGCTGAACAATGAGCGGGTCTGAATCCTCTGTTTCCCTCGTGGGGGGAGGGGAGGGGGGGGGGGGATCTGGAGCGTTGCACAGTACACGCGTGTCCTCAGGATGCCTAGGGAGTAGATTGAGGCGATGGTGGGGTGTGTGTGTGTGTGTGTGTGTGTGTGTGTGTGTGTGTGTGTGTGTGTGTGTGTGTGTGTGTGTGTGTGTGTGTGTGTGTGTGTGTGTGTGTGTGTGTGTGTGTGTGTGTGTGTGTGTGTGTGTGTTGTGGGGGTAGTACAGCATTGCAGGGGGGTTTGGCGGTGGGGATGGTGGTGATGGTGGTAGGGGGGCTGCAGGAAGGAACAGCAGAAGAGGGTCCCGCGCTGCGTTCCACAGCCATGTATCATAGAAGCACGGCGCGGCCAGCTAGAGGCTCACCCCTACTCCCCTCAGAGACCTGTCCGTCTCTGCCGCCCCTGTTGAACCGTGACCGCCTTCTCTTCCTGTTCCCAACGACGACCGCAGCCATTGGCCGTCATTGTGGGAAGGCGGAGTTGAAGCGCTTCGTCAGTCGACAGTTTCCCAGGTGAAAAGAGGGAAGGATTGGATGCGCTTGATCTGCTCGGCGTTCTTCCCCCCGCGCTCCGTCCCTCTGTCTCGCTCCCTCTCTGCTTTCCACGCCACACGCTCAGACAGCCACAGGGAGGTGTACGATGGAGGATGACAAACGCCGCTCATTACGGTGGAGGAGGAGGAGGAGATGTTGCAGGATGAGGGCCGTGGTCGTAGTGAGGGGACGGGGGGGTGGGGGGGCGGGGGGGTGATACTGTGGTCAGCTCTGGTGTCTGAAAGGAGTGTGTGTGTCCACAGCCCGTGGCTCCTGAAGACAGAACAGCACAGACACACACACATTCTTTTACTGCTTCAACACACATGAACACACACACAGCTCCCGGAGACATACACACACATGAACACACACACATACATGAACACACACACATACATGAACACACACACATACATGAACACACACACATACATGAACACACACACAGCTCCCGGAGACATACACACATACATGAACACACACACATACATGAACACACACACATACATGAACACACACACATACATGAACACACACACAGCTCCCGGAGACATACACACACATGAACACACACACATACATGAACACACACACATACATGAACACACACACAGCTCCCGGAGACATACACACACATGAACACACACACATACATGAACACACACACATACATGAACATGCACACATACATGAACACACACACATACATGAACATACACACATACATGAACACACACACATGAACACACACACAGCTCCCGGAGACATACACACATACATGAACACACACACATACATGAACATACACACATACATGAACACACACACATACATGAACATACACACATACATGAACACACACACATACATGAACACACACACATACATGAACACACACACATACATGAACATACACACATACATGAACACGCACACATACATGAACACACACACATACATGAACATGCACACATACATGAACACACACACATACATGAACACACACACATACATGAACATGCACACATACATGAACACACACACATACATGAACACACACACATACATGAACATGCACACATACATGAACATACACACATACATGAACATACACACATACATGAACACGCACACATACATGATCATACACACATACATGAACACGCACGCACCCACACACAGCTCCCGAAGACATACACACATACATGAACATGCACACATACATGAACACACACACATACATGAACACACACACATACATGAACATACACACATACATGAACATACACACATACATGAACATGCACACATACATGAACACACACACATACATGAACACACACACATACATGAACATGCACACATACATAAACAACACACACACATACATGAACATACACACATACATGAACATACACATATACATGAACACGCACACATACATGAACATGCACACATACATGAACACACACACATACATGAACACACACACATACATGAACATGCACACATACATGAACACGCACACATACATGAACATACACACATACATGAACACACACACAGCTCCCGGAGACATACACACATACATGAACACGCACACATACATGATCATACACACATACATGAACACGCACGCACCCACACATAGCTCCCGAAGACATACACACATACATGAACACACACACATACATGATCATACACACATACATGAACACGCACACATACATGAACATACACACATACATGAACACGCACACATACATGATCATACACACATACATGAACACGCACACATACATGAACATACACACATACATGAACACACACACATACATGAACATACACACATACATGAACACGCACACATACATGATCATACACACATACATGAACACGCACGCACCCACACATAGCTCCCGAAGACATACACACATACATTTACACGCACAAATAAATGAACATACACACATACATGAACACGCACGCATACATGAACACACACGCATACATGAACACACACGCACCCACACACGGCTCCTGTAGTCATACCTCATACACACTGGACCGCACGCACATACACACGCTGCTCTACTGCTTCGTCACACACACATGAACACACAACACACACACACACACACACACACACACACACACTCAATTGCACATAATGTTTTTGCATGCAGCCACTCATGGAGGTGCAGAGGGCTTTTTCAGGAAGGCAGCGCCGTCTCACAGGTTCACCCTCTTTGTCCCTCTCTCTCTCTCTCTCTCTCTCTCTCTCTCTCTCTCTCTCTCTCTCTCTCTCTCTCTCTCTCTCTCTCTCTCTCTCTCTCTCACTCTCTCTCTCTCTCTCTCTCTCTCTCTCTCTCTCTCTCTCTCTCTCTCTCTCTCTCTCTCTCTGTGTGTGTGGTTGATGTGAATCTCCCCCAGCTCCTCTCTCAGCCCGCGTGTGACGAGTGACTCACCGTAAATTTATCATCATAAATTAAAGGGAGTCCCACTGAGTTCATATCAGTACGTTCCCGGATACACACCCCTCACTCACACACACACACACACACACACACACACACACACACACAAACTCACACCCCTCACTCACACATACACACAGACACCAACACATACACAGACTCACACCCCTCACTCACGTATACACATAGACACCAACACGCACAAACTCGCACTCTTACTCGCATATGCAGACACAGAGACACACAAACTCACACTCTCACTCACACAAACACACACACCAAACACACACACTGCTTACTCTGTCCGCATAGTAATTCGTGGTCATTTACTCATGCGTGTTAACCAAAGGGGGAAATCCCTTGGAGACCGAATACTCTTTGAGCCCTGAGCGGTGGACTTGGCGTGTGCCACTGCCTCTAATGGGCCTTTAATATGTTGGATTACAGCGAGCAGCTTCTCGGACTCTCTGCTGGTCGCTGCCTCAAAGTGTCTGCATTTGTACCGCTCTCCGTGTGGCACGCTGCAACCCTTTACAAGCCCACGGTGGTCACTAAAGAAAAACAAATAACATCCTTCAGCAAGATCTTACTTTGAAATTGGTACCGCAACGCGGAGAGCATACGTTTTTCAACGAGGTACCTTTGATGAAGTTTATTGCTTGAATAAGAGCTTAGTTAAATACTAAATTATAATTGGCTTGGGGGTGGGGAGGAATTATTCGCTGGCTAGGTAATTGTTAATAACGGTATAACACTTCATCAGGGTTTTAAATGAATGCCCCTTGTAAATGTTTGCAATTGGTCAAACGAGCGTCGTTAACCATTCTCTTCATGACCTGTTGACCTGGCTTCATAATAAATTCTAATAGGCAACGGCAAATCAATGAGCTTAACAAGCTAAGCCACCGATGGTAACACCTTTCTGGACTAGAATTTACCACGGCGAGTGAAAGACTGTGTCCTCTGCCAGAACCTATAAATGACCAGCGGTGGACTTGAAATAAACTCTAGACAATTAGCACTTGGCATGTCTGCAAGAAAGGGCACGATCTTGGGTCAATCTGAAAGTGTTAAGTGTTAAAGATATGGCAGCGTGTTTTGACAAAGCCCACTCGCTGTGTAATGGAGGCGCTGCTAATAGGAGAGACTGAGGCCGGATCAGAGTTTGTTTTGCAGGAATAATGTCCCTTCTTCTTTGTTACCTATTAGTCTGTCAGAGCCACCGTAGAGCTGTATCATAATATTCTTGTTTCCACGCCAGTTAGAGTTTTGGAATACATTTCCCAGTGTTGTGGTAAAGCCTAGCAAAGAGAAACGAGACAAATGTGATTCTGTTTGAGCATCTGGGCAGTGTTGAAATTCAGCAGCGACAAAATAATGAAGTGCAAACCAAAGAGGCCCTTCTCTCTGTGATGTATGCTTTGTATTATTCTGTGTGTGTGTGTGTGTGTGTGTTTGTGTGTGTGTGTCGGGGGGGGCGACTGCAGTGTTCTGACCACGTTTGTTTTGCTCTCTCTAGGTTTGACCCGTGGGACTGGAGACCGATATGTGGAGTAAACACAGAACACACTCTAATCAGGTATGTCTTTATGTGTTTTAATCATATTATTAATCATAAATAGCGTACTGTACTCACCATCTTTGGGCATTACTCTTTTTCATTGAAACTGAACAGCTATATGTATCTGAATATGTACTCTATGTGGTGTGTGCGTGGTGAGGAAATTCATGCATGCATGCATGTATGCTTGGTGTGTGTGGATTTGTTCTTACAATAGAGGTATGATTGAACCTTTTTCATATAGTTACCCACTGAGTCGAGACGTCACTTGGCCGCATGCGTGAAGGAGGTTTTTACAGTATGAGTTGGCTTAGCCTGGCCATGTTTTATTCATGGCCCTGGAATGATTCACCCTGACATTTACCAATGCTCTCTGCCTCATGAAACTCCCAGACTGTCGTAAAGCTGCTTGTCCAGGGTCCACTTGGTAAATATTTGAGGTCTCTCCTGCCCCCGCTGGTGAACGTTCCAGGCTGTTCCAGGACGACGTGGCTCCCCAGCCTCTCCGCTCGTCTGTGTCAATGGCCTGTCAGTGGCCTGTCAGTGCCCTGTCACAAGCGGACCAGCGCTGACAAAATAACCTCTCCCTGGCAGTGAGCCAGATGGAGGGGTCCCGTTGTGTCGGGGAGGGCAGTCTCACTTTGTTGTTTTGTGATGGGCCAAAGTTGACTGTGGAGCTCCAGTCGGTTTGTCAGGGGTTCCTACCATTTGTTTTGGAGTCTCTCAGATCCTCTGCTGGCCTCGGCGCCCCTGACCCAAACACACACGCCCCCTGCTCAGTTAGCCCGCCACCTGCAGTCTCGCTGTCTCTCTCTCTCTCTCTCTCTCTCTCTCTCTCTCTCTCTCTCTCTCTCTCTCTCTCTCTCTCTCTCTCTCTCTGTCTCTCTCTCTCTCTCTCTCTCTCTCTCTCTCTCTCTCTCTCTCTCTCTCTCTCTCTCTCTCTCTCTCTCTCTCTCTCTCTCTCTCTCTCTCTCTCTCTCTCTCTCTCTCTCTCTCTCTCTCTCTCTCTCTCTCTCTCTCTCTGTCTCTCTCTCTCTCTCTCTCGTCTACTCTCTCTCTGTCTCTCTCTCTCTCTCTCTCTCTCTCTCTCTCTCTCTCTCTCTCTCTCTCTCTCTCTCTCTCTCTCTCTCTCTCTCTCTCTCTCTGTATTTCACGTGGTACTTTCTCGCTGTCTCTCTCTCTCTTTCTCTCTTTCTCTCTCTCTCTTTGTCTGGACTATTCTTCTCTCTCTCTCTCTCTCTGTCTCGCTCTCTCTCTCTATCTCTCTCTCTCTCGCTCTCTCTCTCTGTCTCTCTCTCTCTCTCTCTCTCTCTCTCTCTCTCTCTCTCTCTCTCTCTCTCTCTCTCTCTCTCTCTCTCTCTCTCTCTCTCTCTCTCTCTCTCTCTCTCTCTCTCTCTCTCTCTCTCGCTGTCTCTCTCTCTCTCTCTCTCTCTCTCTCTCTCTCTCTCTCTCTCTCTCTCTCTCTCTCTCTCTCTCTCTCTCTCTCTCTCTCTCTCTCTCTCTCTCTCTCTCTCTCTCTCTCTCTCTCTCTCTCTCTCTCTCTCTCTCTCTCTCTCTCTCTCTCTCTCTCTCTCTCTCTCTCTCTCTCTCTCTCTCTCTCTCTCTCTCTCTCTCTCTCTCTCTCTCTCTCTCTCGCTCTCTCTCTCTCTCTCTCTCTCTCTCTCTCTGTCTCTCTCTCTCTCTCTCTCTCTCTCTCTCTCTCTCTCTCTCTCTCTGTCTCTCTCTCTCTCTCTCTCTCTCTGTCTCTCTCTCTCTCTCTCTCTCTCTCTCTCTCTCTCTCTCTCTCTCTCTCTCTCTCTCTCTCTCTCTCTCTCTCTCTCTCTCTCTCTCTCTCTCTCTCTCTCTCTCTTTCTCTCATCTAACTGCCCCTTCTTCTATGTGTCTGTCTGTCTGTCTTGATCCTTTTCTCTCCCTTCCTTCTCTTGCTTGCTGAAAAGCACGCACACACATACACACACACACACACACACACACACACACACACACACAGGCACTTCTGTAGCCCAGTGTGTGACTGACAGGCCCTGAGTTGGTTTGAGCGGGGCGGAGTGTGTGCCAGGAGTGGGAGATGGAGGCAGAATTGGAAAGATAAGATTCATTGGTGCAGCAAGTGTAGCATGTAGTGTGGTAGGGGAGCAGGGAGGCAGGGGTGAGCCTGGGTGAGGGAGAGATGGAGGAGGAGAGCCGGCGGAGCTGGCAGAGTTCAGCCTGCCATAGCTTTGGTTCTAGAGGCCCTGCGTGGTCAGCCAGAGACACAGGAACACACCTCTGGCGGTCGGTAACAGGGGAGATGGGGGGGGGGGGGGGGGGGGGGGGGGGGGGGGGGGGGGGGGGGGGGGGGGGGAGGGGCTTGACGGCGTAGGTTGAAATCAGTCAAAAACACACTGACTGACATATACTCATTTTGATCTCCTCTACAATGTGTAGACCTGGGTCAAATGACGGGTGGCATCAGGGAAGCCGTTCAGCGAAAAGGTTAAGTCTGCTACTCGGCTCCATCACGTGACGAAAAGGGTCACAGTGATGAGCGACGAGTTCAAAGGTCAAGGACGGCTAACGAGCTAATCGCCGCGGCTGAAACAATTGCAGTGGGTTTACCAGGAGCAGAGGACCCGGCGGAGACGAGATCAAACAAGAAGAAGCCTCAGTAGCCCGGCCAACTTGTCCCTCGATGGCCCTGACATCCCCCCCCCCCCCCCCCCCCCCCCCAGCCCTGATCACAGCCCCTCTGTGACACGGCGGGAACTACAGCGTCCTCTCTAGTGCCTCCCACTCCTTGATGACCTGTCAGGCTCGGCAGTGTGGCCCCGCATGGCTTCTCGCTCCGTCTCATTTAGTCCACGGCTTCATTTGGATGCTTCCCGCGCCGGGCGGAGGGAATAAACAACACAGGCAACAGGTTGGGTCGTCATGTGCTGTCTGACAGGTTGCCTTTGTTGTTGCCTCGCCCTTTTGGAGTCAGGCTCTTTGTGCTGCGGGCACGTCCAGTTCACACTGCAGCAGAGCCCCGGCCATTGTGGAGGTGTGTCAGGGATTCTGACAGCGAGGAAGGGTAGCTTACAGGCTCACATATAGAAGACCAGACGCCTGCCCCCCCCTCCCTCCGCGGTGCACACAGTAAACAATCACGCACAGGCACCGCACACATATGTGATCCTCCGGACACAGACACCAATACAAACAGACATATACACACATACACACACACACACACACACACACACACACACACACACACACACACACACACACACACACACACACACACACACACACACACACACACACACACACACACACACCACACAAACCTAAACGTGCAGTCAAGCTTCTCACTGTGGGGTGAAGCCGTTTGGCAAAATGGCCTTGTGTCCGCTCTTGGGCTTTTGTGAAGGTCACCTAGCCTTTGCCTCTTCATTCTGAACACATCTCCTGCTTACCATAATTCCATTCATTGTTATTCAGTGTTATTTGGACAGGAGCTGTACCAATGTCATCACTGCCGGAGCACTGCCGCTAAGATCTAAATTGCCTCAAAGGGAGCTGGCAAAGGGTGCGCTAGGAAAAGTTGATGAAAGTAGACAGAAAATACTTTGGCGGAGGTCCTTTGGGCATGTCTTGTCATTTAAATTAGCAATACATTTGCTCTGCAATTAAGAGTAACATTAGTGTTATGTGTGTCTTCCTGTGTACATGTTAATGTGTGCGTGAGAAAGAGGATTCAAGTGAGATGGGGAGAGTCAGAGAGGCCCTTGTGCGTGGGCGCGAAGGGTCGTGTTATCTTAAGGTTATGACAGTTCCATCTGGGAGCATTAATCAACTTAGTTGATTTACAAAGAGGTTGGCAAGGTTCCCCTTTAAACATTTCCATTTTCAATCCAATTAGTACTCTAGCAAAGAGAAGTGCCCGCACCACTAGTAAACACAGCCTGTTACACATGCTGATGTCTCCGCAAGAAAAAGCTACTTTGGAAGTTCACCTTTGAGGGGAAAAAAAACAACATGAATAAAACCGTGGAAGTGGTTTGCTTGTCAAACTGTCTGGGTGGGGTGGAGGGGGGGGGAGGCAGGGGAGGGGTGCCAGGTTACTGAGTGACTGACAAGTGATAAAAAGAACTTGGGACCGCTGTGAGCCACGCTATAATCGTTGCCCGATTGGAATGCGGTTGATTTGCTGTTTCCCCTGTCAGCCGCCCCTCTCAAAACGGCTCTCTGCACCTCTGCCGGTCCACCCCGGCTCCACTGGGAGCCGCTCCGGCCCTGTCAGAGGCACGGCCCCGCTCCACCACTTTCCATTCCAATCTCCCCCGCGTCACCTCCGCGCCCGCGTCGGCCCCTTTATAAGTGCCCCGGAATTACACACTCGCGGTGGGGGAACGGTTGGACGCGGCTCAAGGAAGGCTGGAGCCTGCTCAAACTGAGAACTCAAAGGTTGAGAGAAATTGGGACTGTGGAGGGTTTCCACCGTACCACCGTGTTCAGGGCAAGGCGTCCAGTCATTGAGCTGTGTACTCAAAGGCCACCTGGGGGGCATCCAAGGCGATTGAAGGTCGGTTTGATGCTAATTCTCTGGTTGTTGGGTTACTCTGCCGAAAAATTGGTGTCTCTTTCGTGAATGTGTTCAGATGGATCACTTTGCTGTTTGTCCCCCTGTCTGGTGTTTCATAGGCTCCCATTGTATGCACATTAAGTGGTTGTGGTTAACAGAAGCTTTACACCATACATATCTTCATCAGTACACTTTCGCCCTCTGAGAGTAAAGTCATTATTTCTCCGTGCGAAAAATGGTACTTTCTCCAACTCCGCCATCTTCCACTTAATGTATTATGCCTGCAAACATGAAAGAGAAATCATCTGTGAGTGGGCAAGGTCATTAAGGAGTATTTATGTCCTACAGAGAGACAGAGTTTATGTCATACAGAGAGACAGAGTTTATGTCATACAGAGAGACAGAGTTTATGTCATACAGAGAGACAGAGTTTATGTCATACAGAGAGACAGAGTTTATGTCATACAGAGAGACAGAGTTTATGTCATACAGAGAGACAGAGAGACAGAGAGACAGAGTTTATGTCATACAGAGAGACAGAGTTTATGTCATACAGAGAGACAGAGTTTATGTCATACAGAGAGACAGAGTTTATGTCCTACAGAGAGACAGAGTTTCAGCAAGAGAGAAGAGAGATGTGAAGATGTAAGGATAGTATTCCGAGTGCGCTTACAAAGACGCGTGCCGACACACACACACACACACACACACACACACACACACACACACACACACACACACACACACACACACACACACACACACACACACAGAGACACACACACACACACACACACACACACACACACACACACACACACACACACACACACACACACACACACACACACACACACACACACACACACACACACACACACACACACACACACACACACACACACACACACACACACACACACACACACACACACACACACACACACACACACACACACACACACACACACACACACACACACACACACACACACACACACACACACACACACACACAGAGAGAGACAACACACACACACGCGCACACACACAGACCACACATACACACAGAACACACTCGTTTGTCAAGGGCATTTCTTTCAGTGGTGGAAACAGATAGAGCCACTCTCTCCTTTCTCAGCATAGCTCCTCCACTCCTCCTCTCCTCTCCCTTTTCAGCCCTTATCTTGCTCTTATCTTCATCGCAGCCCTCTATCTCCTGCATCTTATCTGCAGTGCCAGACACAATGAACAGCAGTCGAAAGGAGAGAGAGATAAAGAGAGAGAATGTATACTATATGTACATGAGGAGGGGGAGAGGACGGGGTCAAAAAGAGCAGGGGAATTAGAACACGGAGGTGAAGGGACAGAGCTGCTTCTTCTCATTGCGAGCGACACAGAGGAGCCTGTTTGCAGACGTAACGCGTGCGTGCCGCCAGAGAACAGAACCTCGATTCTGCTGAGCCGTGGCAAGAGGAGGCGGAGAACAGTGTGTGTGTGTGTGTGTGTGTGTGTGTGTGTGTGTGTGTGTGTGTGTGTGTCCATCCATACAGAATATATACAGTACCAGCGAAAAGTTTGGACTTTCCCATTCAAGTGAATATGTATATAAATAGTTATACATGCACACACACACACACACACACACACACACACACACACACACACACACACACACTCACACACACACACACACTGCTTTCCGCCCTCCTCTTGCCACGGCTCAGCAGAATCGAGGTTCGGTTCTCTAGCGGACTTCAGAAGTTGTGTCAGGGAGGGATGAAAGATGATGACCTGTGTGCCGCCGGCAGCTTAAAGCAGCATCGCGGCACACTCTGCTCTTTATTATCTCTCCTGTGAACACGGCCCCGTGCGTTCTCACACAGGGACTTCAAAGCAAACAGGATACTTCTATCAACTCTTCCAGTGGATGGTAGGTGTTTACAAGGTGCCTTTGTTTCTGTTGGGTTGAAGTATTGATTTTCTCAAGGGTTGAGGGGTGGGGTGTATATATGCTGTGCCTTTACTGCACTGTGAGGTCAAACCTCAATGATGCCTTATTGCTTTAGTGATGGAGATGTCCCCTTGTAAGGCTGATTGAGACGGGTGATAGATCATACAGGCCCTGTTGACAATTGAAAAATAATAGCCACTCGTCTTGAACTCCCCCCAGTTTAAAAGTTTGACATCGCTGCCACCCTGTCAGCGAAGTCAACCGCTCTTCTAAGTGCTAATGGAGTCTCCTGAGAACCCTTTGCCCCCGGTCGTAAAAGTAATAACCTGTGGTAGCTGTCAAAGAGCTAGCGAGCTCCCCCCGGGTTACAAAGGTGCATTCTGAAGAGGCGAAGTAACGGTGGTAGAAAAAACAAGAGGCAGGGAGAACATTTTCATTAGGGGGACTTGGTCTTGGTTGTGTAGCCTCTGGGAGCCGGAGGTCGCGGCAGACGTCTCCCTGGAACCCTGGTCCCCACGTGTTCCAATTATCAGCCCCTCTTCAGCAGGCCGGCCTACAGCATTAGCCTACAGGAATAGAAGGGATTCATGGACGTGTCTCACGACACGAGCCCATTTAAAAGCAGATGTGTTTGCACCGTGAAGACAGTATCTGTGAACCTTCAACATGCATCTATTGTAATGGTACCAGGAGCGGAACAGGCTCAAACGCAGACTGATCGCTAAGTTACAGAACTAGAGGGCTACTAAAAGAAGCACTGAGACAACTCTCTCAAAGTAAATTGCTCCAAAAGGAGACTAAAAGTTTTAATGGACCAATACACCGACATACATGTCACGGTAAACAAACAATGAACCAACACAGGACTAAGGTGGGGAGGAACTTAAATAGTAGACAAAACAGGTGCAAACAATAATCATTAAGGGCCACCCAAGTGAGACTAATCAACAATGATAAGGCACGTGGAAACATGCAGGGAGCTGTCCACCGGCCGGTGCTGAAACTAGGACGATCCCTGGCGGCCCTGACATCTATTTGAATTTAAAAGCAGATGTGTGGTGTTTGTGCCGTGAAGACAGTGTCTGTGAACCTTCAACATGCATCTATTTGATGGCTGAGCCAAACCACTTGTTTTAGTTTGTGGAAATGTTCGGGTAGGTGTGAATTCAATCTAAATGTATATATATATATATATATATATATATATATATACATACACATACATATACATATACATACATACATACATATACATATATATATATACATATACATATATATACATATATACATATACATATACATATATATATATATATATATATATATATATATATATATATATATATAAATATATATAATCTAAATATGTATTTGTAATTGGTCAATAACTTAAATTGCTGGTGTTAAGCTAACAAACACTTTTATAGACAGCCCTTGGCATTATATATCAGAGCGATATTTGCGAGCATGGATATTTGGCTTTAAAAAGCCTCAAGAAGTAAACCGATTTTACCGTCTCATATTAATCTCTAACCATGAGGTCTTTCAAGCCCATGTCTCAGGGCTAAATTCTGGCCTAGGTTGCATTTACTTTATTTTCCCCTCTTATGGATAATAACATTTACCTTCTTCAACGATGAGATTTTAAACCAGACATTGCTATTTTGCTTTCATAAGATATAAAACACATACTTTCTACAATATAATATTCTACAACCCACTTGCTCTCTGGTCTAACCTTCAATCGATGTCTCGTTTTCTCAAGACAGATGACGAGAAACACACTTTGAATTTTTGGGACACATGTTTCTATGTGGACATCTTTGTGAAGCAAAAATAATAGTATTTTTTTTCTATAGTGAACTAAACAAACAGATTATTTCTCAAATTGGAGGCTGTCCTTGGGTTTTTTTTCTATGCTGGTGAGTCAGCTGCCTTTCTTGGCCCTCTTGTTTTAAGAAGCACATTTATCTGCAGGGCCTTTTAACTGTCACACAAAAACAGAATAACAATCTTGAGCTTCTGTCTGTGTTAAGTAATACACCAAACCATTTCAAACTTTTTGTTTGGAACTTAAGGAAAAGAGCTTAACCCCTTACCAATTTGCCTTCATCTGCCTTTTTTAATCTCCGGCTTTGCAGCTTTTCTACTGCTTATAGGTTTACTTTAATGTGCATGCCATTTAATTTACATTTGATTACCATGGCCATGTTGCCTTTTACAAGTCTGTGATACGATATGGGTTTTTAATGACTCATCTTAGATCATTTGTGAGCTGATAGTTGGGGAGAAAAAAAATCCTGTCTCTGGTTTCTCTCTCTCTCTCCCTCTCCCCATCACCTTCCCTCCTCTGTCCTCACCCTCTCTCTCCCTCTCCCCATCACCTTCCCTCCTCTGTCCTCACTCTCTCTCCCTCTCCCCATCACCTTCCCTCCTCTGTCCTCTCTCTCTCTCCCTCTCCCCATCACCTTCCCTCCTCTGTCCTCACCCTCTCTCTCTCTCCCCATCACCTTCCCTCACTCTCTCTCTCTCTCTCTCCCTCTCCCCATCACCTTCCCTCCTCTGTCCTCACACTCTCTCTCCCTCTCCCCATCACCTTCCCTCCTCTGTCCTCTCTCCCTCTCCCTCTCCCCATCACCTTCCCTCCTCTGTCCTCTCTCCCTCTCCCTCTCCCCATCACCTTCCCTCCTCTGTCCTCACCCTCTCTCTCCCTCTCCTCATCACCTTCCCTCCTCTGTCCTCTCTCTCTCTCTCTCCCTCTCCCCATCACCTTCCCTCCTCTGTCCTCTCTCCCTCTCCCTCTCCTCATCACCTTCCCTCCTCTGTCCTCTCTCTCTCCCTCTCCCTCTCCCCATCACCTTCCCTCCTCTGTCCTCTCTCTCTCTCCCTCTCCCCATCACCGTCCCTCCTCTGTCCTCTCTCTCTCTCCCTCTCCCCATCACCTTCCCTCCTCTGTCCTCTCTCCCTCTCCCTCTCCCCATCACCTTCCCTCCTCTGTCCTCTCTCTCTCTCTCCCTCTCCCCATCACCTTCCCTCCTCTGTCCTCACCCTCTCTCTCTCTCCCTCTCCCCATCACCTTCCCTCCTTTGTCCTCACCCTCTCTCTTCATCTCGTTATGTAGTCTGTCCCTTGCCGACCTGCCCACTCTTTCTCCCTCCGACCTCACAAAGTAACAGTCGTCAGTCTAGGCGCCGGAGTCCAAACCCACGATCCTCCCATGACTCTGTTTCAGCACAGCCTCCCCCTGGCGATTCCATTTGCAAAGAAGTCTATTTCAATTTCCGCATGGGCCAGGTCGAGGCAGGGGTCAGGCCTGCAGTATGGGGAAGCTCTGAGTAGCATTATTCAACACACCTGTACTTGTGGCTAAGGATGCTTATTTAAAAGCGGAAAGGCCTATATACAGTATATATATATATATATATAAAAGCTGAGCTGTGTGTGCATGTGTGCTTTGCTTGTGTTTGTGTGTCTTGTGTGCAAGAGAAAACTCTAGAACCTAGCACGTAAAAGCTCTCACATATCCCCTTGAATGAAGGGAACACTCTCCAAAAAAAAGGTTTTTCAAACCACCTTTTCTCCATTGAGCCAGACTAGGCATTGTGTGCTTCTTCTGAGCTGCAAAGAAAAAGAAACATTTTGATATTTCATATTTTCTTCCCCTTCTTCTTCTTGCTGTTCTTTATTGTTGTCCTTTACCTCCCAGGGGCAAGTCTTGAAGGTTTAATGAGATGCCACTGGTCTAAAGGCACCTTGCAAGCAATAACCTCAGCACCATGGACAGCTATCGGTACTAACAGCTTTGACGGCCAACCACTATGCGGCTGACTTTCCCCAGGACCACGGAGAGCTCCTTAGACTGTCTGGCTCTGTTTCAGGCGCACGATGCAGCTTCTGTGCCTTGCTGTTTTCCTTTCTCTTTGTATCTGCCACTGTTCTAACGTTGCCCTTTCATTGCATTGCTTGCCGAGTCAAGATGTAGGGAATAATAATGATAACAGTTCTAATAATACATGGGATTTATAAGACTTTCTAGTAACTCAGGACGCTGTACAAAGGGAGCAAACTGAGGGGAAGCTAAGGAGTGGTGTTTAAACATATACATAGTTTATTGGACAGTTTGTTGTTTTAGCAATTGTTTTAATTGTAAACAGTGCATAGCCAGGACTGATCCCTGCAGTGCTACAGCAGCACTGGCTCCATGGAGCCTAAGAAGGTCCCAAATAATAACATCACTTTGCTTAGTGTTGTTCTCAAGAACTTTATTTTGATATTATCAAGATCTTTGTGTCCAGTAAAGGTATAACAATGTGCTGTATACCTTCTTATGCGAGAACATCTGCACATCTAGGAGAAAAGAGGGAATTAAAGAGAGAGAGAGAGAGAGAGAGAGAGAGAGTACCACGTGAAATACAGAGAGGGAGAGAGAGAGAGGGAGAGAGACAGAGAGAGAGAGAGAGACAGAGGGAGAGAGAGAGAGACAGAGAGAGACAGAGGGAGAGAGAGAGACAGAGGGAGAGAGAGAGAGAGAGAGAGAGAGAGACAGAGAGAGAGAGACAGAGAGAGAGACAGAGAGAGAGAGAGAGAGAGAGAGATGATTCAAAGACCATTTCCACAATTTCCTCTCTTTTTTTCAAAAACTGTTTTGTTTTTCACAATAGTGCACCCAAGAACAGCCCGTCTAAAATAGATCCAGCTGATATGCCATTGTATTACTTGGATAAAAGACACGAAGAAACAGTGCTCGGTGAGCCGGGGTTCGACTCTCCCAGGTGCTCAGCAGCTGTGTGTGTGTATGTGTGTGTGTGTGTGGGTGTGTGTGAGTGTGTGTGGGTGTGGGAGTGTGTGTGAGGGAGTGTGCATGTTCCCTCGGGATAACCCACAGGGAGCTCCCAGGAAAAGGATTTCAGGCCTGACTGAGTGAACACACTCAATAGTTCAGTGAAATGAGGCTTCAACAAGAGGAATTGTTCAATTTGTCCTAAGTAAAAAAAACAATATTAAAGATTAACTCGTTATATGCCTTTGTGATGCCAGTGTGTGCTCTTCATTCTTTTCCCTCTCAAGCTAGCGTTACCGTGGGAGATGGCTTGATGATTTAGTTGGGTGTATTTTCTATCTAATAATTATCCTTATGGATTTCTAAAGCCGTATAGCAGAGAGGATGTGGGGGAATAGACTGAGATTAAGATAGGACATAAATTTTCCTCTCATCTGAGCAGTGGTCACACTCCCCCCCTTCATAGAAACAGGCTGCTGAATGATTTATGGTGTGATTGATTCAAAGAGCTCAGAGAGACGCACTGGTAGTGAGCTACATCTCCAATCAGAGGGGAGCGTCACGTGCGCGTGCACTTCCTCTCCATATCGACACAGCCTGGTACTGAGCGGCCTGGTACTGAGTGCACTGGTACTGAGTGCACTGCCTGGTACTGAGTGCATGGCCTGGTACTGAGTGCACTGGTACTGAGTGCACTGGTACTGAGTGCATGGCCTGGTACTGAGTGCACAGCCTGGTACTGAGTGCACTGGTACTGAGTGCACAGCCTGGTACTGAGTGCATGGCCTGGTACTGAGTGCACTGGTACTGAGTGCACAGCCTGGTACTGAGTGCACTGGTACTGAGTGCACTGGTACTGAGTGCACAGCCTGGTACTGAGTGCACTGGTACTGAGTGCACTGGTACTGAGTGCACGGCCTGGTACTGAGTGCACTGGTACTGAGTGCACTGGTACTGAGTGCACGGTCTGGTACTGAGTGCACTGGTACTGAGTGCATGGCCTGGTACTGAGCGGCCTGGTACTGAGTGCACTGGTACTGAGTGCACGCCTGGTACTGAGTGCACTGGTACTGAGTGCACTGGTACTGAGCGCACGTCCTGGTACTGAGTGGAATCTCATATCCTGGAATAAACCAAGGGAGAAGGTTTGATACATTCTGTTGCCAAGCATAGAGCCACTTACCTGAGCGGTGTTTGTCCCGAGCTCAAATTGTCCAATCTAAGTTGCACAGCGTCAACAAGTCATACTGACATACGTTTTAATGGCCTGAAAACAATTTAACGTGCTGTTGTCAAAACACAACAACAACACAACATCCAAAAACCATCAATAAATGCTGATACAAAACCACCCCAGATGTGAAAGAGGATGTATTTTAGGGAGAATAATTAAACTCTTACTGACAGCATGCCCGTGAAGTTCACATCTGCTTGGCAGAGTCTCTCTCTGGAGCTTGAAGGAAGTCTCTGGCAGCAGTTTATTAATGAAACATTACTAATATGAATAATATTCTCTGCAAATGATTTGCATTGCTTTGTCATGGAGCCCTCTGAGCTGGATGCAGATAGACAGTACGTATTATGAGAGAACCTCAGGCCTCCATTTCTGTATGAGCAACATGGATCCAGACAACGGAAAAAACAACACAAACTGTAACCTTGTGAAGCCAAGAGAAAAAATACACAGTAGAACAATGTCAAAGTCATAGGCAATGACAAAAGAAAGTTTTCCCTGTGAAGTAAACATGCCCTGGTTATGACCTGCTGCATTGCAAGGATAAGTTGTGAGGCGTCACGTCTTCAGAAGCATGCCTCTCCAGATAATTGCAACAGGGATCACACGGTATTGAGACACAACTAAGAGATTTCATTTCAAATCAAAATCGTACCCATTCACACATAAACAAGGGTGTGATAAACTTCTTACGTGCACCCATGGACGCACACACTCACGTACACATGCCTGTATCATGTCAGGTCGGTGAGTTGTCACGGCTGTGGGTTATGGAGGTGACTGATCCTACAGTAAGAACAGACATTAATACTGTCGCTCGGAGCGCTATACGTCCCTCAATCATTTCTCTCTGTGGAGTGCCTCCACTCCTGCGTGAACCCTGCCCTCCTTTCGCTGTGCAGAAAGTAAGCAGACAGAGAATTAACACATGGGCAGGGTCTGATTATTACAGAGCTTTCATACAAAGCCCTCAAACAACATGCTGAGACAAGTTGAGGGGTGTGCTGATTTAACCTGTATTAGCGAACGTTGTTGAAGAAAGGCCCCTGTGTGCAAGTTTAAGGACTGTCTTTTATTATCTTTGGCATTTGAATCAAGTAAATTACATGTGTATAGAAAGTAATAAAGTAATATTGTATGGCACAATGTTTGGGGGGAACAGAATGGTCTACAAATCCCTTGGTAACTCTGAACGTCATGAGAGCAGATGTAGCATGACCTACATACTGAAATGTCAAACCCTAGTCTTATCACATTCATTTTTAAGTTCATTTAAATTGTTTTGCAAGGTCTCTGCCGGTTGGCTTTCCATGCTTTGCTATCACATTGTCTCCATCATAATGTCCAGCTTTTCTGAGAGGTTTTGGTATGAATGTGTTATGACTATCGATTAATCCAGGTTGATTTTTCTCCTGCTCCAAGGGTGGGTGGTTCAGGGTGGCGCTCTGGCAGCTGTTGAAACACTGCAAGGGAGCTGAATTAATTCCATCTGTTCCTTGGAAGCCTTGCTTGACTCCAGATATCTGGGTCGATTATATGCTAATTCCATGTGGCGTACGGATTGGGCAAGGTGCAGTTTTGTTTGGATTGCCATTAGTAACAGTCTTCATTGACATTCACGCTTAATTTTTACACTTAGGTATCTCTAAGTCAATTTTTTATTTTGACAGTTAAATCGGAATGTACCTGTTGCTAGAGGTGAAGGGGGGTGGGATTCCACAATTTCATTTACCTACCTTCTTGTTTATTGAGGTCAAATGTGTTTTGTTACCCTTAAGAAATGGTTTCGATTATCATATGGGAGGCAGAAAGAGTTAAATTGGCCACTGCAGGCAACTAGTGATGTTCCAAAGCAGACTTCTGACAGTCCATGGTGCCATGTATACACCTGTGTAAATGTATGAGTGGCTTTCTCTAATTTCACATGAGACTCACTGATTGAATATTCCCTCAACATCACAGGTCAGGTGTAATTTGGGACAGAAGAGTGAGTTTATTGAAGCTACCTGTTTCTGTTGTTCCCTCAGAGCGAAAGGGGAATGCCAGCAGCCAGTGATGTTGCAAAGTGACAGGCCAATCATAGTTATTTGCCTCAGGTGTTCGTTTTACTTCACACTCAAATGTGAGTTGTACTGCAGTCCTGATGAAATTCAGTCCGAAATAATTGGCATGTCACAGAAAATAGTTATGGTAGCCTTCAGTGAGAACACAAGCAGGTAGCACCCTGTGAGATACACACAATGTTGATATTGTACTTACTTCGATAATAAATTTGGGGGTTAATTCCCTTGGGATTTGTTTTTACTCCTTACACAAATTGCCTCTGCAGAGACTGCCTGGTAACTCACAGCGATGATTGCATAGCCTTTTCATGTACTCCTCCGACTTGACACCTGAGTTCCCGCCAGCAGACGTGATGGGGAGGGGCCAGAGGGATGTACCGGCTTCACCTGCTCTTCGTAATAAGATTACCGCTTAAACGTCATCAGCAGTTATCTCCACAGACAGAAAGAGAGGGAGATGTGCGGAGTTGCACTGTGCAGTACCCCGTCAGTCGGTTTGCTCGCTAGAAGGATAGCAAGTCTGCTTACCAGTGGAATAGTATTTCTCACCGTACGTGCGCCCCTCTCCAGTGGCTGTACAGAGACACCAGGTTGGCGAGCGCTGATGTTTCTGCTTAAGGATGCATTAGCATCAGACGGTTGTTCCGTGCCCGTGACATTTCTCAGGAACATTCAGAAAAAGGTGTAGGCGCTTTTGGAGCCTACCATGGTAAACATTTTTACATTATTTATTTCAAGCTGCCATAAACCGTTCAAACTTTATATATAAATATATAAATATATATATATATATATATATATATATATATATATATATATATATATATATATATTTACTTAATTTATACTTAAACGATGTTGCAGTGAGTTAGGTGAAGTGTTCGATATGTATGAGGCGCGTGGACTGTCATGCTTTTCTGTCAGTGTTCTGCGCGTGCAGTGGAGATTATTGCAGCGCACGGCTAGCAATCGTTGCCGATTGATTGTATTATTGTGTAGGTACCCTGTCTCATATTGTATCCACTCGCAACACAATTCTACCAAGTTTAACGCAAAATTTGTTCAAGGAGATTTTATCTTCTGAAAGTTTTTAAGCACGAAGGGCACATTTTTAGATGCGGTACTGGCGTTTTACTGTGAACTGCAAATATTCGTTAGTGGAACATATACATGTCTACTAATACAAAATGGACGAACTACGTGTATTTGGAAGTAAATATGAATATATCAAAAGTGAGAATATTTTGTATTAATGCAATCAAGCAAAGATATTTTACACATTCCTTGAATTGATGCTGCGCCTCTGTATAGGGACTGAAGCGCATTCGCTTTCCATATTCCATCCCCAAAACAGTGCTTCGCACGCTTGCTTACGTTATAATTTTTATTTTTTTTATTTGTTTTACAATAGCACCCAACAATCAGTTAAATTAAATACAATTACACTTTTTCCAGTCATAGTTTCGAAAATATTAATATTTTCAGCAGGCTTGGTTTATGTTGAGAATTAGGCTATCTTGAAGTGGTTGGTATTCTTGATAGGGACATGCATATTTGGATATTAAGTGATATAATGTGGCCATAGTAGTTGTTGATATTAATTATATATAAGATTGTGTATAGAATTTGCTCTTCACATTCTAAGACAAATCTCACTGGAAAACACTTACTAGAGAGGTGAACTGTTTATCTTTTTGAAAAGTGTACTTTGATTTTGCGGAATACTGTACAAGACAGAATCATTATAGCACTTGCATTTTGGACCCAGCATATGGAATTATGGTTCATGCTCCTAAAAACATGACATATGATGAGAGCCACATGGAACTCGGTTTATATACTATCGGAGTAAGGGACTCAGGGCATGTAACATTCAAATATGAATAAGGTGAGTCAAAGAGGTTATAAAATGCTCTGATAACGGAACTGAACCAGAGGGCATGAATTAAGCGCACGATGCTAGGTCTTAATATTCTCAATATTCACAATATTCTCTTCATACTTAGGGATATTGTGGAAGAGTCTGTCAGCCTGTTGCTAGATCGGGAGTTACCCAGAGCCTTTTTTCTCTCTGTACTTAGACTCATTAGAATGCTTGGTGTTATATGATAAAACAAGCAGTGCACACAGTGCTATAGCTGGGGGGAATGTGTGTTTTGAGGGATGTGGATGAGTAGTTTGGATCTGTGATCCTTTGCCTCTTCATTATTCAGGCTCACACAAGGGAGGTGTGTGTATGTGTGTGATAAAATACTAATTAACCAGGGTGGTAACCCCTCCATATTGGATTTATGACATGCACATAAAGTGTATGTTGGTTTCAAGCCCAGATGTATATTTGATGCTGTTATTGTTTTGGGAAACCCTGGAGGTAGGGCAAGTGTCCGTTGGGTTTACTGTAAACTCTGTAACAACAGGTCACATTTGCCTAGAATAATCTCAACTGCCGGTCAAATTCAAGTTATCACCTTGCTCAGGGGCGGTGTACATCTTTGCATGATTATTGCAGGATACAGTATGTCATCAAGGATCAGTGATCACTGGCAGAAACACCGGTTGTGTGGGCAAAGCAGGAAAATAAAAAGACCAAGGTCACAGAAGCAATTATACGAGCGGTCAACAGGTGACAGTGGATAGCAGACAAGGCCGTGGCAGGTCAGATAATTGTCTCTTAGACCTCATCTACAGAAAAGGTTGCCATTGTACTCTTCTAAAATCCTCAAGTAGATGGGAGCTCTACAAACGATCGTACAATAGCCTACTTAACAGTATTGCAAATGTGATTGTGTCCACATGCACATCGGACACCTCGGGGGGAAACCATTTCACTCTATGATTTGATAAGAGACTGGTGGGCAGTGATGCCTGAAATGATTTTGGCCCGTGTGTAAGGTGAGACAGATAACAGACAGGAGGAGCTCCCTCTCCTACTCTTCTGCTGCTGGTTCAATTTCCTTCAGTAGGTACATTCAGACGGTTTTCTTTTTTTATCCCTCCTCAGATCTGGCTGCTGTGATGGAGCGCTTCCAGCCAGGACTTCACATAGTATAGTAATCTACAGCCATCTGCAGTTTACATGTGACTAAAAGGTACGCGTACTGTACCGTAGTGTTTTTTTTTTTTACTAAACTCTTCAAGTCTATCGGGAATGAATTTAGTGACGTTCGACCCTTCCCAGTCCTGCCGCCTCAGGTGGAGTGGGATGCAGGCTCAGGCAAGGTGAGCAGACATCTGTGCAGGAGACTGGAGGGCACAGGTCTGGAGCCACACAGGGCGCAGGGAAAGACCCGTGCCCTGAGGCCAGAGGCATGGCCAGGGGCAACTTCCTGTAGAGCAGCGGGGCGGCCCACAGCAGAAGAAACGTTGATGGCAGATGGCTGGTTTTCAGGCAGGTCAAATACATAGACCAGCAACTGCGTAAGCGGACTAAAAGCCAAATAGTGGGTCAAACTACAAACTTCTCTGCTCCCTTCTCCTTTATGTCTCTCTCTAGCAAGAAGTTTCTTATGAATAATTGAATAGCATAGTAACTTTAGTAAGTACCCAACGGAATGCCAAGCCTCTCGTGTTGTCTAAATGTTCTGTTTTCTTAAGATGGCCATGTTTCAACAGTCAGTGTAGTAAGGAAAGTAATGTGCGGAAGTTAGAATAAATCGAATGAACATTGATTATCTAAGAAAAAGCGGGTAAGCACAAGTCGCATTAGAATACCAAGTCCCTGGTTATGTGTTCATCATAGCAGATGCCATGTGACGCTAATTTAGAAGCAAGAAGGTCATTGTTCTCTCCCCTACTGGCAGTATTAATCAGAGCAGCATCCAAAAGCCCCAAACCATCTGACTCTCTCATTAATTTTGTTTATTTAATTTGTTTGTTTAATTTTAATTTTATTTCAAGTTTATTAATTTTTTATTTTTAGCCCTACCTGGATAAATATCACCCTCTAATGATAGATGAAAGGCTTTTATTTTGACAATCTCATGTTAACGTTGATTTTGTTAGTTGCAAATTACAACTCAATGAAGTCAGTCTGCTAAGTTCACTACAACATCTGAGAACGAGGTCTCTTTGACAGTGAGGACCTGACAATCTGGCAGACAGCATGACAAACAACACAAACAGACAAAGCACAGACATTCAGCAAAGACAATGATCCTTAAAAGCAAGTACAGTCTTGGGTGTATTGTACCTGCAACTTGTGGTATTTTGATTTTGTTAAAACATGAAAAACTGCTTCTATATTTTTTATTTCTGAAAGACTTATTTTACTACATGGCACGTTTCTGAGTGGATGCAGTAATTTAATAAGCAGATGTATTGTAGTTTTTGGTGTGACTGAATTAATACATTAGCTTTTAGAAACCAGCCTCTGGTTAGAGACTGAAGGGGACTTTTATCATTTAGCTTTGCGTGTTTCATGATGCATGCTGTTTTATAGCAATTAAAAGCCTATGCAGACAGGACGAAACACAGTCAAAATGGCACTTTCTTAATAGAGAAAAATGTAAATTATTGGGTTACATAATTGTGAGAAAACAAATTACATTTTGCTGTCTTTTTTGAAGTTACTAGAGGCAATTTATCTGTAGGAGATGATTTTGGCAACCGCTACCATTTGCTTAGTGTAATCATTTCCCCTAACTGTCGCAAAGAAGACATGCAGAGTGCTTGTGGTCACTGCATATCAGTAGCACGATCAATGACTATACTCCAAGTATGTGCATCTCTTCCTGATTTAGTGATGAACTTCCTTGTGCCATAAAGCAATTCGTCACAGTTTGGCGGGAGATGGTTGGCAGACAAAATGAGTGTTAAATATTGAGACTTCTAGAGGACTGATCTGAAACACCTTTATGTTGTTCTCCCTTAGACATTTCAAACAATTCTTTAATATAAAAAAGTTGCCTATAGTTGCTTTAATGTACCGAATTATTTAAGCACATTTTGCTCACTTTTTCACCGCAGTACTCAAAAAAAAATTCAAATCACTGGAATACCACAACCTCACACCAGCAACATGTTAAGACCATTTACATCTACACTGACAGATGACAGGATTACACTATTGGCTCAACTCAGGGTATAGATGGGCTTTGTTACATCCCTTTGAGCTAAAGAATAGCCAGGGCACTTCGGGAGAATTAACCACATCTGTTGAAGATCATACTGTTTTTTCATGGCTACGCACACACACACACACACACACACACACACACACACACACACACAAATACACAGACGTGCACAAACATCATACACTAGAGCCTTCATTAGCTTTTCAGCGGGCTGCATAATTAGGCTTGTCGGTTCAAAGAGTCATTGAGTTGTCTGCATGGAGAGGCGTCTGGCTGTGTGAAAGCTATGAGCTATCTGAAGTTGATGGCGTCAGGGTCAAAGAGGCCCCATTTGCACTCTCTCCTGCAGCGCCTGCTGCTCCTGGGCCTGTTCACAGAGTGTCTGAGGGATTACCCGAGCATGATCTGAAATGGAATGCTTGTCCTAGGTTTATAGTTGAGGATAGCAGCAGCACCCTTTTTTTCCAAATGCAGACAGATTGGTTCTCTCTCTCCGTTACTGGTGTTTAGTGGATCCATTAAGCTTTTGAAGTGCTCCCAAGAAATTTCCGAGGTAAGTGAGTCCTCGCATATGATTGAGAAAAACTTTGACATCCCATCGCTTCAAGCAGCTCTGTGAGGGAATATGGTAGGGTTTGAGCGCACCATTGAGATGTGCACAATGTCATCTCATCCTCTTTCCAAATGAGACAGAACGGTGCCAATAATCATGTTTAAAAGATGCAGTTAGTACAGCTTTAAAATGTATCTGGACTTCGCATGGCTCTATTCACTCAATGCTAATGTCAGGAGTTTCTATCACTCATGGCAAATTTTGTTTCATATAAATATGCTTTGGCTATTAAGAGATCCATAAGGAATTTAAATATTTGAATTGTTATGGTTTTATGAATAAGTTAGACAGGGCTCAAAAGGTTTAGCAATTTCAGGACCCAATAATGTTTCTAGGCTTCTTAGAAATTGGAATAAATGTGCTACCTGAAACTTCGAATTACTGTGAATACATCGAGGAAACAATTTATAACCCAATATTTGTGATCCTAAATTAGTTTTTTTTTTTTCTGGATGTGTCAACAAGCAATGAAAAATGTTTAATCTTTAAGCTCCAAGATACAGTGTACATTTATAGGTAGCGTATCCTTTTAACATTCTGTACTAAATGGTTGACCTGACTTCAGAACATTTAGTAAAATTTTACTTTTTACTTTTACTTTTTTTTTTTTTTACCTTATTTTACTGGTAAGGCCACAAAGCAGACTAGATTGAAAACAAATGCCAATGTCTAATTTTTAAGTGGTGATAATTTAACAAGATTAGTTATTTTGAGAGCAGTTTAAAAGCAGAAATTCTTCTAAGCCTTTGTAGCTAGTTTTTCAGTAAAGAAACTTTTATTGCTGCCAATAGACTGTGCCATTAGTCTCTTCCCTCATCACGTCTGCTTGGGCTAGTTGTACTCTGCCACAGGGTGCCAAGGGGAAACACCCACTTACATAACAGACCTTACACTGGAACCTTTGTAAAGTGACTAATCTTTGTGGAGACTATCTCTAGTTGATTCAAGGATTGTAGCAAATAAAAAGATGGCCTCCAATGTGTATTGTTGACTTTGAGCTTTTCAAGTTTTGTACCACACAAGTCAACGCTGACACTGATTTGATTGGTTTCTCCAGAAGTCACGGATTCGATGAATTAAATAGTTTTTGCAAGGAAACGAGTGTTCATAAAGCCATGCTATGATTCCCACCTAGCTTCACCTCACAGGGAACAGGCGCGTTATTACCAGATCACCTACTTAGACAACTGTGGCTTTGCTCTGAGTTCCAAAGATTCCTTATGTGAATTCCTCCCTAAATTGGAAGGATTAGTCATTTAGCATGGGTTCAGGCTCAGATCTGAATACCCAGTCTGGCCCTCCCATGCAGCCCCTAAGCGGTAAGCGATGGCGGGGTGTCAGTCTAGCATTAACAACGGGGAGTCCAAATGTTCCTTTGTGCTGCTGGTGTCAGCTGTTTGTGTTGAAGCCACGCAGGTTAAGTCGTGCCGTTGTGTGGGGCCGCCCCGTGCCTTGTGACATGGATAGCCTGCTGCATGTGGATGTTAAGCGGCCGGCGTGGAGCAGCGGTGGCACCCACGTGGGGCTGGCCCCGCCAGGGTTTAGAACTTCCCAATGTGGTCATGAGATGACTCAGTCCGAGGGATTATAAACTGCCAGAGCTCTTCCCCCACTCTGCATCTCTCCTTCCTGCTCTGTCTATCGGAGTGAATTAGAGGAAATGAAAAGGGTTAGTGGGAGGCAGCGCTCTGGTAATACAGTATTACATGTGGCCAGGGCACAATATTCTCTGTCCTTAATATCAGCTTACTGCGTTTGGGCCAGGCATACCAATGGGAATTGATGTTGAAAGTTGAATGGTGAGATTCAGATATAAATCAATATTTTGTTGTAGTGCTTAATTAGCTTTTGTTATTTTCCTTATAATTATGCAACAGAAACAATCTGAAAGGAGAAGCTAGTTATGACACGATCTTGAATGGCTCCTGGCTGGCTATTGTCATGGCCCACTACTGATGGCTAAAGCAGTCGCCTCAACATATTAGGCTACTTAAACAGCCTTCCAAAGTGTATCCACATAGGTCACACCGCGCTGGCTCACCTAACAAGGTGCATATCTGTTCTCCACTAACGTGACAGAATCGCACAAGGAGAGCACGTTGATGCCGCCCCATCCTTTCCAGGCCATCACAATAGAGTGCACTCGAGGCCGAAGGAAAGCTTTCCTTTGCTCTGGTGAGGGTCGTAAAAGCACAGAACGGTGTTGGTTCCATCCCCTCTTTGAGGTTAGTCACCCCAGTAGACGTCTGCCTCTGGTTTGGTCTTACTGCTGTTCAAATCGCTTATATGTTTACATAGAAACAGTCATAGGCATTGAGTAGGGACAATACTGTTTCACTAAAGTGATACAGAACGCAATAAAATACGACTTGTTCAAATACTTTTTCCACTATTTGAAAGCAAATTGGGCTTTCACCAATGGCGCGTCAGATAACAACGTCCAGCTGGATGTACAGGTGCCTTTCGGCCCCTGAGCCATTTTATTGATTAAGGGACTGTAATCTGCTAATGAATTGCCCAACCAGCAGCAGGTAGGCCTATCAGTGGAGTGGCTGAGGTGGTGGGTTCAGGTAAACAGAGGGATCCAGTGAGATAAGCGCCGCACAGCTGCCTGCCTGGGTATTTGGGCCTGATTACAGCCTGTTGGTCCTGCAGCAGAGAGCTATCTCTCAGCTGAGGCTGGGTGCGAGCCACGCGATGAGGCCCCCGGCAGTCTGTTAGCCCGGGCTAATCACTCTAGTCATTACGGAGTGCTGGGAGTTCTCCCAGTACCTCTGATTACATCTCCCAGAGGGTGATGGAGAGGCCCGCTAGCCTCTCTCCTGGCACACATCAGCTGAGCTTCTGCTCTACATGTTTTTTTCCTCCTCTCCTTGCGATTAGAAACCACAACTGAAAGGACTCATGTGCATGTGGATTGGTCATTGGTGCACACGTTTTTAACAAGCACGGGGGGGGGGGGGGGGGCTTGTGTATTGCGATGGAGGTGAAACGGTCTTACTTACTGGGCAGTCACAGTGTAGGGCTCGGGAGGTTTCAGTTGCGCTGGCCCTCCACCGCGGCGAGGATCATGTTGCGGTGTCAGGTGGGTTGCCTTGAAGACGGGGCCTTGTTTGGGTAAACTGTGTCGTCAGGTAAACCATCAGCCCTTTGGGATGTTGACCAGGCCACCTGAGAACGCAGCACTGAAACGGATTGCCTCCATGGCTATCACATCTATCTACCACTGAACGGAGGTGCATTGTCAAACAGGAATAAAGATTATTCAGTGTATAGCAAAACGTATTTATTCACAGTGAAATTCCTGCTGATTATGTCAGCGGCTTCAGTGAACATTGGTATTGTAAATAGGCCACCGTCTGACATATTTTCACACATCTTTTGATTTGTAGTAGCTCCTTCTTTGCTTGATGATGGCTTAGATTTAACCCGTTAAAGCAATCTAAACTCATAAAATCCCCAGAAGACTTAACAGCCACCTCGTCTATATACACACCAGGCAGGACCAGCGTTCATTCCAAGTGCAGGATTTATTACATCATGTTGTTTCATTCATGAAAATATATGAATTTCTGATCTTGACACAACAAGAGGTTGTGTCAATACTGTTGCTCTTTAAAAGGATCTCCCTAAGAGACTTGTGTGATAAGGATAATGAGATATTTACACTGTGAACACCATAATTGAGGTTTGTCATGTTTGCTTTGTGAGTGTAAGGAACCTTATGTCAAGTGTTTGTTTCTGCACGTCTGGAATGCGAGTGACGCCAAGGAGCCAATCGACAGGCGTTCTAATTCTAATCAGGCTGTAAAACTTCTGTATACATACTGATTAAACAAATAGTCCTGATGCCACAATCTGTTTTGTGTGCCCCGACATTGTTATTCTTAATGGGCGCCAGCCGATCGGCTGATTTATGAGTCCGTGTATGGTTTTCATCCCTCAGTTTTTATGCCTTTGCATATCTGCATGATTTACAGCGTCTTGTTTTTCATTAGTTCACCTGATGGTTGAGAGATGGCGTTGCTCAGTACTGTATATCACCCACTGGGCTGGTAGACAGAGAACCCCCTCCAGAGTTCATTTGTTTCAAAGTGATGACTTAGCGATTCCTCATTACCTGCTGTGAAGGGAGGAGTTTCGTGTCAGGTGAATGAGAAACTTTTGATGAATAGCTCCCTTTCCAGGCGAATATGAATCAGGCTTAATTGCTGAGTCTTTGACGCCATTCCGTTGTTAGTGGGCGTGCTGTGTTTCACATTACACAGGGGTCATGCGGTGGAGTTGAAGGTTTCCACGCCAACGAGCCCTGTTTAATTTTCACTGGGCGGTGTCCTATTTCTGGACACGTCGCACGACAGTTCTTAGCCATTTTATGTAAATGGGATTATGTCCGCCGGGCTCCGCCTCTCAGCCAAGTAGTCCACTGTGTTTAGCTGTCTCACAGCGCTGCGTTGGTATTAGACTGACCCACTGACTGAAACATCCTGCTCTGGTGTGACACCAGGAGATAGCCCAACTCTCTGTCTTGTGGCTGGACGGTACAAACAAGCAAGTTCCAGTGTAGGAGTGGAGAGGAACTTCACAGGATTATTTAGGTGTGATGATGACAAGTCATGGTGGCAGCTCTTTTTATTTTGAAGAAGAGGCCTGAAACACCTCTTTAATATTTTACTTACCCTACCAGGTTTTTCAATTATGTTTTTTGAAGCAAAGCGGCCAACCTTTTCTATTCTCAATGTGGCTGCCTCCGCTGTGTGAGGTCCAAGCTGTCGCCGTGTGGCCGCCCCTCCACCTCGCTGGGAGCACAGACACGACAAGCCATGGCCTGCGAGCGCCACTGTGCCGCCGCGCTGCTTTCATGGTGCCCTGCTCCACGGCCTGCGAGCGCCACTGTGCCGCCGCGCTGCTTTCATGGTGCCCTGCTCCACGGCCTGCGAGCGCCACTGTGCCGCCGCGCTGCTTTCATGGTGCCCTGCTCCACCCATTCAGGTTCCATTTAGCCTCACCTCTCCTTCTCTCTTAGTGTCCTCCCAGAGCCGTATTGATGTCGACATCTCTCCTCGTTATTGACGACGAGGCCGAGAAGGAGCCTTGAAGGCGCTGCCGGCAGATGGGCATGGGGGGGGGGTGATTAGATGAGATTATACAGGTACAGTAAGGGCTAAGATCACTGCTTCCCTCCTTTCATGTTTAATGGAAAGATGTGATTTGCTTTTATCAAGACGTTTCCGACACTCTGCCAACTCAAAAGAGCAGGAAGAGACCCAGCAGGAAGGAACGGCGTCTGATGAAAGACAAGTGAAGGAGCGAGGAGGGCGCAGGAGGAAAAGAAAAGGGGGGAAGAGAGCAAGCGAGAGAGAGAGAGAGAGAGAGTGGAAGGAGACGGAGGCCGACGCGGTGCTGCTTCCTGCACTCTGAGGATGAAGAGGTCGCGTCTTCAGGCCGGGTGTAATCCATAACTGTGATTGCTTCAGCCCCCCCCCCCACACACCTCCAACAACATCCCCCCACACACATGTCCTCCCCAGCACCGGCAGTTTGATCTGCTCACTTTACCCTCCCAACACGTTATATCACGGCCTCAGACTTGTCCTGGAACAGATACTGACAAATACAGGAAGGCAGACATTTCCGCCCAAGCCAAACTCCCTCTCTCTCATCTCAGTGGGATTTATGGTGGGGAGTTAGAACAGCATCATATACCTCAAACCCACTACCGGAGAGGGGAATTAAACCTGGAGGCCTGATAGCTTACCTTGGAGTTGCAGTAAAGCTCTCTGCTGTGGCTGGAAATATTGTTCTGTTTATTTGATGGCTCAGGGCAGGCTTGGTCAGAATGCAGAGAGATTCAGGGGCAACAAAGTTGAAGAGAAATCCCTCAAATAGTGCTCTAATACTCACCCTTAGTTTGTCCAGTCGGCGATCCTTTGGCTACACATACTGGTGTTCAGCGTATGCAAATAAAGGGTGCACGTGTCATCTTAACGGTGTGTAAGGCTTACCAGTTGCAGTCAACATAAATAAATAAGAAACTCTGCTTCATGGTGGCTATTGTAGGTCTGCTCCTTGGCAAATCTGAGTTTTCTCATGTGAAACGGATCAAAGGTGTCTTGCTCAGCTCTCCTAAGGCCGACGGATGTATGAACGTGGGAAATCAAATTTGCTTCAAAGGGAACACGAAAGCCAGAGAGAGCAGAAAGGGGGGGGGGACAGAGCACTGTGAAATAACTCCCCGCTGTTGCAATGAAAGACGGTCGCAGGGGCTGCTTTTTTTTTGCGGACCTTAATGTCGGGGTGCTTGTTTGTTTGCTTAGTTTTTTGGTCGGTATGCTTGTAATCGTGTGCATGTTGTGTGTGTGTGCGCATGACATACCAGGCATGATAACATCACCATGTGTCATTGCGTGCGCTTGCAAAATTGCATGAATATTTAATGCGTGTTATGTAGATCCAGAGACAGATACTGTGTGTGCGTACATTTGTTTATGGTACCAACACAATGGCGTCTTTGTTCTGATATGAGGCACAGAGGTGCTGATTCGGTGCAACTCCCTGTGGATAGGATTCGCTTGATGCCTGTGTGACTCCTCGTCTTCCTCGTCTTCTCTCAGAGCGGATGCTATGAAAGTAGATTTTTGCGGCTCATCGCCTTTACCCAAAATAAGCCTGTTGAGGAAGGTGGGCCACCGAGTGGCTCTGACAGATCCCAGCTAAACACCTCTATTCTGGAAACACTGTCACGTTGACTCGGCCTCTCCCGGCAGAGCGAGGCACCCCCCCCCCGTCCTGCAGTCATTGTCTTCTTCTGCACCGTCGACGCTGCAGACGCCACCATGTGAGGAGCTGCGACTCCGTCTGACCACCACAGTGTCTTTAACCACTGGTCTTTCTACCATGCAATACTTTGCTCTGTCCATAGAATTGTTTTGTTTCGTTTGATTCCATAAAATCCTCCCAATGACTTTTTTATTTCGCAGGTTGGGCCAGCATTTGAAAGCTATGTCTTTATGATTCTTTAGTTTTCCCTCAATGTCCTTGGTCAGACTTAACTATGTCTTTATGATTCTTTAGTTTTCCCTCAATGTCCTTGGTCAGACTTAACTATGTCTTTATGATTCTTTAGTTTTCCCTCAATGTCCTTGGTCACACTTAACAATGTCTTCTCGTGATTGTGCAGTTGTTGAAACTAACTAACCACGTCTTATGTCCATACACAACGTTGCACTGTTTGGGACTTGAATTATACATTATGTGTTTGTTTGCTGCAAGTGGGTGTGTGTGGGCGTTTGCATGCGTCTCTTTGTTCAAAGAAAAAACATGTCTGGGGACAAGGTGTCTGCAAGCACATCCACCCTGCACTGTTTGCAGATTTCCATTCATGTGAGCGTGGCGTCTGCTCTCCGTGTGCACGTTCACCAGAGCATTGGCAGGGAACTCTGTCTCTCTGGGCTGTGACTGAGAACCCTCTCTGTATCCCCTCCAGGTGGGCAGGCAATAAGGCTTGACAGAAGATGCGACAAGCCTGCTGGCTCTTCACTTGGCTGGGGACGGGCATGGCAATGCTGACGCTGCTCACCTCCAGTTGGGGCCAGGCCACAGAAGGTACGGTGCTCCCTCCACAGAGGCTGCCTGGCTGGAACCCTTCAGCCCCTAGAATCATCCAGGTTCACACAAAAACACAGCTGGCATGGCTATACATGATAGCAATAGAGTATTACTTATAATATCATGTGCGGTACGGACATATTAAAAACACAGCTGGCATGGCTATACATGATAGCAATATAGTATTACTTATAATATCATGTGCGGTACTGACATATTAAAAACACAGCTGGCATGGCTATACATGATAGCAATAGAGTATTACTTATAATATCACTTGCGGTACTGACATATTAACCAATGAGTAATGAAATGAAAGCGTTGGTATCAAGAGAAAGCAGGAAAACACGACATACTGTATTTCATTGCTATGTAATTATAGTCTAATCCTATACTTGCTCTATGTAGGATGTTTTCTGTTTATTAACGGATGAGGAGATTTCAAAGAGTGCCAAGAGCACACCCCTGATGGCTTTTACTATAGTACTCTTCTGGCTATGCATTCCATGTACATTTCTGTGACTTGAAAATGTTTTCAATAATGATGATATTTCTTCTTAAAAAAAAAAGCGCTGGATCCAGTTTGGGTTGATGCTGACTTGTGTGACTGCCAAGGATCCCTAAATGCTTTGAAAATAAAATGCCATTGGGAGGTCAAGAGAAATCGATTCGATTTAATCCAAGGGGGAGGATATACTGTAGATATCTTCCCCGCACAGGCATTAAATATGCTTTAGTAGGAGCGTGATTTAGCATCATCCTGAGCACAAGCTTTCTGTCCTGAAGGTGCAGCCCTTCTCTTTCGCATCGATGTAGAGGAGCACACAATGGAGTAAATCCTGAGATCGGCCCGCACTGCTGAATTATCTAGATAAGAGGATTCTTCTTGTAGTCTAATGTTCTCGTGTTCCTGAGGCAGCGGTATTTACCGTTTCAATCTGTTGACCTTGCTGTGGAGGTCAGGGGAAGGGGCCCGGGAAGGCTGGGTGCTCCGCTGTGCACTGCCAGGGCTACGCATAGAAAGATGATTGTTTTGTGTCCCACTGTTTCGGAATAATCAGGAATCCTTTCTTTGCATTAACAGTAAAAATAAAAAGTAATAATTCATCATTTTGTCCTTTCCTTTCTTTTTTCACTGTCTTTCTTTCCTTCCTTCCTTCCTTCCTTTCTTCCTTCCTTACTGTGTTCCTTTACCTTCTTTTTACTAGAATTGTAACTAATTAAAGTTTTCTCTACAATAATGCCCTATTCATGTCAACGGCCATACAAACTTTTGGAATAGAGTTCCCACACGTTTTTCTGAGTGAGCGCGCTCAACCTCCACACTGAATGAGCTGAGAAACGAGTGACATCCTGAAGGTGAATGCTAATGGCTTCCGTTTGCATGAAATCTCCCAGGCTCCCGCCACATTAACTGATAAGTGTTGTCTTGTTGAGTGGAGAATGCACTGACCCAAAAACGTTCCAGGGTTGGAGCTCGGTAAAACCCTGTGGAATGTGTCTTTATGGGGACTCTGTCTTTTCCCGCCATTAGAGGACTTCAGAGCACTAATGTGTGGCTTGCCTCAGAGAGGTGCGCTCTTTCTCTCACTCTCTCTGACATTTTTCACAGGTTTATACGTGTTGGGATGGCACACAAACAAGGCCCCATTAATTAGGTTCAGTCACCTTGAGGCAGAAGTTAATTCCATCTGACAGAAGCTTGATCTCCTGCTTTGTCTGGGATAAGAGCAACTTGACGCGCTTGTTTATTGATTTGTGAAAGCCTATGTGTGTTTGTGTACGAGCGCTTTTCGCTGGCCATTCAGCACGGAATGCTAAAGTTAGCCCAGCTGTGTGTGTGTGTGTGTGTGTGTGTGTGTGTGTGTGTGTGCGTGCTGCATTATGCCACTCTGTACTGTGCTGGTAATTACACTGTGAAAAGCTTAGCGGTAGTCCTCATGGCCGCGATAATGGACTTCTGTTGCATTCCATCCCTGCCTGAACACTCCGCAGACATGCAGGCATTCATGGGTTTACTGGGTCTGCTCTGACAACGGGGGCAGTTCATTCAATTGTGAACATTATGCCGCTATATATTATATCATGCCCCAGTACTCCAAACAACTAACACATGCCTGTCCATTATCTAGCATATGGAGGAGCGTCACCCTTTGTGACCCTTTGTCATCCGTACTGTGCAGAGAGGGGCATTTCCCCACAAAGCCCAACTCCGCACCCTGATTGGTTGTGTGGCTCTACATTGCAGTGGCCCGCGTCCACGTAATGAGGGATTTTGCAGCCCACTGATTACGGCGGAGGCTGCAACCTGTAATTTGAATGGTTGCAGACATGGATAATTACATGGGGAGCAGGTAGGAATTAGAGGTGGTTACGCTGCCCGCCAATGAAGCTGATTGAATCTGAGTGGGACAGCACCCGGTCCTCTGCAGAGCAGAGCAGAGCAGAGAGAGAGAGCAGAGAGAGAGAGCAGAGAGAGAGCAGAGAGAGAGAATGAGAGCAGAGAGAGAGAGAGAGAGAGAGAGAGAGAGAGAGAGACGGAATGCAGAGCGAGTGCTGCATTGTCCACGTTCGGCGGGGACGAGGAGGAGGTGGAGATGGAGCGAGGGGAGGGGATGATTGCGGAGGCACTAGGGGTGTTGCTGCCGCCGTCTCTGGCTGTTCAGCCTCGCCTCGAGGGATGATGTTCGTTAGAATGAGGACCCCCCCCCCACCCTCCACTCCTGTCCTTCTCCTCCCCACACCCCGCCCGCCTTCCTTCAAATAAATAAATCTCTCAGTTCCGTGCGTCTCCAAAGTGCCCTCAGCCTGTTTGTCGCCTGTTTGTCAAATTAAACCGCTGGTGCCGGCCCTGGAAGGCAAGGACGATGTTGATCCAGCCTCCGTACCACCACCACATCCCAGTCTGCTGGGTGATTGGGAATTGATTAATCAGAGGAAAGGCTGACACGTCTGATATTCATAGACAGTCATCTGTGATGGGCAGCACAGTAATTACTCTTACCCCTCCATCTCTCACTTTCCTCCGCTCGCTCCCGTCTCTCTCGCTCTCTCACTCTGACTCACTCTCTCTCTCTCTCTGCCTCTCTCTCCCTCTCTCTCTCTGACTCTCTCTCTCTCTCTCTCTACTTTTGTCCTTATCGTCCTGTCTCTTTCTCCTTCTCTCTAACCTCTCTCTCATCTGCCCTCTCTCTCTCTGTCACTCTCTCTCTTCTGGACCACCCCTCGTCCCTCTGTGTTAGCGCAGTTCTGGACCACCCCTCGTCCCTCTGGGTCAGTGCGGTTGGATGTCTGTGTGGGAGGCCAGACCCACACACAGTAATGAAGGTCAATCAAAGGTCACACTACAGTCTGGATCAAAAGCCACTGATCCCGTTCCCTACAGCGCAAGTGCATGCACGGGCACAAAACATATTTGTGTGTGTGAGTGTGTGAGTGTGTGAGTGTGTGAGTGTGTGAGTGTGTGAGTGTGCGTGTGTGGATACCATGCGACACCCGGCTATTGTTTTGGCAATCTATTGTTTCTTCCTTCTATAAGGCTGTAATTCCCTTCTATACCCTGTCCTACATCTCTCTCTCTCTCTCTCTCTCTAGTCCTCTTTACTCGCTTGACTCTCTCTATCTCTCTCTCTCTTACTCCCTCTCTCTCTGTCTCTGTCTTACTCTTTGCTTCTGTCTCCATCTCATGTGACAATTGTTTGTCTATTTTTGCTGTTGTCTGATTAGAGACCAGATGTGCAGTCTGTGTCTGGCTGCTGCAGCTCGTGGAGCATGTGTTTGTATTTGTGTGTGTGTGTGTGTGTGTGTGTGTGTGTGTGTGTGAGAGAGAGAGAGAGTTTGAAAAGGGGCTAGTGAGGTGGGTAGGGCTTTTTAATCTGCGTGCCAGCAGGCTGTAATCAGGCTCCACATGGCCCAGGAGGGAGGCCTTCTCTGGGCATGGCTGAGCCCCACGCCTGCCTCTACGGCTCTCACACTGGGACCGCCAGGGAGTGAGTAAGGATGGAGGAGCCCAGTTCAATGGGACTGTGATTGCAGCCTCCGGTCCCCTGCTAGTGTCGCGACCGACTCCCAGGGGAGAGGGCAGCTGCGGGCTGGTTGGTGGGGGGGGGGGGGGGGGGTTTGACGGAGGATGGGGTGAGTAGGGCAGCAAAAGGAGAGGCTCTGCTGGTTCACACTCCAGTAAACTAATCTCCTCCCTCTCTCTTCATAGGTTAGCAATGGGGGTACTTCTGCCCGTTGTCTAGTCCCTCTCCTTCTCCCTCCCTCTCCCTCTCCCTCTCCCTCTCGTGTTCGACGCTCTCTCTTCCTCTCCTCCCCTCCATCTGGCTTCCCAGAGGGGTCGGGGGGCGGGCAGGGGAAGGATCAGCTCAGGCCACAGACGTTACAGAATTACCTTTGAACACTTGAGGAGTGCTCTCTCCTTCTCCCTGTGGCCATGCACCCGGTTCAGTCTGGCCAGCGATCCTGGTGCACCGTCGTGTCAAGGAAAATCGGAAAGCATCCAATTCAACTTTCAAGGTTCAACGAGTTGAGTTATATATTTTGGGGGTTTATTTACTCATCTTGAGTGACATACAATCTGAGGCTGTATGCTGTGTTTGGGTTTAGACGAGGTAGCATACAAGTATGAGATTGTTGGTGCTGAACCTCTCTAGCTGGTATTTGTAGTCCACCCTAATCGTCTTTGCTTCCTATATATCTCTCCTGTCTCCAACCTTTCACTGTGAAAAACAAACATGTCCGGGAACATGGCAGAGAAAGAAAACAAAGGTCTGTGCAGAAGTAGATGGGAGAAGAAGAAGAAATGTCCCTTCATTGATTTGACTGTTTTCCTCTTGAGTGGAGCAGGATAAAGGCTGTTTTTGTGCTGCTGAATGGACCGGCTTAGAATCTTCCATTTTATTTTCATCACGGCATCAGATTCAATGGATATTGAACATGAACATGAAAAAGTACCTTGACTTTTCTCCTTACTCTTTTTCTGTGAATATACGCATGGCAGGGGTTACTCACTGACATCTCAGACAACTTCAGGGTCCAAATTTGAAAAGCAGTTTCTCTGCGGCTGCTTTCGGTTGACATACAATACACTGTAGTGACACAGCAGTTCGGCTACGACTATGTCTGAATCTTAAAGAAAGGAGTCTGGCTATTGAAAAACATTTTTGGCAGCATGGACAACCTGAAGTGCTCACCAGTCTGGTGGGGTCACTGTACATCGCAGACACATCTACAAAAGGGATCTACTCTACTTGCTCTTTCCAGATGGGGAAGTGGAGTACTTCCTTTTGTTATATATTTGGGATTTTCAACCTGCCATTCACTGGCCATGGGGAGTTGGCCGGCTGCCCTCCGCTCAATGTCTCTGGGCCGCTACCTCTCTGTGCCAAGCTCTCCTGGAGCCGCCCCAAGCCGCCCCGCTGCCTCGCCAAACCAAACCCACGCCAACACCCCCTCGGGAGGAATTCAAAAGATGTCCCTGTTTGCCCGGGCCCCACTCACCTCGGCCCCCCGGAGTAACCTGCCACTCCAGGTATAGGTCACGACTTGCCCCGCCGACCCCTCCGTATTTGAAGTGGCTGCTTATTGGAGGACGTGAGGCCAGAGAGGTCAGGGTGGTCTTCCCCCTCCCACCGTGTGTCTGCTGCCTCTGTGTGAGCCCACCCTCCTCTTCCTCCACCTGCACCTCTGTCGCCTCGGTCAGACGATTCCTCTTCATCCCCTCGACTTGATATTTATATAAAGGGCAGGGGTATTTATGAGTGCATATGGAGTTATTAAATGCTTTATGAGATGGGGGACCTTGCGTGGAGCTGGAACACAGCCATTCGTCTCCCGATGGAGGAGGGGTTTGCCTTTTCTCTTCATTGCTCTTGCCTTCCCTCTTCCTCTCTGTCTCAGAAAGGAGGGCCTGCCCACACCAACGAAAGACTAATGTGTTTGCCATATCATTTGTCAAGGCGGTGGGATTGTCCATATGATGGAGCGTAATCTCCAAAGACAAGGGGATGGTTATTTGGGACAGCAGGCTAATGGAAATGGAGAGAGAAGATGCTTGTAACGTGCTTTTCCATTTTCCATGGATTACTTTCTGTCTGGCTTTGGTTGTCGTTAAAAACGTATTTTTTTATATATTCCTTAACTACACTTCATTGAGGTGCATATTATGCAATACCTTATTTTACTGTCTCAGGAATGTGACGGTGGATGAGACACCACGTTTATGGCGTTCAAATATAATATATTATACGATGCAGGGAAAATGTTAAATGATATTGCCATCGGTTTTATTTAAGTCTTGTTACCTTTGTGAGGAGTATCTGTAGCCGCAAGAACAGGAAGCTCTAAAAACCTTCAAAGAAAATTAGGATGGCTGTAGGCCTATTCAATTTTTCCGTCAATTATTTCCCAAGGAAAAAAAGCAACTAATTGTAATTGAAGTTTTATAGCTTAAAGGGTGAACTGACATGTTGATTAGGGAGATTATATTTTTAAATGAGAACAAATTACCCAGAGGTTGAAATTATAATATTTAGATTGTCTTTGCATTAGGCTGTTCAAGTGTATGGTGCTTTGATTACCAATTACCGATTGATTCTTTATTTTTTGGAGTTTTTGTGTCATTTGTTTTCGGTTCCCTTTATTTTTTTTTCTCCAATTTACACTTGGATAATTCTATCAGGGCCAGTGAGACATGCCCATTAAAGCAATGTTCCCTTAGATGAACAGAACAAAGCCTGCTTGTTTTCTATGTTAGCACTTAGAGAGAACACAATCAGGCTGTATAATTGAGCTTTGGATAATGAAAGACAAACGAGTGAGGACGTGGTCGTCTGATTGGCAGCCATTTCCTTATGAAGGTACTTGTACAGGAGATGCTCCTCGTTGACCACCGCACAACAGCCGCTGATGTTAATTGGACCGATAGGTTGCTTGTTGGGCGATGTTGTCCTTGCGTGGAGCTATTTCTCACGATAATGACCCTACTGTTGTTTGTGTGTTTCTCCGTCGGGCGTCAGGGCTGCTGATGGGTTTCCGCTGGTGCTTTTGCAGCCCTCTCCAAAACGATACGGTCGCAAACAATGGCGTCATTACGAAGCTTTTTTCCGCTTGTAAGGAGACGAGATGGGAGTGTGTCCTGTTGTGCTCCGGCTCCGGTCCGAGGCGGAGCTGTCCAGCTAGGTTACGCTCGTCATCAGAGGAGCTGAGGTTACCACAGTGAGCCCAGACTCCAGCCCAGTCATCCACATCTGAAGGAATCTCTTTAAAGCACCGACTGGTGACTCCCTCGCGAGCTTCTGTAGATGTAAGGAGTCTGCCCCCCCCCCTCCAGTGACAGGGACTGGAACAAAGTTTGACAAGAAACAAAGTCAAAACTTTTTAATCGTTGTTATTTTTGGATTAATTAAACTAAATTAGAGAAGCTTGGAAGACCTACTGGAGTGTTGTGTGTGTTTTTTCATTGAAAATAACATTACAGACAGGAAAAGGGTTCTTTTCAGTAAAAGAAGCAACCGCACCGAATCAAAATCCGTGTGTGTTGGTTGTTGCCCCTGACAACGTGGGGGTTAGTTACGTATGTGTCTGCCATCTTAAGTGTCCCGGCTTGGATTTCCATTGTTAATGGGTTTGGTGCTATGCTCTTCACGACTCACTGGTGTATTTATAGTTGGTCTGTTCGATAGGGAACCATACTGCGTCATACATTTCTCTCTGTACACGGCGGATGGGGTCACACAGTTTAAGTGTCTCTCCAGACTGCTCTCCTGCTGGGCTACTGCTGACTATTGATTTTTAGTGGTAATCACTCTCCGCAATCGCTCAGAATCTCCACATTCCACCGTATGTGTGTTTTTGTGTGCGTGTAATGTATGTGTGTTGGCTTTTTTTAATATCTGCATTCCTGTGCACTCTATGTACACACGTGTATGATGGAATGAGTGTGTGCAGGCATGCATGTGCTGCCCCCTCTCCTTCCCTTCTCCTCTCTCCCTGGCTCTGTCACCCCCCTCCCTGCTCCTTCCTAAAGCTCCTCTGCCCCACCTTTCTTGTGCGGCGTGTCTGTGAGCTCTCCTGTGTGTGTCTCAGCCACATGCCCTGGTATTACAGAGAAGCCCTGTCCTCTTCCACAGGGCTGCAGCAGCAGCCTTTTTGGTATTGCCACAGTGTACAATGTCATCTTCCTGGCTCTAGGACCACTCCCCTCCTCTCAACACAGTTAACTCGCTCCGTGCCTCCTAACTCCAGCATGCTTTTCAGGGTTTTTGGCCCTGGCATGACAGATAAGTGATTAAGTCTTTAAGCAGCTTTCCACTGATATGGGTGTGTGTGTGTGTGTGTGTGTGTGTGTGTGTGTGTGTGTGTGTGTGTGTGTGCGTTTCTATAACGTATGCGTGCATGTGAGTTTATGTATCTATGCGTGTCTGTATGTATTCCAAAGCTTACGCTGATTTTCACGTTAAATTACCGACCTCGGGAGCGTTTCTGCATTTGGTATTGAGGAATTTTCAGCGTGACTAACTGTACCGCTGGCGTGAGTGGGTACTATTGCCAGGGGTGGAGCAGCGTGGGGGCATCCTCTCTCATATTCTCTCATATCTGCAGGAAGGCATCCCATAAGGAGAGCGCCAGCATGAAGGATGTCAGCAAACAAACACCAAAAACAACATCAGCCGCTGAAAGATGTAAACACGGCGCGATGCGGAGACGTCTCACTTTGACTTTGTTGTCAACAAACATGCTCTATCTCTTGGCTGTGAATGCTCAGAGTTAATGTGGTTAGGTCCCTGAGTGTTTGTGGGATTGACGAGAGGGTGTGTGTGATACGTGCACGCGCATGAGTGTGTGTGCGTGAGTGTGTGTGCGTGAGTGGGAGTGCGTGTGAGTGTGCGTGGGTGTGGGGGTGTGTGTGTGTGTGTGTTAATGTGCGTGTGTGCTTTTGGAGTAGCAGCAGGGCTGAGAAAATACAAAGTTGGTGTGCTCTGATCTCAATAGGGGACCATTAGCAGTGCAACAAAAGGCATTGTTCTTTCTCCTGGCTCGACGCTCTCTTTTCTTCACAGAGCAAGCTTTTGACATCACCCCTGTCACCACCATCGCACCAGCCACCAGACCCCCCTACACACATACACATACAAACACATACACAAACACATACACAAACATACACAAAAAAAAGCACAAAACTAACAAAATAAACTCCTTGTAATCCTTGAAAGGACTTCAGAAAAGAGTGAATCCTTGCTGGTGTTTTGAAGTGAATTCTATAAATGCTCAAAAGCAGCAGAACACAGACGCGCGCACGGCAAGGCTCACTCTCTTTAATGTTCAGTCACGGAGCACATTTCTCTCCGAGGTGATTTGCATAAAGATGCTGATGTTCTGTTGTGTTTCTGCCTGAGATTGGGGGGCCTGACCCACTTGCTCTGATCGTTTTGTCCCTATCAAAATGACAGTGTCTTCTTTCCCGTCTTTGCAGTTGACAGATGCAGATGGTCGAATTAATACAAAACTCTGTAAGCCTGAGCATGGGCGGTATGAGAACGCGTATCCCAAAAAGATAAGCGCTAGTGCTACCTGACACTCAGGGAATGACTCCAAATTGTGTTTTCAGAGTCAAAAAGGTAGCCTTGAATTGCCTCCCTGTAGAATCACGTATAGGCATATTGAATTGATTTTTGCTACAGCGCCTTGCAGCATTAGCCGAGCTATGAAGCGTTACTCAAACGCCAAAACAGCCTTTGATAACCTCGTTTAGCTCTGACGCATTTCGCGGAACACCTTCGGGTTCCTAAAAGGCAACTCAAATTGGAAGAACTGAGGGAATGGAGGCTTTGAATGAACTTGTCACACACTGTGCCCCCCCTCCCCAGGTGCGCCTTGTTATTTAATAATTATCATACGGGCCTGTGCTATGGAAACGGACTTAATTAAAATGACAGTCATATTGCGTCCCACTGTCAGGTTACTGATTAGGGCTGGCTTTTTAAAACCCTCCCCTGTTGTATTACCTGGAAGGCCCGTTGAGGTCCGTGCAGCAGAGAGGAAACCCATCCGCGCCTTCACACCCGGCAACAGGTGTTTAGTTGCCTAAGTGGAGTAAGTCACCGGAGGGCCTGGGTGAAACCCTAGAGGGGGGGGGGACTTGGTGTCTATGGCCGTCTCCAGTGACGGAGGGTAAGGAGACACCTCCACCAGAAGGCAGGCCACGTACGGACAATGGACACCCGTCGGTAACAGCGCGTCCCTTACTACCGAGCGCAGCGCTGTGTTACTACGGCTTCCGCTCCACAGAGGGTGGAAGTCAGGAGAGATGTGCCCTGTTTGTAGGACTGTTCACTTTTTCATGGTTCGCTAACACTTTGTATTCTGTTCACTTTTTCATGGTTCGCTAACACTTTGTATTCTTTCGCCTTAGATAACCTTACCCACCCTTTCTTTCTGTCCTGTCTCCTTTTCACCCTCTGAAGCCTTTCTTTCTGTCCTGTCTCCTTTTCACCCTCTGAAGCCTTTCTTTCTGTCCTGTCTCCTTTTCACCCTCTGAAGCCTTTCTTTCTTGTACAGTTTCTTCTCTTAACATCAAACCTCTGGGTCGATCAAGAGTTTCATGCTTTTCTCTTTTCTTCCGTGCTTCTGTTGTGCATCCCTCTGGCTCCACTAACCTTGACCTCTTCCAGACTGGCAGTACGAGGGTAAGAGGGAAAATGGTCTTCTCTTCTCTTCTCTTCTCTTCTCTTCTCTTCTCTTCTCTTCTCTTTCTGTCTGTGTCCTCGTCTACTATCAGGACAGCCTGTGGTGTGTATTGTGGCTCATTTAGTGCCGGGAACATGTTCCTTCACCACCACCACCACCCCCTCCACCTGCCCCCCGCTCCCCCAGCTGCTGCTGCCTGTTGGCCTGCCATCCACGTGCTCCTGTGTGTGGTTAGCTAGCTAACACGTCCATCTGGAAAGCTGGCTCGGTCCTACTTGTGTGATGCTGCTTTAGGTCTCCCCCCCCCCCCCCCCTGTACCCCCACCCCACCCCCCTCCCATGACACCACTGGCTGTCAATTACCGTCAGTTTGGTCATCCTTGTCTGTATGATCTGTATCTGTGCCAAACAAACCCATTTCTGTTGGTCCCACAATCATTGACGTCTCCATCCATAACCGGTAATTGTAGTTTATGGCAGCTTTGTGACGTGAAATCAAATTTAAAAAGATATATGATGTACTTGTCTGTATGTATGGTGCAATTTAGCACAGATTTGTGACATGCCATGCACAGTACTTGACACAAAACTGATAGTCAGGTCTATCTATACACTGTTGAATGATCTGAGCTGGTAGACCTGGATAGAGACAGCGAGAAGCTAACTCTGGACTAACATTAGGTGTCCTATATTTTCTACTCCAACAGACCAATTATTTTCTCTAAGTATATGAAATATTACAGTATTACCAGTCTCTTTTTGCCCATTAGGTAAAGCTTTGAATCAAATTGCGTCATGGGAGTCACATATCTTACAGATTGAATAGCTAATCAATGGCTAACTTGCTTCACTGACCTTGCGTTTACAATATCACATACCAAATAGATAGGCAAGCATGGATGACACGAACGCCTGACGTGTTCATATTTTATTTGATTATTATTAAAACATTAACAAATTAATTAAAACGTCAAATTAAATGTCATGTTGACTTTAGTTAATGAGATACTATGCTACTGTATCAAGAAGTAGCATTAGCTTGCCTACCAACTTGGCTTTAAAGGGCATTTTACTACATTTCAATGTTATTTAGACAAGTCCATGTGGGGTAATTGCATGTTTATCTAGCAGCTAGAAATAATGACTGACAAAATATATCAAAAAATGTCATGCTTATTATAGCACGCACATTAGCTGTTGACTATGTGATTGGTACGTTTACATTCCTGTCAAATGTTTTGCATAATGTGTCCCAGCCTGAAGCGTTTCACTTTTGTTTTCTGTGCATAACACAGTAAACTGCAAACAGAGTCTCTAAATTGAATCACAAGATTGTGAAATCACTTTTGTCAGCTGTATATTAAAAGATGTGTCCTCCCTAATCTTGGATCTGCTCGTGATAAATATAATATTGTATTTTGTTGTTCTTCACCAGCACATCCTCTCTCTTCTTCTCGTTTCTACTACAAATCAACCCAGATCGAGTAGTGCCTGGTTCCCACACAGGGATATTAAAGACCCACATGCATTAAGCCCTCATTGGTGGTCACTGTCACACACTGCCATAAACTGTGATGTAGCCCACTTTGAAAACATGTGCTGGTCTTTGAGAAAGCCAGGAGGATGTACTAATATGTCATCTCTCTCCACCATCACGCAGAGTGCAAGCTGTCACGGTCGGGGCCCCCTGCTACCATAGTGACCATCGACGAGGAGAGCCCCAACGGTAGGTACCTGTTGTTTCTCATCCACCTGTTGCTCTGGTTAGAGAGAGACAACCATTGAAACTCTGCAGTGTGCTCGCCCAGTGCGCCTCCTGTGGGCCGTGTACTGTATAGACTGGACATCCTGTATTCGGCGTTCATTGGACATATGATGCTGTTTATGTTGTGGTTGGCCTCCTGTCAATCCTCTGTGTGTGTGTGTGTGTGTGTGTGTGTGTGTGTGTGTGTGTGTGGTGCAGGTGGTGTGTGGCTTAGTGCCGCTGTGTGTAGGGCTCCATTAGACAGAGACCCAAAGTTGGGAAATTGTCACAGCCTCATGTGTCCCACTTACTGTAGACTGTCGGGGCTTAGGTGCTCACAGCAGTTAGTTCTCCAGCCATTTCTACCTACGGTAATAGAGCTTCTTTGTTTTGATTCCATTTTTCTTGTCTTGTAGTGTCATGGAGGCAGAAGAGAGTGCTTTTAAAATGGTGTCAAGTGCCACTTTTACATTTGTTTATTTGTTTGACAGAGTTGTGTGTGTGCTTTGATGGAGTCTGTCCTCTCCCTGAACTCTGGCCGGGCTCTGCTGACCCCACTCCCTGTTTTTCTTATCCTGGTCTCCAGTCCATTTATTAGTCTAATGCATCTCATCGCCATTTTGTCAACACTGCGTGTGTAGTTGATAAGGGATTTGCTTGTGCATGCTTTAGTAGTGAGCATAGGTGTGTTTATCACTGACAGTGTGTTTATAAAAACCACCAGCACTGCATGTGGATCTGCAGAGCAGGTGTGTCTGTCTGGCTGTGGCTCCCTGCAGATAGGATAGACACTGCAGGTTAAGTGAGTATAATGACAGCACCGCTCACTGATCAGACATCTTTCTCAGTTTGTTTATATGGTCATTATGTTATTCCACACACACACACACACACACACACACACACACACACGAGTGCCTGCACGGCGTGTACACAACCTTTCTCTGTATTTGTCAGGGAGTGTTCTTCCAATCATGTCACACACCATCTCAAGCAGCGCTGGCTGTCACACAGCCTCCTCTCTCCAGCCCGTTCTCCGCTGATGTGTGGCTGGGATTTGGGCGCTGATCGATTGCCTGGGGAATATATGCGACGGAGTCAGCCAGCCTTTGCATCGGCAGGCGTCGTCGCCCCCTCCTCGTCCCCCGTTCCCAACCCCCCCGTACCCCATCCCCAATGTAGGCGCGCTGACGTGTGGTGTCAGAGGGATTTGTGCTAATCTTCCTCATAAAAACACTCATTTACCTGGGATGTGGGTCTATTCTGGCCCCCGTGCTCCCTTATTTATACCAGCGTGATGAAACCACCCTGGACCTGGGCCGCCATAATGGAATGTAAAACAGGCAACCCATCATTATTGACCAAAGCTATTATCCCTCTAAATGGGCCTCATTTCTTCAAGCTGTTGCCCAGAAACCGTACAAACGACACACAATAAGATCTCATCTGTCCTGGCATTTTGATATCGTACCCCTTCACATCAGAGCTTCAGAAAAAAAAAAACAGCCTATCAGGGTCAGTTGTTTTTGAATGATTTTTGTCGAGAAAAACAACGTTGTTTTTTTCTGTCCTCAACAGCAGGTTAAGAAAGGTAGCAAAGGTATGCAAGCTTGCTAGCTGCCACGGCACCTTCTGTTGATCCTTATTCCCCCCCGATGGTTTGCATTGTCATTCTCTGATGGACTGCCATTTTACTTAAAAAAAAAGACTAGTCTTGAAGGGCTGAGGGTAAATGGCTGAGGGTCTTCCTGGATGGTGTTTGCTCATTTCAGTCTAGGGTGTCCTCGGGGGGGCTTTACGTTGGGAGAAGCAGGCAGTCCCTCGGGGGAAAGGGGGGCTATGTTGTTAGATAGGACATGTCATGTTTCATTTATTACAACTCCTGGCTGCATGGGCCCTCTGACAAGGGCCCCTAGGAACATAGGAGCCCCCCTGCTTCAAGTTGATTTCTATCTAGAGGGCCACGCGGACTCTGTGTCGGGTGACATTTTCTCTGTATGGGAAATGCTTTTTTTCCCCCCCTGGATCCAAAAGTAGTTAATAGGAGATTTCAATCTGGTTGAGAAGGGAAAGGGGCTGTCTGGAAGTGCAGGTGAGAGAGAGAGAGAGAGAGAGAGAGGAATGGAAAGGGAGAGAGCGATGAAGATAGAGATGGAGAGAGAGAGAGGGACAGAAAGGGAGAGAACGATGGAGATAGAGACGGAGAGAGAGAGACAGACAGAGAGGGTGGTTGTTGACGTCTTGAATGAAAGGTGTAACAAGAATAAGAAGAGTGACTATAATGACACCGGCAGGGGTTTTTCGTGCTTTAAGCTGGTCCCTGCAAATCCATGATGTGCGTCAATTGTTCCTAAAGCATGGAACAACTTGTGTTCCCTGATGTGCTCGGACCAAACAGAACATTAAAAAACGAAGAACTGAATGGCTCTGAATGGCTCCATTGAGCCTTCGCAGGCATGGGTATGGCCGCCCAAAAAAAATGAAAGACATCTATTAGGCTATTTCTAGCATGAACTAAAAGGACGAGCGTGGCCCTCCTCAGCCCAGGTCAGTACTCAGCCCAGGTCTTTAGAATGGACTGGGAACTTCGACGTCCTATCGATCGAGAGGAGAGTGTGTTGGTTTTGGTCTCATCCCTTTAGACAGAATGCCATTTTCCCCCGGAGAGCTGCCAGCCCGACGTCTGCCGCCTATTATCAGAGCCTGAGTCTTCATCTCACCTCCCCTTCCTTTTAGTGGAGGCCAGACAATGAGCCTGAGCACAGGGTTGGCGGACCACTCGAGGAATTGACGTAGCCAGAGCAGAGGTGAGCAACGCGAATGGAGGGTGTACACTACAAATGCTAAATGCCATTCAGTTTGCCTTAAGGTCTGCTCCTTTCAAGCACTATAGGAGCTCTCCCAGGGAGAAGTGAGGTCCCTATTCATCGCCGTGGTAATAGAGTACTGGCGGAGTCCTCGGGGGGGTTTTTTGCGCGGTGCAGCTCATGTGAGAGGGAAATATATTGTGTTGTGAATTTTTGATTTATTCTTCAATGTAGGTGTTTTAAACATAGAAGGTTCTACATTATAGACGTACACTTCCTGTTTTCTCATAAAAATATATGATATACTTATACACAGTATGCAAATGATGTACTCAGCACTGAGCGCATGTATAGTAAGAGAGCATAAGAAGCCACATTCTGTAGGAAACAGCCCGATAGAGTTCATATCATAACGTTTGATAATGGAGTGGAAAACTGAGAATGTTATCTATGTGCTTGTGGTGCAAACAGTAAGCCATGAAAAGGAAGCCATCCGACATGTGATTTCCTTCCCTCCCCTCCATCCCCATAGGCTTATTTGTAGCACTTTTCTCTTTCGCTAGTTCAGTCCTTAACCTCAGCTGCTCTCTCACCTCAGAATGGTTGTGGGTTCTGTCATTAAGACTTTCTACTGTTTTCTCTTTCATTCCATCTCTGGCTTTCTGTCTCTTTTTTTATCTCTCTCTCTTTTTTCCTTGGGAAGATTGTGTAATCATCCCTACCACACACACACACACACACACACACACACACACGCACACACTAGATCAACAATTTACCCCGTAGTGGGAGCTGTTACACTGTGAATTGTTTAATTTAATTCAATGTGCTTAATGAACCCAGCATCAGCTCATGTGTCATTTCTACACCTGTCCTCCCCTCCAACGACACACACACACACACTGTGGCGAGGTTATTCTAAACACCCTGCCATTAAACCATTAGGGGAAACCGTAAGTAAAGGGAAGTCCTATTTGTAAAGCTAGTTTGGAGGTGTTTTCCCTGTTTTCCATCGATCAGTGTGTCTCTAAGTGTGTCACTAAGGTTTACCAGTGAGGGGGGTTGGGCTGGCCTTTCTGTCTCGCTCTGTTTCGTCTAACCCTGTTAACTTCTGAGTCCTCATTATATCATTCTGCACATATCGGCCAGTCCGGAATGCTCTCGCTGTCTCTCTATGCTTTAAACCATGAGAGCGGCTACGTTTGTGAAGGGGTGCGCCCGCAAGTGTGTGTCGGTGTTTACCTGTTTGTGTTCTCCAAAATCAAAAAGCATGCATACAAGTGTCCCGATATTAGACAACTCGCACAGAGCTACCACTTAACCATGGCCCACAGTTCAGTCTTCTTTGTAAAAATGCTGCATGAGCACGTCCCTGTTGCAAGGCCAGCAACATGTAATTAGAGAATGGCTGAAAGGCCGGGATTAGTACACAACACCTGCCACTCGTGGATTATAGAGCTAGAGAGGGATGGAGAGAGAGAGAGAAAGAACGAAAGAGAGGCAGAGAGAAAGGGAAGGTCTACTGAGCGGTTTGTATGCTGATAGATGTAACCATTGTTCACCTGTTGTTCTTTTGTGCATCATTAAATACCTGTTTGGGGAATCGAAAGAAACGTTTGCGTGTTTGTTACACAGGTAATATTAATACTTTTGATGACACTTAATTAGAATAATTTGTTGTGCTACTGTTTTTCACAGAACACTCAAATACTTCTGTGTTTAAATGCGTCAATAAGAACTTTAATTATATTATTTTGGGGAGATAAACGGCTTGAGTGATTAGTTGTGATGGTTAATTGCTTTTCCCTCTCTGTTCCTCCTCATTTAGCTATAGAAACCTAGTCTTATGAAGTAAGACACAGTGCTGCATCATCATTTGCATTCATTTATTCTTTTCTTACTGTTCATACCGAGACCTCAATTCTCTGCAATGAAAACAAAACGATAAAAATCCAACTCCCGAATCACTTCACTAAATCAAACCAACTAAACTTCTGTTGTTGTTTTTTTTATCGACGCAGCATATTGAGTTATCATTCGAAGCTGTACTCATCCAAACGACATCAATCTGCAGCACACAATTATTCAGCGCCGACGGACATAGCCTTTAATTTAGGTTACCTTTTGAGCATTTGATTCTGACATCCACTCTGAAACCACAATGCATTATTTATCCGCCTCTCCTTGAGTGTCCGGGGATTGTCACGTTAGATTAGCTTTTTCAACTTCCCAGGATATTTGTCGTTTCCCATCCGAATCACCCCCAAGGAAAACCTTGCTTCGCTTTCCAAAATGGCCTGGCCTCGTTTGAGCTTTTCGCCGGGCTGATGTCTAGCCCTGGGTTCACATCCGTTGTCCTTAGAGTTGAGATACTCCAAAAGATGAAGATGGAGTCACGTGACGCCGCTGGATTTGTGGCTGAGATCATTAGCCGGTGATTTGCATTTCCATTGCTGATGCATTGCCAGACAATTTGCCAATTAATTTCCATCCGATTGTGGTGAGACCCTGGATTGAGTTAATCCCCATATTAGACTGAAGAGGCTGTAACTGGATTGGTTGCTGCCGAGTCCTAATGAGAAAGCTAACATATTAGTCACGGCTGCATCGGGAACGTTTACATTTCCCCGCAGGACTCTCAATGTGTCGGACGCACTGTACAAACATGATTGTACAAATGTGTACAAATGTGTCTCTCGCCGTGTGTTGTTTGTCCCCTCCGTGCAGCGACAACAGTATTAAAATGGTGGTACATTTCTACTGGGGAACAGCCAGCGCCCAACCTCGCCTCCTCTCTCTAATGCTATCGTGTACCAAATAGGTCTCCGATTAACGCCAATAAGCACCCCCGAATTCTGCGCCACTTGTTAAACTTTTAAGGCCCCACCCTTTAAGGCTGGAGGTGACTGGTAGCAGCTGTCTGCCCTTTGGTCTGTGCTGGGCTTCACCACGGGGCGTCTGGAAGCTGGGAGAGGGGAGGTCGGGTTTAAGGCGGGCAGAGATGAGAGGCCCATCTGGGACGGCCTAGGATTTGGAGGCCGGTAACAAGCCTGGGGGGCGGAGTGAATAGGCATGCTGCTGAGCCGTCGTTAAGGGCCGCTGCCACGGCGACGAGCTGAGGGGCAGAGAGATACGCAGGCCTCGCCATCGGCAGCCTTGATCTCTCCAGCCCCGGCTCAGGTCCGGAATAATAATCAGACAGCCTGTCCTTCCAGTTCAGAGAGCGAGGGAGAGAGAGCGAGGGAGAGAGGGAGAGGGAGAGGGAGAGGGGGAGAGGGGGAGAGGGAGGGGGAGAGGGAGGGGGAGAGGGGGAGAGGGAGAGGGGAAGAGGGAGAGGGAGGGAGAGAGGGAGAGAGGGAGAGAGAGAGAGAGAGGCATGGTTTTTCCGGGGCATGTTTCCGTGAGATTGTGTTTTTCTGCAGCCATATGTAATGGGCCCGCGCTAAGTCGGCCTGGCTGATGGGGGGTGTGTCGTGGCTTTGAGACTCAGAGTTAATCAGAGCGCTTTCACTCACACAGCGGCTTTAGCGTTAAGGACCCTCGGGGAGGGAGCTGGGAGTACTGGTCACCTCTAGACTAGTCAGGACACAAGGCCATGTTACGCTCCCTCCTCCATGACACACACATTCTTCTCCTCCGCCGTAGAACCCCTTTTAATCACTCACTCTGTTATCTTCTTCGGGCTTTCTTAATAAACACAAGCCCTGTCCTTGATGAATGGAAACAGAAGCCATGTGCTTGTTATAACCATCTGATCTGTCTATCCAATCACTAGGATCAAAGCAACCCACGCCTGGCTGTCCTCAGATCAGGTCCAAGGAGCAGAAGTGTGCATGCTGCAGCGTCCTGCGTGCTGTGTACGCGTGGCATCTGCTCCACTGCTCATTGCCGGGCTCTCTCTGACTCTAGTTGACTCTGACAGTTAGTGCATAAACAGACAGATGTTTCTCCCGATCAAATTACATCAGTAAGTAATTAGGGCTTATTAAGCATTTGGAGTGCTAGGATGGGGAGGGTGTTAACATAACGTTCCAGTCGGAGGCTGCTTTAACTGAGAACCCATTCGGAGCTGGCAGAGGGGGTTGCAAGGTGGCTCCCTTGACAGCTGCTTTGTAAGTGCCTGTGTGTGCTATGTTGGCCTGTGAACGTGTGTGTGTGTGTGTGTGTGTTGTGGGAGTGTGTGCGCGCGAGTGTCTGTGTGTGTGGGTGCATGTTTGTCTTTGTGATATATATGTAAATTTCAGAGAGAGAGAGAGAGAGAGAGAGAGAGAGAGAGAGAGAGAGAGAGAGAGAGAGAGAGAGAGAGAGAGAGAGAGAGAGAGAGAGAGAGAGAGAGAGAGAGAGAGAGAGAGAGAGAGAGAGAGAGAGAGAGCGCTTGCCTTTATGCGTTGAGAGTACTAGGGCCCAGGGAGCTTGCTTCACAGCTGGATATGCTGGTGAACTTCTACAGCGCGGAGGACGTCTTTTGAAATGCTCTGAGGATCCTTTACGAATTTTGAAGTTTGGTATTTCTTAATGCTATAGAATATGCTGGAAAAAGATCTATTTTGGTCTCTCGTCCCTGAGTCATGTTCACTATTTAAAGTCGGACGAGAAACAGAGAAGCCTGATTTGTAAACTACGTTGAAGAAACGTAATAGCAAAAGCTAGTTTGACGCAGGAATGCAGAACATTGCTGTCTCATTTGTTCTCACCCAGCCCTGCATGTAGCAATCCGCCACTGAGGCCAGTGCTTTTGTAGCGTGTGTGGTGGGTTTGTATGCTGGCAGGCATGTTGCTCCCTCACGCCAAGATGATATGTTGAAGGGGCTTGGCTGTAAAACTAAAAAGACAACCTAAACACAGACTCTTGACACAGTCACAGCTGTTGGTGTGTTTTTATTTAATTTCACGGGGTCTCACCATCATGTAGAAGTCAGTCCTAAACGAATCACATATTAGTTTCTGACGTAGCCTATACTGCGGCATGCTGCTCATGTTTTACTGAAAGAGACGTTTATTGATGTGCGGTTGTGTATCTATAGCCATAGGAAACTACTGTATTTCTGCACAGGCCATTGCTGCTTCTCACAATCTCTGAGAAAGGATTGGTCTTATTATGCTCCTGAAAGATCAAACCGAAATGAATCTTCCATCCATGGGACTTATATTTAGAACAAATTAGGATTGTTATGGACTGATTAGAGCCTTTAGTTAATCTCTGCATTTAGTATTTGTGTGATGGTGTGATTGTGGCAGTGATCTGTTTCCTATTGACAATGTTCAGTTAGGAGAAGAACACGTGCCTGTGTTGGTTTTCATCTTTGTCTGGAGTTCAGACTTTCAACTCGAGCAGTGGTGCCACATACACATGTCGATACACTTAAACGCATGACCAATAGATCAATGTAAATCCACACGCTTTCGGCTTTTCAAGTGAAATCCTCCAAGGCCCTGTCCTACGTGTTATACTGGTTCACAACAGGAAGCCTTGTGCTGCACAAAGGTTGTCAGCCTTGTCTGTCTGCCCGGTCCAAGGAAGCCGCTGATCTGGGATCAAAGTAAGCCCCCTTTGCTCCCTCTGGGAAAGGGGGGGTGGGGGTGGGGGGTGGGGGGGTGGAGATGCTGCAGAGGCGAGACGCTTCAGATCCAGCCATGATAGGACTCTCCGCCTGCTCTTTGGAAAATGTCTGTGGCTCCAGGGGACCCATAGGCCACTGGACAGTTGTTATTTCTTTTCAGAGTTGAAGGGGATGCTGGGTACTGTAGTCACAGAGTGCTCTGGGTTGGTAACACTTGCCTTGCACATTTGGTTCGTTGCCACTTAATGTCGGGACCACTTATTTCCCGTGTGAGGTTAAAGGTGAGAGAGAAAGGGACTCCGATAGCATGGCCCCTTTTTTTAAGGTGAGAGAGAAAGGGACTCCGATAGCATGGCCCCTTTTGGTCTGAAACAGAAAGGCTACAGCCTGTGACAATGACGGCAGAAAACTGAATTGCAATTAAGTGGAGAAGGGTAGGAGGACTGTTTCCGCTCGCCTGGTTAAATTATAAGTAGTGTAATTTACGACGCAAGTAAAAATATGTGGCCCACCACTCAAGTTAGCTGAGGTGGAAATGCTTTCTACAAAGGCTGTGTTTTAAATTAACGAAGCAGCAACGCGGTGTCTTTGACTTTATAAATTGAATTCTTCAATGATCCATTATTGGAATGGAGCGTAGTTCAACTCAAAGATCCATTATTGGAATGGAGTGTAGTTCAACTCAAAGATCCATTATTGGAATGGAGTGTAGTTCAACTCAAAGACCCATTATTGGAATGGAGTGTAGTTCAACTCAAAGCGAGTAAAGTGTAAATCCTGGGGATGGCCAGGACAATGCGTCAAACCCTTAACACAACAAACTCCTTATCGGCCAGACATGAAGGGGTTTAAATGGTGAAGCGATGACTCCCAATCTCTCGCTCTTGATGTGCTACGGCTGCAATCCCTTAAGAGTGTGGGTCCGCACTAAGCCGGAGGCCATTTTAGAAAGGCATAAAATACAGTGTGTTAGAGGTTGTAATTAAAGGAGCCATTAGGTTACCACGATCCTCTTAAAGCTTTACAGCTGAACGTTCTATGTGTGTGTGGATTTGTGGGTAGTGTAGTAAAGGAATGTTTTGCTAAATTGTAGTGCAGGTGCAGAGCTTTGATCTGTGACCCCTTTAAATTTAAGATAACATCCTTCCCTAGGTTGGAAAATATCTGGTCATGATGTAGCATCCGATCGCGTTAAAGTGGGACTCTTTCCGGAAAACTCCATGAATCACCCGAAACCATTCACCTGAGACTCCACCGGTCTGGTATCCCTGAAAGCGTAGCGCTGGCAGATTAATTTTCAAGCGATGATGAAGACTTTTGTCTAGGGTGGCCCTAGAGGAGCACTCTTCAGATTACCAAAGGTTATCTCTACCATGGAAAGGGCCTGCTGCCTGTCTGGACGGATATCAAAGTGTTTGACGCCGGGCTGGTACAGCCTTCAGTATGGAGGAGGTGACGCAAACGCAGCATCCATTACAGAGTGTGGTGTTTGTGGCAAACGTTCATGCATTCATTCATTAGATCCTTCAACGCCACAATTTAGTTTCCCTGTTTTATTTACATTCCCATTACCTTAGCCTCTGCTGTAAGAAAGATATGGTAACAAAAAAAAAGAGATCAATCTAGAAAAGTGATTTCCTGTCTTTTCCTATGGAGGAACAAATGAAGCAACAACACTGTCGTTCCCTCTGGGCTGTTGTGTTCCTGTAGGCACCGTGCTGGTGGAGAACATGCAGATCAACGGTCGAGCAGAGGACCCCGACAGAACCATCTCCCTGACCCTGTTGAACAACTATGACCACTGGGTGATCCTGGAGCCCACCAAACAGAGGCTCTACCTCAACAGCACCGGCAGGATTCTGGACAGGGATGTGAGTATGGGACTGGGTGTGTTTCTGCTGGCTCGTTTTCTGCAGGGATGTGAGTATGGGACTGGGTGTGTTTCTGCTGGCTCGTTTTCTGCAGGGATGTGAGTATGGGACTGGGTGTGTTTCTGCTGGCTCGTTTTCTGGACAGGGATGTGAGTATGGGACTGGGTGTGTTTCTGCTGGCTCGTTTTCTGCAGGGATGTGAGTATGGGACTGGGTGTGTTTCTGCTGGCTCGTTTTCTGGACAGGGATGTGAGTATGGGACTGGGTGTGTTTCTGCTGGCACGTTTTCTGCAGGGATGTGAGTATGGGACTGGGTCTGTTTCTGCTGGCTCGTTTTCTGCAGGTTATTGCGCGTGGGTGTGTGTGGGTGGGGATGTGTTTATTCAGTATAAAACCGGCAATAGCACATGCTAATAAAAGTAGACTTTTTTGATATGGTCTTCTTATAACAAATACATGGAATGTTCAAAGAAATGGTAAAGCAAATAAGAATCTTCGGTTCCACAATTCATAGATCAAAATTAATCTAGTTAATGTCTAATGCACTCTCTGCCGCTCTTGAAATTCACACGCTGTCACACACCATTAACCTGCTGGATTGCATTGCTACAGCATGAACAAACACCTGTTACTACAAATAACTTATAAATTGAAGGAACCTTTGGAAAAAAATGAAATGTCTGGCAGATGCCAGGATACAGTACTTTTGAAAAGGTCACTCACCATTGAGCCATTTGGGCTTTGCCGAGTTAGAAATCGGGCCAGCATAAACGCCGGTATCAAAACAAATGGTGGAAGCCCAAAGCACTTGAAAGGTTTTCGGGCTCTGGCTCAATGTGTGAGCCGAGTCCTTGCTGTGGGGAGGAGACACGCTAACAAAAGCAGCAAACCCCCCCCCCCCCCCCCTCTTCTCTGTCTCCAACATTGTGCTTTGAACAGCGTCATTTAGATTCTCTATCATCTGGGTGCTGTGGTGGTGCGTTCTGTTGCATTGTTCTCGTCCGCTGGATGGATTTGAAACCTTTGGCCTGGCTGGAGGCCATTACACACCAATCTCTTCCTCACGGCCAGTCAAGGTGGATGCTCATGGTCTTCGACAAACGGCCAGGCAGTGAAGGGAAAGGGAAAGGGAGAACGGCGGCCATGATGCCCGCTGCCCAGTCAAATTGGCTTACAGCTGCGTGCCGGCGTGTGGGCCAGCCACAAAGTGGACACTATTCTAGTGTGATGTCCTCCTTTAGAAAGCAAAGGGAACAATGACGGCTGTGCTCAGTGACTGGCTCGTCCAATGACTCGATGTCTCTCTCCTGTCTGTCTCTCCTGTCTCCGTCTTCCTGTCGTATGGCTTTGTCTCCGTTCAGCCGCCTAACTACATCACCACCATCGTGGTGCAGGTCCAGTGCACCAACGAGCTCGTCGGTACCGTCATCCTGCACGAGGTCCGGATCGTAGTGAGGGACCGGAATGACAACGCACCACGCTTCCAGCAACCCCGCTACTATGTAGCCGTGAACGAGGTGAGTGTGTGTGTGTGTGTGTGTGTGTGTGTGTGTGTGAGAAAGAGAAAAATAAATTCAGAGAGAGAGAGAGAGAGAGAGAGAGAGAGAGAGAAATTCTTATGCACAGCAGCTGCATCAGTGTCCTTTGCTTCCTGGCCATTGGCTCCTTTGGGTGCAGGCTCCAGTGTCCACCAATAGGACATGACAGTTGCTCTGACCCCTTGTCTCAGGGGGGTCACCCAGACCCACGAGTCTCAGAGGGGAAATCACAACAGCCCTGCAAACGAGATAGCAGTGGAAGCACAGCCTCCCCCAGCTCAGTCGCATCATGTGCATTTACCCAGTCCCTTCCACTCTTCAGTTAAGGCCTTATTGTATGCAAGGACACCAACCAGCCCTCCCACACAATCTGCTGGTCTGCTCACAGTGGAGTAACCATATCTTTGGAATCCAAATTTGATTATGCTCAAAGATTGATTGATTTTCTTCCTTTCCCTAAAAACCATTCTATTGAATGCATTTTTCTTTTTCAGAATACGAAGGCAATAGCACATTTTTTTTTCAATTGTGTAAAGTGGAGCTTTTATTCAGGCGTGGGAAACCCTGTGCTTACAGTCTAAGTCTTACAGGCAGGCTTGCGTGTCTGCACTGAATCACGGGGTTGGTTTCTCTGCGTGATATAGATGTCGCCTTGCTCCCCCTGTGCCCTCGAGAGCCTGCCGATGATGACTTTGAGTACCGGAGTCAGCTCAGAGAGTGCATCTGTGCATATGTCTCTTTGTTTGCCAGCGTGTGTGCGCGTGTCTTTGTGTCTGTAAAAGTCACTGTTTGGGGAGTTTTGCATGCTTCTGTGTGTGCTTGTGTGCATGCAATATGAAGGGGTGTATTTGGAACATACAATTAGGTTGTGCATCATTTATGTGTGGAATATTGAACCATAATCAAAGAAGGCCAGCGAGGGGTCCTTTTCTTAGAGAAGGGCTTTGTGAAATACACCTTGCTGTTTGTTGGATCTCAACATAATTCTAGGTAGCTCAGTCGCTATGAAATGGAAAATGGAAATATTTTTATACAGGATTTTTTATCCATTTGGTGGTGCGCCAAACGTCCATCCATCCATTAACTTTACCGCTTATCCTGTACAGGGTCACGGGGGGGGGGGGGGGCTGGAGCCTATCCCAGCGGACACAGGGCGAGAGGCGGGGTACACCCTGGACAGGTCGCCAGTCTATCACAGGGCCGACATATAGGGACAGACAACAACTCACACTCGCATTCACACCTACGGGCAATTTAGAGTCACCAATTAACCTGCATGTTTTTGGACTGTGGGAGGAAACCCACGGGAACACGGGGAGAACATGCAAACTCCACACAGAAACGCCCTTGGGTCAGGTGGGGATTGAACCCAGGACCTTCTTGCTGTGAGGCAACAGTGCTAACCACCGAGCCACCGCGCTCTTTTTCGCCAAACTTGACTACCATATTTTTTTATATATATACACCCAGTTATCTGCTCATGCAGTTCCTTTTGCTTATTATACTTTCCGACTGAAATTGGACACATTTTTCTGAAGAGTGCTTGGATCGCAAAACTGACTAAACAAGCAAATTACTGGGACGTTTCCTTAATCTTTTGACATTCAAAACCCTCTAGTCCTTTATCCACATTTTCTGTAATGCATGAACAATATAAAGCGCCTCCATTTTCCCTGGCTCCACCACTCTCGTAAAAAATTAGCGGCTGCACTTTTAGAATATGACAGTGAATTATTGCCAAGTGTGTACTTAAAGTCTCTGTACTTGTGTATCCCTTGTAATGACTCCCGACACTCTCAAAGTGTCGGGGCTTGTAGTGAGCGACAGACTAGGCTCCCCGTATTTACCTGCTTCAGAGCCGCACTGCCAAGTCATCTCAGACAACCCTGACTTGTCTCCTTTATGAGTACTTCCTGTGTGTGTGTTTTTGGGTTAAGAGGACCTGTCAGCTTGTGGTACCACAGCGGTACACCGCTCCCTCAATAGCTGTCTGAGTCACATCCTACTGCTGTCTAGTCTTCTCCCCTGAACTGAACACTCTCTCTCTCTCGCTCTCTCTCTCTCTCTCTCTCTCTCTCTCTCTCTCTCCTCCCACTGTCTGTTCCTATGGCCCCCTCTGGGGGCCTCTTTGGATCACTGGATTTCTTCAAACCGGCCCCTTTTGTTGTTATGCCAGTGGGGCATTGGTCAGAGGCACTCAGAGCAACATATAGCATCACTGTGGAATTTGACAGTTCTAACCGTGGCTGAAGAGCTGGTTCTGTAATGGGTTTAAATTGGGACAACAGCAGAGCTGAGTGCATGGGGGGATATCATCTAGGGAGTTTCTTTCTATGTCCAGGAGGATCATCAGAGGTATTGATGTGCTTCTTCTTCCTCTCTTATCGTTTTCCCATACAGCTTACACCAGTTGGGACTACCATATTTTCAGGCTTTGCCGGGAATAACGGGGCTACTGACATTGATGATGGGCCCAATGGCCAGATAGAGTATGGCATCCAGTACAACCCCAATGACCGGGTAAGCAGACCTCACCTCGATGTCTTACTACCATGCCCTTAACCGTTTTCTAACAAACTAACTAGGAATACTTCCTTTATGAACACTTTCTACTGTATCTCACTGTATCTCTCTGTTTCACTCTCTCTTTCACTCACACACACACACACACACACACACACACACACACACACACACACACACACAGGTGTCAAACAGGACCGTGAGTGTGGCAAACACGCTCTCTGGAAACATCATTCTAGCGGAGAGACTCAACTACGAAGAGAGAACGCGCTACCTGGTCATTGTACAGGCCAACGTAAGTTCCTCCTCCCCTCCATTCAAACTGGAATATTCACAAGTGTCTGTTTATATGCAAGAGGACCCATGTCAATGTTGAACCTGAATGCTGATAGATCCACTTTAACCACATCAGTTCTGAGGGCAAAACAAAGCACTTGCTCTGTGTCTCAGTGTTGGCCTTGATCTTGCACGTGGTACGTGCGTGGCCATATCGCAAAGGGTAGTTGGTATTCCAAGAGAGCAGCTGCTCCTGGAATTTTTCATTTACGGGATGAAATTGGGCCATTGAAGTACCTGTTTTTCTCTGGGCTTAAGAGACTCAATCCTTTTTTTTTTCCATTATATTTTGGACCCTACGGTTTCATCTGAGAAGCAGATGTTTTTGATATGAAGCCAATAGACTGCATTTGCCAGGTGCATGCAGTTACACCACATTGCTTTCCCAAGGATGCCTTGTGTGTTTGCTTATCAAACTCCAGCAATCACGAGCCGCCTTGTATGTTGATATTTCAAAGACTTTTAGTTTTATTTTTTGACGTCTGCTGCTGTTTAAACAATCAGACTCCAGAGTCCCTGCTCCTGTGATTCATGTGTTTGCCTGTCGTGCGTGATTGCGAAGGTTGTCTTAAGGTTGCCTTCGGAAGAAAGCTGCGTCATAATTGATTTTCTTCTTCATGACGCAGAAATCCTTTTATTTCTTGCCATTAGGTTGTTTACAACTTCTCTGGTCGGTGGGCTACCTGAGCGAGACGGGCGTTTGGTGAATCAGCGTAACCTCAGTCACCCACATATCTGTGTGTCTCAAGTATCCTCACCCGCCAGGTTTAACTATTATTTACCTCCTCATTTGCATATACTCAATACTCAATGCTGCGTTTTGGGGCTTTGTCAGAATACAGTTCACAGGCTAACGGCTCGACATATCAGAATTGATTTAATTAAGGGATTTTACAAGAGAAAGGGCAATCACCCTCGCACTCCCATAAGACGAGGGG
>JAPMUY010002816.1:117500-234384 GCA_026901105.3 Galaxias olidus
GGGAGGAAACGAGCTGATAGAGTTGGCTTTTTAGCTAATTGTTTTGGTGACTATATAGTGTACAGCTACTAGGATTGTGACAGATTAGTCACTGAGGTAGTTAAGGAATTCTTGCTAATGAATTTGACAATAGCAGATCTCTGCTTGGTTAAACCCAATGCTTGAAGAAACAAAGCCCTGGACCCAATCCAACACAGCGCATTAGACCCAGAGAGGAAAGGAAAGACTTCTAAGACACAATTTGCTGATCAACTAAATCAGCAGTCGTTAGGAAACAACCAAGACTGAACTGGAAGGAAGGCTTTAGCCTGGTGACTGTGTGGCTGTGCAGCCCTTCATGTGGGATTCTTTGGTCTCCAGGTCAAAGTGAACCCCCTGAACGTGACCCCTGCCATCCGGGCTGTGGACATGGACAGGAACATCCAGCCCCCCTCCGACCGACCCGGCATCTTCTACTACATCCTTATCGGTAGGCCCCCACATGGCTGTTTAGCCCCCCCGCTCTACCGATGGGGAGCCTTCATTAGCATCCGAGGGTTTCATTATCTTTGTCTGCCATGTCACCAGGCACGCCAGCCAGGAGGCAATTATCCCAGACAGGCCTACATTAGTATCGCACCCCTCATCAAATGCACAGATATACATTTAGTTCATTGTATGCATATGGCCTCTCTTTGTTCAGTCCGTATGCATAGATAGCTATATAAACCCCTTCATTTGAAGACTGCTTATTTGATTGCTGTGGTGATTAAGCTGGCCATTGGAAAGAAAAAACGGGAATAGATTGAGTGTGTTTGTTGTGTATTCCAGGTCAGCCTGCGTCATACCCCGAGTACTTCTCCCTGAACAGGACCACGGCCGAGCTGCGTCTTCTGAAGCCTGTCAGTAGAGACCTTTACAGCATGTTCACCCTCATCATCAAGGCAAGTCTCCTTCCACTCAAAATGGAAATCATATATGTAGGTTATCCGTTTTCAAGGACTTTTCAAGAGCGCGGCACTCACACACACACACACACACGAATGTGGCATCCCGAGTCCCCGTCGCTGTTTTCCTTCTTCCAAAACAGCGGCGTCGCACCTCGTCTGTGTACCTGTTCATCCAGCGGTGGGCTGATGCGCCGCTAACTGCCCTAACCCCAGCCGTCAGGAGGGGCCGGTAACCTTTACCACGCGCGCTTCCAGCACCTGGTGGAAAGGATGTCGTGATTTATGGACGAGAGAGAGAGAGAGAGGCGGCCATAGACGGAGAGTTGACAGTTGCTCTGACCCCTTGTCTCAGGGGGGTCACCCAGACCCACGAGTCTCAGAGGGGAAATCAAAACAGCCCTGCAAAGGAGATAGCAGTGGAAGCACAGTCTCCCCCAGCTCAGACGAGATAGCAGTGGAAGCACAGTCTCCCCCAGCTCAAAGGAGATAGCAGTGGAAGCACAGTCTCCCCCAGCTCAAAGGAGATAGCAGTGGAAGCACAGTCTCCCCCAGCTCAAAGGAGATAGCAGTGGAAGCACAGTCTCCCCCAGCTCAAAGGAGATAGCAGTGGAAGCACAGTCTCCCCCAGCTCAAACGAGAGCAGTGGAAGCACAGTCTCCCCCAGCTCAAACGAGAGCAGTGGAAGCACAGTCTCCCCCAGCTCAAACGAGATAGCAGTGGAAGCACAGTCTCCCCCAGCTCAAAGGAGATAGCAGTGGAAGCACGTGGCTTGCATGAATCCCAATGCAAGGCGGGGGTGGGGATAACCTGACTGGGTCAAGGCAGGGAGGGAGGGAGGGGTGCCTGGCTCCCCGCCACAGCAGCCGCCACGGCAAGCCGAGCCACTCTGCCGCCCACCGCAGCCCCTGTGCCACTCAGCTACCCTGCGTCTCGTCAGATCCAGAGAGTGGCCCCAGACGTGGGGCTGTTTACCGGGAGAGGCGGGGAGAGGCGGGGAGAGGCGAGACGAGAGCCGGGGGAGTGGAGCACAGCCAGAGCCAGACTCTGTAAAGAGCGGTTTGAGAGAGAGAGGGAGAGAGGGAGAGGGAGTGGGGGAGAGAGGGAGAGAGGGAGAGTGAGAGAAGGAGAGAGAGAGGAGAGAGGAGAGAGAGAGAGAGAGAGAGGGAGAGAGAGAGAGAGGAGAGAGAGAGAGAGAGGTAGAAGGAGAGAAGGAGAGAGAGGGGTAGGTAGGGAGAGGGAGAGAGAGGGAGAGAAGGAGAGAGAGAGAGAGCCAGAGAGAGAGGGAGAGGGAGTGGGGGCAGAGGAGCAACAGAGAGGGCAGAAGGAGGAGATTGAGAGAGGGCAGGAGGAGGAGGAGGAGGAGGAGGAGGTATGCCGGGAGAGAGATAGCAGCCTTATCTAGCTGACTCAAGGAGAGAGACAAACTGTTGCTGGAGGTATCAGTGGGGCGGGATGGAGAGAGAATTAGAGGCTGCTATCTGGAGAGCGCCTTGATACACTGCAGCACGCTGTGGAACATACTTAATGCCAAGGGAGAGGCTTGAGATCTTACTCACAGAGATACATATAAAAGAGCCAGCGGACAGGGTGTGTCTATGGGGGGGGGGGGGATAAGGTTTGCAGACTCTTTCAGCATCTCTGTGGCACACTTTGAAACACATCAGTTTGGACCCTAATGACATCATCTCTGGTAGATGAAAGGGCTGGAAACGAGAAGGGCGAAAGTGAGTGTGAAAGATTGACGGAGATTAAAGGAGACGGGTCGGTGGTCAGACGGAGAGAGATGGAGAGGAAAGAGAAAAATAATTAGAAATAAAGACTGAGTGTGCAAAGCCATTTTTTTTTTACTGCCAGGTAGACGGAGAGAAGGAACGAGAGGGAGAGGAGAAGAGCGAAGGGGGGAATAGAGAATAGATTGAGTCGGAGGGGGGTGTGGCAGGATGAAGAGTGAGTGATGGTCCGAGACATTGGGTGGCAGGGCATTTCCTGCAGGGCCTGGTGCTCAGGCAGGTGAACACGGGTCATTTAACACTGCCTCCCAGAAACAGGGACACCGCTAAAGAGCCCGGCCACAAGGGAACACTCTTCATCCGCTGCCTTTGGCCCCATTTGTCTCTCGCTCTCTCCCTCTCTTTCTCTCTCTATCATTTCCTCCACTCTCTCGTCATCTCTCTCCATCGCCATCTCTCCCTTATTCCCCTGTCTGGCTCCTAGAGGTGGTCCCTGAAAGCACTTTTCATCCAGGTGTCGGTCGGTCGCTCTGTCTGTCTGTCTTTCTGATTCTATCTCTGAATGGCCTCCTGGCCGGCTGCCTGGCTGGGTGGCAGCCTGGCTAGCTGATGGGTGGACTAGGAGATGGGGTGGCAGGCTGGCTAGCTGATGGGTGGACTGGGAGATGGGGTGGCAGGCTGGCTAGCTGATGGGTGGACTGGGCACTGGGGTGGCAGGCTGGCTAGCTGATGGGTGGACTGGGTGCTGTGGTGGCTGGCTAGCTGATGGGTGGACTGGGCGATGGGGTGGCAGGCTGGCTAGCTGATGGGTGGACTGGGCGATGGGGTGAGGGGAGGGGAGATGGAGAGCCCAGAGGAGCCTCGTCCTCGCAGTGATGAGGACGTCGCTCGGCAACGTAAGCCCCGGGCGATCAAGTTAATGGGAGGCAGTAGTTCCAGGTCACAGTCGGAACGGGGGTCTCCTCCGACCCCCTCGCTCACCCTTCAGTTCCAACAGCAACAGGTCGCAGAGACGCGCCCCACGGGGGGTAATAGGCACAGCGTGGGGGGGGGGGGGGGGGTTGTGTGTGTATGTCACGTAATTGTGTGAAAGGAAAACAACTTTGTCAGACAGGGTTGTGGCTCTGTGAGGGCTAAATGACCTCGGCAGCTTGTGCATGTGGATGTATGGTCGAATGTGCCCCTGCCGCTCGAGCTGTCATTTTGCCGATCGACTGCGCTGGGAAACGACGAAACGATGGAAGTAACATGCCCATGCTCCTGTGTGTGTGTGTGAGTGTGTGTGTGTGTGTGTGTGTGTGTGTGTGTGTGTGTGTGTGTGTGTGTGTGTGTGTGTGTGTGTGTGTGTGTGTGTGTGTGTGTGTGTGTGTGTGTGTGTGTGTGTGTGTGTGTGTGTGTGTGTGTGTGTGTGTGTGTGTGTGTGTGTGTGTGTGTGTGTGTGTGTGTGTGTGTGTGTGAGACATTGCTCGATACAGCATACAGGTTTGCTCGGGCCATTACACAAACACCAACATTATCCAGTCCAAATCTCACTGCATGCATTTTCTTCAGACACCTTAAACTATTAGCATTACAGTTTTACAAAACCAGCATCACATCTATTGGAATATGATAATCATATTCCGCCAATTTTGCTTAATATTCTTTCCACGTGCTAAATCTGGTCGTGTTGGCATTATGTAAATGTCAGTTTTGCTCAGATCTTTAGTTCAGGTCATGTTCCAATACCTCGGGAGTGACCCAGCCTCACATTTGATGACTATCTTTAGTGAGCAGCGATCTTGACCTTTCAATAATGGTTGTGATTGCTGTATATGTGTGTCCTATCATTACAGCTGGTGGCAGAGGGATCTATTTCTGAAAGGTCTTGATGAGATTGGACTCGGGTCAGGACATTCCCCCAGTCATTTATAGTGGAGCTTATCCTGTAAAACCAGGCCTGTATACGTTGATAAAAAAGCCACAAATTATTTAATATTCAACAAAGATTAGAAAGGTCAATGGTAATCCATTTGTATGCTTTCTTGTTCATTTCGACGCAGCTGTTTTGCCCAGTGGTCCCATTTATTCAATGGCAAACATCCATTGGGCCCTAGTTCCACCGCTGGCTGGTTTCACAAAGCAGCTAGACCCCCTAATTACTGTGTATCCCTAACAGATTATGGCATTTGTGTTAAATGCGCCACCAATTAATGGAGCTTAATCCTACGTGGACCGCTGATTCGGTCAATGTTGCCTTTATGTAATTGAAACTATAATTTTTGTTGTGTGAAACGATGCTCCCATGCCTCGGTCCCAGTGTGTGATGTCACAGGAACCCCTGGAGGCTTTATGTGGCGATCCAGCGTACATACGTTCACCTTTAGATAGAACTTCAAGTCCAAACGTTTGGGTGTGTTTTGAAGTTGTTACTGAGGAGGAATCCTTGTTGTAGAAAAATATACTTACAGAAGCCGCTATTGCTTCCTAAAACCAAATTGTGTTTACTTGCATACAGTGAAAAAGGTGTTATTTTATTAATAAAAAACAAAGATGCACACGAGTTAAACCTCCCTACTCTCCTCAATCGTGTTTAAGATTATTTCTAAAATGGCTGCTCTCCTTTCCCTCAGGCTGAGCAGGACAACGGTCACCCCCTTCCAGCTTACGCCGACCTCATTATTGAGATCCTGGACTTGAACAACCAGGCGCCATACTTCCAGTTTGCCACCTACCAGGGCTACGTCAGCGAGTCGTCCCCAGTGGGCACCACCATCTCAGCCAGTGCCAGCCTAACCTCCCCCCTGGCCATCATCGCACTGGACAATGACATTGAGGAGGTAGGATTTTGACACGCCAACACGTAGACGAGTCGACAAGTGCACAAACACACACACACACACACACAGTCACACTTATCAATTCAGACCGCTGCCCACACTGACAAGCAACAGCCTCCTGTGGAGCGTTATAGAACCCCTGCTGTTGAGGAGTAACTTGATACGGTTAGATATTCAAATCAACACGTGTGTGGATGTCAAAGATTCATGCGTTCTTGTTTAATATTGCAGCTACTCTGTCTCTCTGTTCTAGCTGGCCCCTGGTGCTACCCCTGTAGGTAATGGGTTGGTCTGGGTGCGACGGCCACTATTATAGGATTGGGCTTTTATATTGTCTTGGCAGTGTGCTGTGTGTTTCTCTGCTTCTTCCTACTGTGGACGCATGTAATTATGGCGTGTGGGGTTCTTTGACCGACTTTCCATTAAACCTTTATTAAACCAGGATAATTCTCTTAGAGATTAAAACCCTCTTTGTCAAGCGAGACCCAGGCACACACTTAGCGTTGATTTTACTCACAGGAACGGTCTTGTTTTTGAAATAACGCTTTGTGTCAGCCATGCCGTATCTCTCTGTGTGTCGTGTCTGTGTGTGTGTGATGTCCTATTAAACTGCACATTATATGTTGTTGAAATATGATTGAGACAGAGTGCGTCTGTGTGTGTGTGTTCAGGGGTTCGTGGATGATGGGGTGTTGCGGTGGGGGGGGGGGGGGGGGGGGGGGGGTGTTGGGCCTGTGTGTGTGTTCAGGGGTATGGTGTGTGTGTGTGTGTGTGTGTGTGTGTGGGGCGGGGGGGGGGTTGGGCATGTGTGTGTGTTCAGGGGTAAGGTGTGTGGGTGTGTGTGTGTGTGGGGGGGGGGGGTTAGGGCATGTGTGTGAGTGTTTGTTTCTGAGTTTCCATGTGTCGCGCTCCGTCACAGAGGCGGTGACACCTCAAACACAGAGGGGTTTCAAACAGGCCCTGACAAGACGGGGTTATCTCCGAGTGCGGGCTGCATTTGAATGGGTGACGGCACGCGTTCAGGGTGTTGTGGTGCGTCGCCAGGGGACATCTATAGGAGCAGCCGCCTCTCCGTCTCTTGTTTGTGTCTTTCCGTCGACGTGCTTTCTCTCTCTCGATGTTGATGACTAGATTGTATTATTCATTTCCTCAGAAGACACACATCGCAATAAAACACCCCCAGAGAGATGCCTCCTTTCAACTCCGAAAGCCTTGTTCACTCTCCCTGTCCCCGTCTCGCTCCCACTTCATCTCTCTGTCTCTCTCTCTCTCTCTCTCTCTCTCTCTCTCTCTCTCTCTCTTTCTGTCTCTCTCTGTCTCTCTCTCTCTCTGTCTCTCTCTCTGTCTCTCTCTCTCTCTCTCTTTCTCTCTCTCTCTCTCTTTTTTTTCTCTTTCGCTCTTTCTCTCCCACTATTCGGAGATCGGGGACGAACGGAGACATCAAAGTGGAGCACTAACACAGATAGCAGAATCAATAGGCAAAGCAGAGCCGATGTGTACCAAGCAGCAGGGGAGGGCTTATTGGCAGACATGAATCAGACTAATAACCCTCTCGGACTCCCAAGCCAACGCAGGCGTCTTGGTGATAAACTTGATTTGTTTACACTCTGCGGGGCTATTATATTGGCACACATCTGAAAATGATAGAATATTCTGGATAAGAGCAGGTTGTTAAAAGTTTTTTTTTGGTGGTTGGCATGGAGTCAGCAGCCACTGGGTCGTTTCACTCTGTCCTTGTTAAAACTAAGTGTGTGGGTCAACAGTGATGTTTTGTTTTTTTGTCCCACTTTAAATTGGAGCGGCATCACTGTAATGGCCCTGCCTCTGTTTATTGAGACAAAACACCGCGCCGGTCGTTCTCTCATTTTCCGCGGCGTCCTGAGTGGATGAAGCAGCTGATTACCGTTATTCCGTGTTTACCCGAGCAAATGTGATGTTCCGTCCTCCGCTTTTCCCTGACGCACCAGCTGCAGCCCTGACGAGTGGAGGGGGAGGGGGAGGGATGGTAAAACAAAAATGTCCTGTCACTATGGTAACACATTTCCTTTTCGCTTTGTTTTTTTTTTTAAATATATCTGCCTGTTGTCAAGACCAAAGACCCCATGGTGACGATCACCCTGAACGACTACACGGCCATCTTCTCCCTGACCCCGGCAGGCCTAATCCGTTACCTCCGGCTGCTCAAACCTGTGGACCGGGAGATGCAGACGACCTACACCTTCACGGTAGGTTGGTTTGATCGGCTACGGGATCTATCAATATGGATTTATTGAAATCACCAGGCTGCTAAGTATATGCTGTAGGTCATTTAGGCATAAGGAGAGCTACTTTTCCATGTACAAATATGCATTAGCAATAACCACCGTAGTTGCATTTTTGTCCGGATCAGTTCGATAAGCTGGACTACATTTGAAAGAAAAGCCCCCGGGTTTTCCACGGTGGATGAGGATCTGATGTAGTCGGCTTAAGCTGACCTCAGTGGACAATCCTATCACAGAGCCTGCAGACTCAACGGAGGGTTCCTTCTAAAGCCGCCCTCTGACCCTATAGAATACAGACGGACTGTTCTTTCTGATTCACCGCCCCGTGCTGCTGGAGTGCACGCTGGCTCTTGTAGTTTTTCTGACCTCTTTGCTTTATCCTCAGCGTTGTTATTCCAATCATGTCCGTCACTGTGTTGCTTTGAATTAGAGGGGTGCAACTCGGAACTGTGAAGGTTATGTGTTAGAATGTCCTTCTGCGCCACTTTGGAAGTAAGATCACTGTGCTGTGTTTGCAGTCAAGCGCACCTGTCAAGTTCACTTTTCATGTTCAGTACAGGGAATACTTTTTGAGCGTTAACAGGAGCACGGAAAAGAGCCAAGCACATACTGGTGTGTGTGTGTGTGTGTGTGTGTGTGTGTGTGTGTGTGTGTGTGTGCCCGCACACATCTGTTGCTTAACTGCCTGCAATATGTCCGCTGCTCCGCTGCAGCATTTGGACACGGTGCGGATCCAACAGTACAATATACTGAACTGAAGATGAGTTCCTAGAGGTCCTTAAGTACACTCACATGAATAGAGCCTTTGAAGTCAAGGCCACCAAAAGCTTGTTAAATAGCATGGCCCTTTGGCTGCCGTCATTGTCCTGCATCTGAGGAGGGTAAAACACACATACCCGACGTCTGTTCTGCATCAAAGCAAGGTCCCCATCATTACTGCTTCCTGTGTGATATCTTCAGTCCCTGAAATAGTGTTTTTAGTTGCCCTGTAGATTTGGTTGGTGTGCCACTCGTCTCTTATACGCTATTTGAAGGTGAAGGATTAAATTTGCCGTTATCTATGTGCGTGGGCATATACAAACTCATGTATTTGTGCATTTTTTGGCAAGTCAATGTGTTGATTCAGGTGCCTGTGTAAATGTTTGTGTCCGTCTTTGAGTGTGTGTGCGCGCGTCGCGTCTGTCAGTACATTTGTGTGTACGTGGGCAAGAGTGTGTGTGTGTGCACGCACAAAGTTTGCTTTAGCTCCATTCTCTATCTCCCGAGGAATAGTGAGACATCTGTCACGGAGCCATGGGGGAAGGAAATGGGAACGTCGGTGGTCCCTGGGATTTCTACATTAAAATTGGAAGCGCTCTCTGGAGTGTGTGTGTTGATGTGACTCACTATGCTGCCGCCGCCCAGGCTGAGATCCCCCTGACGCCTCTAGAGTCACTCTTCTCCGGCCCACACCCGCTGCCATATTAGATGTCACAGCCAATTGGAGGCACAGCCCAAGTTTCAGGGAAAAGGATCTTTCTATCCCCCCCGTGCACTTCGACTGACTTTCATTTCTTTACCCTTTTTTTTCCGTACTCGTCATTGACTAATCCGTTGGTCTTTCGTCTCACTTGATTTCGCCAGACTGGTGAGTGAAGAGGCAGCCAAATGAGGAGGGAGTCTGAGAGCTTCCTCAACGTGCACGTTGGTCTCCAGGCACACGTTCTCAGTGAAAAAGCCATAATTACACACGCTGACCGGTTGGGACTTGGCCAGGGTTTGCTTGAGGAGAAGGTATTGTGTGTCGCCGCTGCAAAGGTTTCTAAGCGACGGCGTTGATCCCACTTAAATGAAGCTTAACTCCTCCGTGTCTTGTGAAGTAATTAACGGGGTGGAGGAAGCGAATCGGAAGGTTTAAGGATCTGCATTTTGTTATTACCGTGTCTAATATCTCGGGTTAGTAAGTGCTGCGCCAGGTTGTCTGTGATAGTGACGAGTATGAACGTTGCTGTCGTTAAAGATGGTGTCCTCTGACGGGGTCCAGAGGAGCAGTCCTGTGACCGTCAACATCCTGGTCGTCGACGCCAACGACAACGCGCCCATCTTCGGCGATGTGTCCTACACCGTGGAGGTCTTCACTAACATGCAGCCCGGGGAGACTGTACTGCAGGTACCCATACACTAACATGCAGCCTGGGGAGACTGTACTGCAGGTACCCATACACTAACATGCAGCCCGGGGAGACTGTACTGCAGGTACCCATACTCTAACATGCAGCCAGACTGTACTGCAGGTACCCATACACTAACATGCAGCCCGGGGAGACTGTACTGCAGGTACCCATACACTAACATGCAGCCCGGGGAGACTGTACTGCAGGTACCCATACACTTACATGTAGCCAGACTGTACTGCAGGTACCCATACACTAACATGCAGGCAGACTGTACTGCAGGTACCCATACACTAACATGTAGCCAGACTGTACTGCAGGTACCCATACACTAACATGCAGCCAGACTGTGCAGGCTAACATGTAGCCAGACTGTACTGCAGGTACCCATACACTAACATGTAGCCAGACTGTACTGCAGGTACCCATACACTAACATGTAGCCAAACTGTACTGCAGGTGCCCACACACTAACATGCAGCCAGACTGTACTGCAGGTACCCATACACTAACATGCAGCCAGACTGTACTGCAGGTACACATACACTAACATGCAGCCAGACTGTACTGCAGGTACACCCTCTAACATGTAGCCAGACTGTACTGCAGGTACCCATACACTAACATGCAGCCAGACTGTACTGCAGGTACTCATACACTAACATGTAGTTAAACTCTACTGCAGGTACCCATACACTAACATGCAGCCAGACTGTACTGCAGGTACACCCTCTAACATGTAACCAGACTGTACTGCAGATACCTATACACTAACATGCAGCCAGACTGTACTGCAGATAGCCATACACTAACATGCAGCCAGACTGTACTGCAGGTACACCCTCTAACATGCAGCCATGGAGACTGTACTGCAGATACCCATACACTAACATGCAGCCAGACTGTACTGCAGGTACACTCTCTAGCATGTAGCCAGACTGTACTGCAGGTACACCCTCTAACATGCAGCCCCGGGAGATTGTACTGCAGATTCCCCCATTAGCATGCAGCCCAGGGAGACTGTACAGCAGGTTCCATATCAAACTCCCTCATTTTTATAAAACTTTACCTTGGTGGGAGTTTTCCTGCTGGTTTCTCTCTCTGTTGCTACTACCCACCCCCTCTCTCTCTGCTTCTATCCCTCTGCCTCTCTCTCTCTCTCTCTCTCTCTCTCTGTCTGCTTATGTCTGGTCTCTCACTTTCTTTTTCACTTGAGTCTGTCTCCCTCGTTCTCTTTTTATCTCTCTCCCTGTCATCCTCCCTCTCACAACCACACCATGTCAGCTCTCCTGGGGCTCCACCAAAAACAATGCAGTGTGTTGGGTTGAAGATCATCCCTGAACCCAACAGTCTACCTTGACTGTCCGTTAGGACTCTGAGACCACCTATGTGTTGACAGTGGTCCAAACCTAGCGACAGTAGCCTGGGCTATGGATCAGCAGGCATCATGACTGCAGCTAATCCACTCCGCTGGGTCAACAGTTGGGTCCATTAATCAATGGTCCCTCTGGAGACTGAAGGTACAGCAAATCCTTGCACGCCTAGGTTTATTTGATCTGGAAGCTTTTCATGTTGCGCTCTTCAGGACCATGAAGAAGAGGAGCAGGGTACCCTGGATTAACATCCGGGAGATCTTGGACCATGAAGAAGAGGAGCAGGGTACCCTGGATTAGCATCCGGGAGATCTTGGACCATGAAGAAGAGGAGCAGGGTACCCTGGATTAGCATCCGGGAGATCTTGGACCATGAAGAAGAGGAGCAGGGTACCCTGGATTAGCATCCGGGAGATCTTGGACCATGAAGAAGAGGAGCAGGGTACCCTGGATTAGCATCCGGGAGATCTTCGACCATGAAGAAGAGGAGCAGGGTACCCTGGATTAGCATCCGGGAGATCTTGGACCATGAAGAAGAGGAGCAGGGTACCCTGGATTAGCATCCGGGAGATCTTGGAAATTTGATGCAAATACCCTGGATTTCTGCCATCTTGGAAATTTGATGCAAAATCCTTTCTGCCCAAATCTTGCCTTCCAGGGGGCAGGGTGCTGTGTGGAAATGACTTGGCCAGGGGGGGAAAGGGTGGCTGTGTGGATATGAATTGGCCAGGGGGGAAAGGGTGGCTGTGTGGATATGAATTGGCCAGGGGGGGAAAGGGTGGCTGTGTGGATATGAATTGGCCAGGGGGGGAAAGGGTGGCTGTGTGGATATGGGTGATAACGCAGCGTGTGGACAGATCTGAGACGGGGGGGATTTTGTTTGAAGATCAAGCCAGTGCAATTTGATAGGTGTGACATCTGAAGCGACTTTTTTTTTATATAATTGATTTAGTTCCCGTGTTCACATGACCGCCGGAGAAGCTATAAGTTCCATTCGCATTCTTTTTTTTTTGCCAATTGCATATTCCAACTTACATAGCCAAAGGTCGCTAGCATTGCATCAATATTTAGGAGGGGGGAACCCCTTGCTTAGTGTAGCCTTTTGAAAAGGTCAATAGTTCTGTACACGGCACACAGCATGAGTTTGGTCAACAAAATGTCAACCATTTTGTGTTTGCGCTCCAGACATGGGCCCTACATTGAAGCTGAATAGCGGCGTTGCACTGAAATAGATTCCAGCGTTTTGCCCTATCATTACATAGGCAGGTGGGCCCTGCTGCTTCCCTGTTTGCCCCCTACTAAGATATATTTTCCGCATGGCTGCCTCGATAAGCATGTCCATGATAGAGGTTCACAGTGTTTGTTTCAGCTGCTGGTGAACCTTGGAACACTGGATTTATTCTCAGTTATTCACGTAGCTTGTTCCTCCTACAACTCCACCTCTCTCTTTCTCTCTCTTTAGCTTTTACATACACACACACACACACACACACACACACGTCAAACCCACACACTCACATACACACACGCACACACATTTCTCTCTCCCTCTCTCTCCCTCAGTCTTGTGTGTCCCTCTTTTGTGCCTCGCTCTATTTCTGTCTGGGAAAGAGATAATTTTGCAGGCGGTACAAAGTGTTTCCTGTCCGCCCCGCCCTCCTCAGCTCACGGCGACGGACGCGGACGAGGGTCTGAACGGCCTGGTGACCTACACCATCCTGGCCGGCGACCAGGGCCACTTTGTCATCAGCAACCGCACGGGGCGCATCACGGTGGCACCGGGGGTCAGTCTGACGGTGGGCCGCGCCTACACCCTGACGGTCAGGGCCTCGGACAACGCCCCCGACAACCAGAGGAGGTAGGTCCACTTTCCCGGCTTTCAGAACCGGCCCGCTGAGATCCTCCAGATGGACCTTTTGAGGACATCTGCTTCGTTTGCGTCAGTGATTTAGAGGCGTGTCGTCCAGGCCGGCTTTTTTTTAGAGGGAAGTTATGGCGGCTGGTCTGACTCGTTTGTTGTCAGGGGAACTTTTATGCACGGTGTTTAGTCATCTTTTGAACCGTTGTTTGTTATCAGGCTGGGGAATTGTTTTATGTATCTGCATCTGTAATTCAATGTGTGCACTGATTGATTCTGCTGTTAGCCAGGGAATGGCTTGAGATGGCCCGTTTGGTCTGAAACAGGTGGAAGCTGTACTGACGAGTAGGGAGACTGAAAGCCCACTTCAGTCAGTTTTCATACTCACTAGCCTTTGTGTCCCTGCCTGCTAGTCACAAAGCACTCTGGGTAATCTGTTAAGTCATACAATCAACGTGGCCCTCCACTTCTCTGACAGTCAATAGTGTTCTGACGTTGAGTCCTGTTGGGTGGCAAACGGTCGTTTTTCCTGCAATAAAGAAACAGTGCCTGCTCTAAACCATACAGCAGTTTGGGCTTTTACAACAAAAAGGGAAGTTTTACAGCAGGCAGCTCCCCAACGGTTTAACTGCACGCGGATGTACAAATCAATTGGAGCTACCATACCCAGTGGGAACCCTAGCGTTCCCGGAGTTTACCGCAGACAAAGAAGATCTCCTTTTCTCCCCATTGGGTTCGGCATCTGCCGCTGCATTGACAAAGAGGATCGCTATGGGGAAGGGAGTGATTTTCCTGTGCTGATTGTCGGGTGGGAAGAGAGTGATTTTCCTGTGCTGATTGTCAGGTTACCATTTCTGCAGGCGCACTGTGGACTAAGTTCATACATTATATAGCTATATAGTTATATAGTTATATAGTTATATAGCTATATAGTTATAGTTATATAGTTATATAGCTATATAGCTATATAGTTATATAGTTATATAGCTATATAGTTATATAGATATATAATTATAGTTATATAGTTATAGCTATTTAGTTGTATAGTTATATAGTTATAGCGTTATATAGTTAAATAGCTCTATAGCTATATAGTTATATAATTCTATAGTTATATAGTTATATAGTTGTATAGCTCTATAGCTATATAGTTATAGTTATATAGTTGTATAGCTCTATAGCCATATAGTTCTACAGCTCTATAGCTCTACAGTTCTATAGCTATATAGCTATATAGCTATATAGTTATATAGCTAGTTATCTAGTTATATAAGTCTATAGTTATATATAGCTATATAGCTATATAGCTATATAGTTCTATAGTTATATAGTTCTACAGTTCTATAGCTATATATATAGTTCTATAGTTCTATAGCTATATAGCTATATAGTTACATAGCTTTATAGCTTTATCGTATTGGCGCTGGAGGTGCCATAGAGAAGGATAGTCAATGTTGCTGAGGTAGTAATGATGAGATGGTGATGATAATGAGTATGATGCTGATGAGATGGGGATGATAATGTTGATGGTAATGTTGAAAGGATGGCGATGATAATAGGGATAATGCTGAGGTGATTGTGATAAGAATGAGGTTAATGTTAATGTTGATGATAATGAGTAAAAGGCTGATGATATGGTGGTGATAATGAGGATAACAAAGATGGAATGGTGATGCTGATGAGGATAATGCTGAGGATGGTGGTGTGTGTTTCTTTTTGCTTCCTCCAGGAACTCCATCACTACGGTGTACATCGAGGTGCTGCCCCCCAACAATCAGAGCCCCCCGCGCTTCCCCCTCCTCAGCTACAACCTGGAGGTCAGCGAGGCCATGAGGATAGGAGCTATCCTGCTCAACGTGCAGGTCAGACGCACACACACACACACACCATGAAAACGTGCACACACTTAACACACACACACACACACACACACACACACACACATATCAAAACTAACCAAGACATATTCCAACACAAACTAACGCTGTACGCTGTAGCCATAGTGGTCCCTGACCTTTGCCCTTTTCCCTCGCTGTCGGCAGGCCACGGATCGAGAGAACGACCCGATCACCTACCGTATAACCAGTGGGGACTCTCAGCAGGTCTTCAACCTGTCGGCAAAGTGGGTTCATCTCTTATTCAAGCAAACAGCGTGATTATTCAGGCACACCGCCGTCCGCCACGGGGATGTGGGACAGCTGTGTGTCAAGCTCCAATAATCCACACCACTTGATGGATGGACAGATAGATGGATGGATGGATGTAAAGTAGTGAGGCATGGAAGGATGGGTGGGCAGCTGCACGGATGAATGATTATTTTAAGCCTCCGCGCCGTTTGTCACTAATCTTCCTTGACAATGGAGTCTTGGGAGAATGTCGAAATATTAGCTATGAAAAAGGAAAGCATGACATTGTTTGAGGGTGTGTGTGTGTGTGCGTGCGTGTGTGTGGGTGTGTGTGTGTGTGTGTGTGTGTGTGTGTGTGTGTGTGTGTGTGTGTGTGTGTGTGTGTGTGTGTGTGTGTGTGTGTGTGTGTGTGTGTGGAGCTATAATGAAACTTACAACACCCCCTTATTATCCCAGGCCTCCTTTTGGTAATTGACCTAACCATTAGGTTTTGACGAGGGCAATGTTCAGACACTCTCGTCTGCTCAGAGGGCTAGAAGGAGATTTTATGGAGGCTTTCAAGGAACGGACTGCAGTCTCTAAGCCATTGCCCGGATCATCAAAGGCTCGACTATAGCGCCGATGTGAAAGAGACTCGGACAGAAGCATAACTGACAATCATAATGTTTCATTAGCTGTTTTCGTTTCATGTTGTTCTTTCAAGAGTCAAGGGGGTCTCTGCTGACAGGCGGCTGCTTGTCCTCCCTCCGCCTGTGTGTTGTGCACGGACCGCTGGGTGAGACAGAGAAGAAAGGAGAGGGGGTGTGTGTGTGTGGGGGGGGGTGCAGGGGGAAGGAACAGGCGGGGAGGGGAGGGAGAAGTCGAGTCAAACCAGCAGAACGAAGATGAAAATCATCATCAGCCTCTCCCTTGCCCACACGGCTTGTCAGAGGGAGGGATAGGCGGATGGAGGGAGGAGGGAGAGAGGAGGAGAGGAAAGCAATGCAACAGTTACACGTCGCCGTGCTGTTTACTGTCCCTCAAACAAACAAGTAAATAAGGAGGGCCGCCTCCCGGCTGACCGCGAGGAGCAACGTGGGGAGACTGGGAAGACGGAGCGCCCTGCCAGACACTCTAATGGATTAAAGGCCTCCTCAGCCCCCTGCCTAGATGGGCTCTCTCTCTCTCTCTCTCTCTCTCTCTCTCTCTCTCTCTCTCTCTCTCTCTCTCTCTCTCTCTCTCTCTCTCTCTCTCTCTCTCTCTCTCTCTCTCTCTCTCTCTCTCTCTCTCTCTCTCTCTCTCTCTCTCTCTCTCTCTCTCTCTCTCTTCTTTCTCTCTCTGCTTTCTTCTCTCTCTCTCTCTCTCTCTCTCTCTGACTCTCCAACCCCCCTCTCTCTCTCTCTCTCTCTCTCTCTCTCTCTCTCTCTCTCTCTCTCTCTCTCTCTCTCTCTCTCTCTCTCTCTCTGCAGAACCAGACCCCCCTTTTCTTTGTTTACTCCATATCCGGCTGGCATCCTCACCGCGTTGTGTTTTTATTGACTGGGGGAGGGGGGGGTAGTATGATTGCCGGCGGCGGTAACAACGCACAGAAACTGTGCCACCAGACGTCCTCTCCCTCTCACATCTCTGCCACCGACTCACCAGCAGGCTCCTCCAGTGGGCCGCGGAGGTATGCAGCAGCCACTGGTTTCTGGGTTTCCAGTGGGATCATCTCCCTCGGGGAGCTGCTGATGGAGCGCCTGATGAATAGCGGGATAATGAAGCGCCTGATGAGGAGATACGGAGACTCTGCCGCAGAGCGTGCTCTCCCATATTTCATTGGCCGTCGACGGGCTCTGGGAGGACAGCGCTGCCGGCCTGGGGCCACATATGGCGGCTGGTTCCATACGGCTAATATGAATAATGGCCCTCTCTAGTCTATAACTCCTCTGTAAATGGGGCCGGTGGCCCCCGAGGGTAGCGGAGGGGCGAGGAGCTGAGCGGCTCAGGGGCCCGGGGCCACAGCAGTGGCTCTGGACCAAGGCAGCGAGCGGTGCGGCCAGTCACGGGGCCCGGCACGTGGGGGGGGGGGGGGGGGGGGGCGACGACCGGAACGTTTACCACACGGCCGTCGAACGGTACGGGTACGGAAAACAATTTGGAAGAGATCAAAGGCCAAGGAGACACCATCAGATAGGGAAAACCTGGAATTTTCAGTGGGGCTCTTAGCCAGCCAGGCCCGCTTGCCCTCCGCCAGGCTGTTAACAAGATGCTATCTGTCTGACAGCTACTTCTTTCTTTCCTCGCAGTCTGGAGAGAGAGAGAGAGAGAGAGAGAGAGAGAGAGAGAGAGAGAGAGAGAGAGAGAGAGAGAGAGAGAGAGAGAGAGAGAGAGAGAGAGAGAGAGAGAGAGAGAGAGAGAGAGAGAGAGAGAGAGAGAGAGAGAGAGAGTCCGGCTGGCTGCTATTATATGTGATCACGGTGCTTTCAGTAACAGGCAGCTAGAAACACATTCTCTCCCCGGCGGGCGTGAAGGGGCACGCGTCCCGCTCCTCTTTACTCCTTCTCCTCGTCAGCATAGTCGTTATCATCATCATCATCATTACTCTCATCGCCCTCGCACGCGTGGCGCTCCGCTCCGTCTCGGCTGAAGGCCTCTCACACAACTCCTGTCTCTCTCTAGGTCCCTGTGTCTCTCTCTCTCTCTCTAGGTCCCTGTGTCTCTCTCTCTCTCTCTCTGACTCCCTGTGTCTCTCTCTCTCTCTCTCTGACTCCCTGTGTGTCTCTCTCTCTCTCTCTCTGACTCCCTGTGTGTGTCTCTCTCTCTCTCTCTCTCTCTCTCTCTCTCTCTCTCTCTCTCTCTCTCTCTCTCTCTCTCTCTCTCTCTCTCTCTCTCTCTCTCTCTCTCTGTCTCTCGCACAGCTCCTCGTGGCATCTGCATACATATACATGAATGCTCCTTCTCTGCTGTGCTGTGCTGTGCTGTGCTGTGCTGGACATCGCTGTGCATGTTTTTTGGAGCCGGGGTGGACAGAGGGAGGCTCATCCGGTGGCCAAGAGACGGGAGAAGCAAAAAAAAACACACAGCAACACACCCACCTGAACTTTAAACGCTCTCTGAAGGAAAAGCTGAGGCCCCTAATCGAGCTTGGAGCAATTTGGTTGTCAGATTCTGGAGACGGGCCTGGCCGCCGTTTATCCTGGACGCCAGGGCGGACAGGGTAGGAAGCGGGGCCGCTGGCCTGCTGGACTGCGGGAGCGTTCAATTATCGAGGCGAGGGAGCACGGGGCGAGGACGGCCAGGGGAAATATGTAAGGGACAGGCATTCATCTGCCGGTGCGTTTAGACGCTGCCGTCCTCACCGCCGTTACCGGGGCCTGGAACAGCCTCTCGCTGTGTGTGTGTGTGTGTGTGTGTGTGTGTGTGTGTGTGTGTGTGTGTGTGTGTGTGTGTGTGTGTGTGTGTGTGTGTGTGTGTGTGTGTGTGTGTGTGTGTGTGTGTGTGTGTGTGTGTGTGTGTGTGTGTGTGTGTGTGTGTGTGTGTGTCGTGGATCCATGTCTTTATACACTCACGAACATAATGTAAAATAGAACACAATAAAACACAGATGTGTGAAATGGTTGGGATCAAATACTATATTGTTGTACAACAATGTGTGTAAACACAAGTTAACCAGATAATAATGTTTGATACCAGTATTTTACCAAGATGTGTACTTCTGCAAAGGACAAAGTTCGTTTGCAAAAGGATCATACTAACACACAATGTGTGTAAAACGCTGCTTTGTGGCTTTAAAGCAGAATGATGATGGGAAACCTCACAGTGTGCACGTGTCTGACCCGTGTATCTACATCCATCACAGAATCTGCAAAATGGCCATCTTTTTTTCTCCAGGCTGCTTCCTGCCTGCCTGCTCTGCTGTCTGCCCTCTCTACTTGTTTTTTTCAGTCTCTGCACAAACACACAGGTTGGAATACTATATCCAGCCTAGGGGTTAGAACAGTGACCTCTTGGAAGTTATATTCAGCTAAAGGGTCTGTTCTCCTCTAATGATTAATGCCTTGGTTCAAAAAGCACGTTCTCAAATAAGTGTGATCATTGCCTTAACATGGGGGTTGTGTGTGTGTGTGTGTGTGTGTGTGTTGGGGGGGGGCTAGGGAAATGGATAACGCAGGTGTATTTGAAGGAATAGTGCTGCTGATGGGGAGATAGTCAAATGGGTTGGGGGTGTGACACCGTGGAGGTGTTGGGTCGTCTCTTTGTGTCTACGCCGCGTGTCAAGCCAACAGGCCGAGGGACGCGGTGATCCTATCTCCTCCTTAGCATGTCTTTCTAGTGGCCACTCCAAAGACGGGAGGGGGTTTGTATTGTCCCTGGTGGGAGTTCCCGGGTGGACGGAGGTGTGTCGTAAGGCTGTCGACGGGTCTCTGTGTAGGCCGCCTGAGGCTGGGATCAACCCGCTCTCATCTCACACCAAGGCTGAGGATTAAAACCCTAACAGGAAAACTTATTGGACTGGATATATTTTTGTGTGTAGATCACACTGAAACCTAAACGTTTTGTGTGTGTGTTGTGTTGTGTTGTACGAGGACGTAGTGATGACTGTGTCTCTGTTCTCTCCCTGTAGGATTGGCTTGCTCCTTCTGGCCAAGCCTCTGGACAGAGAGACCACTGACCAATACCGGCTGATCGTCACCGCCTCCGACGGTCACCCTGGAGGGGTAGGACGCACGCACGCACGCACGCACGCACGCACGCACACACACACACACACACACACACACACACACACACTCTGTGTGTTCATCTCACTTAAACATGGATTCAGATTTGTAATGGTTTGCCAAATCGATATGGGCAGCATTGTGCCTCTCACATAATGGATGGGAGCGCTACAGAGGCCAGTTCTTGTGCATTGTGGAAAAGTGAATTCTTCTCGTTTTGGGACTAAGATCGGAGAGTGCAGTTAAATTAAATATGGCTAGCATGTTGTAGTCTGAGCAGAAAGTTAAAAAATATAAAAAAAATACTGCTTCCAGTTCTGCTAAAGTTTTTGGTAGCTTTGCTTTAATATTCAAGTGAATGACTCAGAATGGTTTGGGGCTATCTAGCTGTTTGGTGTGAAGTAGGCAGACAGATGATATACAGTTTAATATCTGCAAAATAAAAATATGTACCAAATACAGTAGTGCCTAGCACAGGGCTGGTGTGTGTCAGAAGAGGCAGCCATCATACGGTGGTTATTTATGTCGGGGGGGGGGGGGGGGCGCTGTCTCCTTTGATTCAGCACTCCAAATCCCAGCAGCCACCTTTACGGATCCAGGTCCTTCAACTCCCACCGCGAGCTGATAATCATATCAACGCCTTAATTTAATCAGACTTAACCCCAGTGGGCCCCGTTCTCCTGCTGGTATCTCTCTCTCTCTCTCTCTCTCTCTCTCTCTCTCTCTCTCTCTCTCTCTCTCTCGACTAGGTTGAGTGAAATTGGGCTCTCCTGGTTGGAATGCAGTGTGAGATATCTAATGAGCATTAGCTGATGAGCTGTCAGAGGACTGACAAGTCAGGTTTAGCTCTAGTTTGTGTGTGTGTGTGCGTGTTTGTGTGTGCGCGTTTGTGTGTGTTTGTGTCCAATCCTATGAAAGGTTGTTTGGTGTGTGATCAACACGCAGTCTTCACTTAAACATGCACACAGTACCCAGTTCATACTTCAATGTTAAGCTTGTGACTTGTAGCCGTCTTCGCGTACTAGGACACTGCCACAGTTCATGTCTAGTGTGATAGCGGAGAGATGGCGCGACGGAACATTTGACACTGCTGCTGGATGTGAGAACTCCCTTTAAGGGTGTGTGGGGCGGTCGTTCCTTAGTTCTCACATATTCCCCACTGGATGTGTAACTTCTGATGGGCACTGAAACAGGCTGAAAAGGAAGCCCTGGTCCTGAACAGGTTTTCCTTGGAGTGAATCGATAGTTGGAACCCTAGGACGATCTCAGTGGGGATGGTGGGGATGTGACTGTTATCAACGATCTACGCTAAGTAGCGGCAAAACCAGGCTGCTTTCTATAAGCCTGTCTCCTGGATAAAACAAGAAGAAGAAGAGAGAATTGATTTGTGGGCACCCACCGACACACACACACACACACACACACACACACACACACACACACCCACCGACACACACACAGAGACACACACACACACACACCCACACACACACACACACACACACACACACACACACCCACCGACACACACACAGAGACACACACACACACACACACACCGACACACACACACACACACACACACACACACACACCCACCGACACACACACAGAGACACACACAGACACACACACACACACACACACACACACACACACACAGACACACACACCGACACACACACAGAGACACACACACACACACACACACACACACCCACCGAGACACACAAACGCACTCGCAAGGACTCGGAACCCGTGCACATGCCAGCAGCCTAGACTGGTGTACTGTGAATTTTGCATAAGTGTGTCATAAGTGCTGTGCGCACGAGTAGTATGGCTGCACGTTTCGAGTGTATCACATTGAAGCTGAAGAGGGATGGAGCCCCGAGCGGACTGTTGACTGGGACTGTGGAGGGCAGGCAGGCAGGCAGGCCAGGGTCAGTGGAGAACCGGAGGAGAGGGGGAGTAGAGCGGGAGGAGTGCGGGAGGAGAGCGGGAGCGCTTAGCAGAGCAAATGGGGAGATGAAAAGAGGTCCTGACCTCCCGATGTGAGCGAGCCAGCGGCGGGCTCTTTGTGTCTCCGTTGAAGGATTGCGGGAGACACAGCCGCTTCTCCTGGACCTCCGAACAAGGTGACTCTCTCCAAGTGTGTGTGTGTCTCTGTGTGTGTGTGTGTGTGTGTGTGTGTGTGTGTGTCTGTGTGTGTGTGTGTGTGCTTGTGGCCAAGCATTAGTGTGTGTGTGTGGGTTTTCATGTGCTCACATTTACAGAGGTCGTGTGCGTATATATGCAAATGTGCACATATCGATCCACACGTGTGAGTGTGTTTGCGTCACTGTGAGGGTGTGCAGGTGCACGGGTGCGGCCGTATCTGGACGACGGTGCGTGCGTGCGCGCGCGTGCGCGCGCGTGTGTGTGTGTGTGTGTGTGTCTTATCTGTACGAAGGAGTACGCGTGTGACCGTATAGGTGTGAGTTTCCCTGTGGTGTGTGTGCCTTCACGACGTCCCCATGGGAACAGAGACGTTATTGGCGGGCCCTGCGGGCTAAATGTCACGGCCAGCAGGAGGTGCTGTGACAAGAGAGAGCAGTGGGTGGGAGTGGGAGGTGGGGGGGTGTCACAGAGAAGAATAATGGGGCCACTGCCCACCGAGGTATTTTAGTCGTTGAGGTATAGGAAGGGCTCTGTGTGATTGAGGGGTGTGAAAAAGAAGAGAAGTCGGGCACTCCAGGGAAAATGATGAGGGGAAAAGAGAACGAGATGAAGGGAGGAGAGGAGAGGGGAAGGGGGGGCTGAGGAGTTCTGATGTGTAATTAGAGTAGATCCCATGTAACCATGGGAACCTGCCAGGGAGATGAGGTACTCCCTTACCGAATCTACTCTTGTTTTGCAACAGTCCAATTCACAGAGTAAAATAAAAAACGTTTTGGCACTAGACAAACGCTGACAATTGAGCTCAGTTATATATGAACTCATGTCAGAAAATAAATGTACTTTGTCTTGTCTAAAATAATATGGTGCCATTCCAAATTTTTATTTTACCACAGCGGAATATGAAAAGACTGCTTGCCAGGTTAGCTTTAGGGCTGAACAGTCACTCTGATTGGCAGTGTAAAAAAACTTTCCGGACGAGGAAACACATTCAAACAGCCAGGACACATCTTGCCTCCCAACATGGACTCCAGCGGGCCTGTCACTTTAAAGGCTGTGGTTGGCACCGACTTCTGCCTCTTTGAGACGGTGGCAGGGAGAGGGAGAGAGGGAGAGAGAGAGAGAGAGAGCGAGCGCGAGCACGGGGAGATCACAGAAGTGTTTTCTTCTGTGATAAATAAATAATAGAGGCTCATTAATCAACATCAAACTGATGGCCGTGGACCTGCGGCGCTGCAGCGCCGAGACGCCCTGCTTTGATAGCGCCTACGACAGGATAGCAACCTAATTGGCTTCAGGAGATGCAGAGAGCCGCCCATCGTAGGAGGGATGGTGTCTTGTCTGTCATCCTGCAGAAAAAGACGCGGTGATACGGCACCGTGTTCAACGCAGGCGATACAGCGCGCCTGCTGTGTGCCGACTCATTTCCTGTCTCTTTCCCTCCCTCTCCTCCTGTTTCCCTGTTTGTTTCGTTGGGAAAGGCGTCGCGCCGTCAGATTAGACACGGAGCAGGTTGAGATCGGGTGCGATGGACAGAGGCACCTATGACAGGCCATCCGTGAAAGAAGCGGTTAAGTGCGTTCCAGAAGCTGGGAAAGGGAAAAGCGTGGCCAAGGCGCTCCCAGAGGACGCGGAGAGAGGAAGGTGACAGTAAGCACGGCGTCTCCTTCCTCTTCCTCGTACGCCTCTGTGCTTCCAATCACGATCAGGACAACTTCAAACCACTGTCTTGAGGGAAAGTATTTATCTTGCATGCTTCTTTTATTTTATTTTTTTGCCTATTCCCGTTTTCCCCCAAGGAGGCCATTTTACGGCATTGTGTAAGCATAGCTTGGTCCCAGTGGACTGTGGGCTTAGAGATATGTGCGTATTCAGCTATGTTCCCTGCTTGATTAATCAGAGGGCCTCCGAGGGCTACGCAGTGTCATTGTGTGAAGGTTAACCACAGTATCTGTACACCATGTGACACATCATGGCTAAAGGACACACAGATCTCTTCAGCTGCTCGTTTCCCCTGTGTCGCCTGCACCCTTTCATCAATGGTATTCTAGTTCCTTGCTTGGGTTGCAATGAAGTAGCATAGTTATTTTCCTGTCTTAGTGAAACTCGGAATCATATCTCCCAATAATAGGCTCCGGGAAATTTCCTTTTTCCGTGAATGCCATGCTGGTATTGCATCCTGGAGACGCTCTGTCCCATATGCTATTGAATCAGAGCTATGCAAGCCCTCTTTGTGTCTGCACAGATAGGCATTGATAAGTGGCGAGCATTACGGTTTGAAGGAGTATTGAAGCTGCCACATCTCCATGATGTTCCATAGAACTTATGGCACACAGTGAAATGTATCATTATGAGGTGCCTCTTCAGTCCTCAGCCCTCCAGTTGCCTAGTGACAGTCGTATAGTGTTGTAATTGCCTGTCGTGGGTACATCTGTGGCTCACTTTCAGCATCACTATTAGCGTGAATTGTCATTGGCAATCCTCACTATTCTCCATTAGGAGCGTTTTATTATTCGCAGATGTTCTTTGGGAAGTCTATATGCCCAAATCTTTTAAGATGCCACACGCGTGGAAACCGTTGCTGAGATGTTAGTTTCATCTTTTCACAAGTGGCATCTTAAAACGTCTTCTGCAATTCGTAAAAACCCCTATGATCTACTGTGAGTGGTCTCGCCGTTATCATGCTTAATGCTTCCACCGTCAGTTCATAGGTCTCTTCTGTGTTTGTTTGCAGACGTCCACCACCACTGTGGACATTGTGGTCACCGACGTCAACGACAACGACCCCAAGTTTGACCTGAGCCTTCCCAGGAACCTGACAGTGCAGGAGGAGAGGGCCAACCTGTTTGTAGGACAAGTCCGGGTAAGGCTGGCCCGCTAACCACAACACCATGCATTAAGGCTCACCCGCTAACAACAACACCATGCACCGCTAACCACAACGCCATGCATGGTAAGGCTGGCCCGCTAACCACAACACCATGACCCGCTAACCACAACACCATGCATGGTAAGGCTAGCACGCTAACCACAACACCATGCATTAAGGCTCACCCGCTTACAACAACACCATGCACCGCTAACCACAACGCCATGCATGGTAAGGCTGGCCTGTTAACCACAACACCATGCATGGTAAGGCTAGCACGCTAACCACAACACCATGCATTAGACTCACCCGCTAACAACAACACCATGCACCGCTAACCACAACGCCATGCATGGCAAGGCTGGCCCGTTAACCACAACACCATGCATGGTAAGGCTGGCTCGCTAAACACAACACCATGCATGGTAAGGCTTGCATGCTAACCACAACACCATGCATTAGGCTCACCCGCTAACAACAACACCATGCACCGCTAACCACAACGCCATGCATGGTAAGGCTGGCCCGTTAACCACAACACCATGCATGGTAAGACTGGCCCGCTAACCACAACACAATGCATTAGGCTCACCCGCTAACAACAACACCATGCACCACTAACCACAACGCCATGCATGGTAAGGCTGGCCCGTTAACCACAACACCATGCACTGCTAACCACAACTCCATGCACCGCTAACCACAACGCCATGCATTAAGGCTCGCCCGCTAACAACAACACCATGCACCGCTAACCACAACGCCATACATGGTAAGGCTGGCCCGTTGACCACAACACTATGCATGGTAAGGCTGGCTCGCTAAACACAACACTATGCATGTGCCATGGGGTAAGGCTGGCCCACTAACCACAACGCCATGCATGGACCATGCTGATACAAGTGTTTCCCTGTACGGTAATGTTCTTTTAATGTTCAAGCAAAGCATCCCGGCAGGATGGCCAGGTCAGGCTGGTGTCCTGCTCTCTCTCTGTCTCCCATGTCTCTGTTATTTCACAGACCAGATTACACTTCTATAGCCTTTTACCCTTACTGCTCCGGCGTAAACCTTTTTCCTAATCGTACTGCCTCACTCACAGCACAACTAGGCCCGAAACAGGGCCTGGTATGTTCAGTTCCTATGGAGACGGTGATGTTCAAATCCCATTTGGTTTCCTACGCTGTCATCGGTCGTCAGGTTTTTTTTTCCCGACCACAGCCTGACCCTGACACGGCTTCCCATCAGTTACCCAGCGTTGTGCCGATTCCAACACAGAATGGCTTCTTCAGGCTGATTTGTAACCCAAAGTGACGCTTGGTTCAGCTCCACTGAAGCAGCGGGGGATTTTAATTACTCACCAAGATAAATTGGGCGGCGGTTTGTCAAAGGAATTATCAGGAAATAATGCACAGAGCAATGGTCTGTGTGCGTGCATATGCGTGTTGACTCAACGGGAGATGTGTGGCACAACACTTTGTTGGTCCTTCCTGGTTATTAAAACTTAGGTGACACCTTAAACAACTTGCTCTTTGATGAACGATCAAAACCAAGACCATAATTATTATTTCTCACCCCAATTGGAAAGCTATGTAGCAGGTGACCTGCCCTGTAATTTGCTGTAATTATTGATTTGAGCATACTTATATTTAAAAGGAGAGTTTGCACAAGTTAATATTGAGCATGCACAGTGGGGGCAGCAGCTAGTTTTTCTCTTACTCTAGCTTGTTTCTGAGTGAGTATAACTGTTGCAAATTAATGATTACCTTTTGTTACCTTTTTAGTCTTAAGAATGTTAACGACGTCCTAATCCCTCTCAAAAGGGCTATAGTATGAAATATTTAAACTAGGGAATGGGCCACTATGGATTCTTAATTACCCAAAGCACATTGATCAATGATATACTTAAGTTTGAGAATGTGCCCACTGAAGTGAAAAGGATTGGAAGTTTTCACTTTTCCTCTTCAATTCTCTTCATTTGTTTCCCATTCTTTTCTCTTTCTTCATTGAGCTATAAATGCTGAGTGTACAATAAAAAAATGCATCTGATAAGCATGCTTTAAATTTGGCTGACTGTTGAGCTCCCTTCTTGTTCACCACACAAAATTATTGCTTGTCTGGGCCTACCTCAGAAAACGCAAAGTCTATGCAGCCTTCCATTTTGCCCTGCACAGTAGATATAGCCAGTAGCTAAAAGCCAGGCAGACCACAGAATGGAGGAAGTCCAACCCAACTCTAATGAAAATGGACGCTCCTCTTTGTGAACATGGGCTTGTGGCCATTGTAGAGTTTCATTGTGTTTCATCATCCTGACACATACTACCATGAGTGCTGCTCACTCAGTGCATTGGCTGTTTCATGTGTCTGGAACATTGGTTGTGAGGGGAAAGCTTTGAAGATCACACAGGTCTCTCATCAGATTAGTCCCATAGAGTTTATGAAGCAGAGGTTGATGTGCTTATCATGGCAGTATATAGCACAGTCATATAGCAGGTCAAATAGGGGCTGGAACCCCCATTGGGCGATTTCATTGTTGTTGGTTGCAATACAAATGTTTTAAATAAACAACTCTGTGTACACTTAAGAAAGTTACTGTAAACCACACAGACTTTCTATTGAAAAAGCTACAGAAGGCTTTTTGTGTGCTGTAGACTACTAATCAGTACAACAGGATAATTGTACCACATTAGATTAGTGCCATGCTAGCACATAGCATTTTAAAGCTAACCCCAAAGCATTGAAGATTGGCATTGCAGCGTTATTGAAACTTTCTCCCACCTGTTCTCTTTCTCCAACACACACCAGCCTGTTTACCATGCTATCACGGTTCACAGATTCACCTACATGTGGAACCATTTGCATACTGTGTTGAACACAGAGAAGGGAGCCATAATCAGAGCGCGCACGTGTCAGCGTGGACTGAATAACAAATCGATTAGTTTTCGCTTCAGCGGCGCCATAAAACCGGCGCTTGGTATAGGAGCTAATTGGAAAGGTGTGCGAGCGTGTCAGTGATATCACTTGCTGTTTATTGTTTCACACCCGCCCCCTTTCGCCTGATAAAGACAGCAAGTGCATGAAACTTGACGCTCAGTTCTTGTAGGTGTTGCCAGAGTACATAAAGAATCGCGCCTTTTTACAATCGTATTTACCATGTCGGCTAATTGCATTAGATCAATATTAACAACATACTGTATGTTAGAAAATCTGTAGATTTACTAATAGCATAAACCTACTAGGATGTTTGCTTCTCGGTGTTTGTTGGATTGGTTTTCAACCCAGTAATGCGTATCCCTGTATCATTTTGCAGCCCGATAACTAAGACTGAGATTGAGATATCAGTACCTGGGAGACGTGTTTCAGAACCGGGCATACAGTAAAGTTAGATAAAGTTTCACTATCAGCTGAGTCTCAGCAGTTTTTAAACATAGCAGGTCTAATTAACTTTTAATTGATCTGCTTGAAGATGAATGTTCCACTTCCTTAAACGCAAGAAAAACAGCCGCCAACCAAGCCTGCAGCATCAGAGAACACTGGACTGTAGTTGCCTCATTCCTTGGGAGGGCCCCAAAATCTTCAGAGATATTACGTTGACTCAATAGCTATGAAATAATTGGATTAGGTTTCTTAGAGAGCCCTCGCCATAAGGTGAATATATTGCTTTTCAAATAACTGGAGAAACACAAAGACGAACGTCCGTACCCACTGGCACGTATCGAAATAGTATTCCTTTGTGTTTTCCAAAGGCTTAAAGCCTACGCCTCATTTTAAGGCTTGACTCTGAACATTTGTCTGGCACTCATCAGAGTACAAATTGGGGGCAACCGACGGCAGTCACATCTGAGGCACCCCCGCTCAGACAACTTCCAGTGGCGACGGGGCTGAAAGAGTGGGGTTTTAATTACAACAGAGAGGAACCAACCGGCCTTCCTCTGGAAACAGACTCATGCAGGCGGGACGCTAAAGGGCTGTCATATCCATTTGACATTAAGTATGTGTAAAGTAACTGACTTTTTGTGTGCCCCAAAGGTTCATCACAGAAAAGCCCTCCTTTTTTTTTTTTTTTTTCTGCTCCTCCAATGATGTTTGCTGCTGAATAAAGCAAATGTTTTCAGCGCGTTGATTAAGCATTCAAGCGTTTCCCTTTGATGAAATGCACAGTTTGCAGTAAAATGCTCTTGGCCTTTTGAACTTGCCAGTGATTAGTCACGAGTGTAGGACAAAGACACTAATCTGGGTAGGAGCACAGAATGGAGTGGGTGAGAGAGAGGGCAGTGGGAGCACAGAATGAAGAAGGTGAGAGAGAGGGCTGAGGGAGCACAGAATGAAGAGGGTGAGAGAGAGGGCTGAGGGAGCACAGAATGGAGTGGGTGAGAGAGAGGGCTGAGGGAGCACAGAATGAAGAGGGTGAGAGAGAGGGCTGAGGGAGCACAGAATGAAGAAGGTGAGAGAGAGGGCTGAGGGAGCACAGAATGAAGAGGGTGAGAGAGAGGGCTGAGGGAGCACAGAATGAAGAAGGTGAGAGAGAGGGCTGAGGGAGCACAGAATGGACTGGGTGAGAGAGAGGGCTGAGGGAGCACAGAATGAAGAAGGTGAGAGAGAGGGCTGAGGGAGCACAGAATGAAGAAGGTGAGAGAGAGGGCTGAGGGAGCACAGAATGAAGAAGGTGAGAGAGAGGGCTGAGGGAGCACAGAATGGAGTGGGTGAGAGAGAGGGCTGAGGGAGCACAGAATGGAGTGGGTGAGAGAGAGGGCTGAGGGAGCACAGAATGGACTGGGTGAGAGAGAGGGCTGAGGGAGCACAGAATGAAGAAGGTGAGAGAGAGGGCTGAGGGAGCACAGAATGGAGTGGGTGAGAGAGAGGGCTGAGGGAGCACAGAATGGAGTGGGTGAGAGAGAGGGCTGAGGGAGCACAGAATGGAAAGGGTGAGAGAGAGGGCTGAGGGAGCACAGAATGAAGAAGGTGAGAGAGAGGGCTGCACAGAATGAAGAAGGTGAGAGAGAGGGCTGAGGGAGCACAGAATGAACTGGGTGAGAGAGAGGGCTGAGGGAGCACAGAATGAAGAAGGTGAGAGAGAGGGCTGAGGGAGCACAGAATGGAGAGGGTGAGAGAGAGGGCAGTGGGAGCACAGAATGGAGAGGGTGAGAGAGAGGGCTGAGGGAGCACAGAATGGAGAGGGTGAGAGAGAGGGCAGTGGGAGCACAGAATGGAGAGGGTGAGAGAGAGGGCTGAGGGAGCACAGAATGGACTGGGTGAGAGAGAGGGCTGAGGGAGCACAGAATGGAGTGGGTGAGAGAGAGGGCTGAGGGAGCACAGAATGGACTGGGTGAGAGAGAGGGCTGAGGGAGCCCGGTCGTTTTGAAGTGCGCCACACAAGACTCTTGTGTGGTGTTGGCATTTGACTGCCGTGTCATTCCAGCGAGGGCTTGTCACGTCCTCCGGGAGGCTGGTTGTGATGGGTCAGGGTAAAACCTGGAGCCACACCCTGTTTACCCACGTCCTAAAGAGAAAACAGAGAGAGTGAAAATGAAAGACCCTCCTGGTGTATCCCCCCCCCTGAAACACTTGTTCTCCCTTCCTCCCGCCTCCCCAGGCCACCGACCCGGACGCCGGAGCCAACGGCCAGGTGTACTACCGTGTGGTCACCCACCCAGACCTCTTCAACATCACGGCCAACGGCAGCATCTACACGGCGGCCGCGCTGGACCGCGAGGCGCGCAGCCATTACGACCTGGTGGTGGAGGCGTCGGACGGGGCCGTGGACCCCCGCCGCACAGCCCTGACCCTGTCCGTCCTGGTCACTGACATCGACGACAACAGCCCCGTCTTCTCCCAGGTCAACTACACGGTCAACGTGCCCGAGAACAGCCCCGTAGGCACCGTGGTGCTCCGCCTGACCGTACGTCTCCCTGTGTGTGTGTGTGTGTGTGTGTGTGTGTTAATGCAATCTATTGTATAACGTGTCTCCGTTTCTCGAATGTGTGTTGGTTTTGAATCGATTCTGGCATAATGATAATCCCCCTCACTTTCACCCGGCGAGGCCCAGAGGGGGCTTGTAGCAGTGGAGGTACTAAACGCACCCTCCAACATGCCCTCCCATCAAAAGCCTTGGCCCCTTTACACTTTCCCGGAGCCGGCGTTTTGCTCACACGCTCGCCCAGGGAAAAAGGCTTCCTCCCACCCTGAGTCCGGCACGGCAGAGCTCAGAAATGGCTGTCTCGGACTCAAGTGGAGTCTGACTTGAAACCGGTGTCTCCGACGAGGCTCTGAAGCAGACCTGAGAGACGGGAGGGGATGGTATTTTCCTTCCCCTCTTGACAAACGTGAATGTAACACTTCGGCGCGAACGCCTTGGAAATGGGATGGGAGCGTGGGCGGGATGGGGGAGGCGGTGCTCCTTGTTGTTTGGCGCTGAAGAGGGGACACATGGGAATACCTCGGAGCGCACTGCAAAGCCCGAGCAGAGTGGGGTGTAATTGCCGGCATATTGTGAGTGACATCTCACTCGCAGAGGAATAGTGCCAGGGACGGAGGAGATGTGTGTGTGTGTTGGGTGGGGGACGACACACTCACATGCTGACAACGTTACTCTCCTAGACAACAACAGTACCCTCAGCAGGTGGAGATAGCTGGATGACAACCAGAGAGAGAGAGAGAGAGAGAGAGAGAGAGAGAGAGAGAGAGAGAGAGAGTATAAAAGGAAATATAAAATGAGAGAGCAAGATTTATATATATCAGAGAGAGAGAGAGAGAGAGAGAGAGAGAGAGAGACTTGGGTAAGATCAGAGAGATAAGGTGTTATGGGTGTTGGTGGGACACCCATGGGGAAAGAGGGGGAGAGAGAGAGAGAGAGAGAGAGAGAGAGGGAGAGAGAGCACCCGGTGACAGGCAGGCGTCTCTGGGCCTGATGAGAACCAGGATCCCTGCCTCTCCCCTCTGGAGAGAGCTTTCCCTTGCTGCTCCTTCTCCTGGAATTTTATCTTTTTATATCGGCGTGTAATTCCATTCCCAACGCATCCGCACTTCAAAGTCTCCTACCTGAAAGGTTCTCACTCCCTCAGACAGCTTTGACGGCAAGAACTTGGCTCCTTCTTCTGGGCTGGATGTCCCTTCTACCCTTCTAATCAGGGCTTTAGATGCTGCCGCTGGTGGCGCGTGTCTTTGTGCTGGTGTGTATCAGCGTCTTTTCAATGTGACCGTGCGTTTTCCCCAAACTTCCATTGTCTCTCTGGGTTTGCGTGTGATGGTTTGAATTCCTCCCGTGTGCATAGCATTATGTTTTAAAGAGGTGAGAATCCTCGACATCATTCCATCACAAAGGACCAGCAGCCTTATCTCTCCAGGATGCCTTGACCACCTGCCCATATTCAACATGGAGGGATTTTTCTTTTTGAAAAGGAAAGTGTGTATTCGTTTAGCATATGAAATGTCCACATGCGTGTCTGGAATGCAGTTTCTAATATGCTCATTGTCTCTCTGTCCCCCCCGTCCCACCCCTGTTGCTGTTTGTCCCACGCCCCGTTCCTCCACCACTCTTATCCTCTCCATCTCTCCATATCTACTCCCCGCCCTCCATCACATTTATTTCCCTGCATGCCCTTTCTGCCTCCATTTATTATCTCCAACATCACCTTGTCTCCATCACTGTCATCCCTCCTCCTCCTCCTCCTCCTCCTCCTCCTCCTGTACCCCCCCCAGGCCGTGGATGCCGACCTTTTCTCCAACGTCACGTACCGGATCAGGACCGAGTCGGCCCGGCAGCTGTTCTCCGTGAACCCCCTGACCGGGGAGCTGGCCATGCTCCAGTCGCTGGACTTTGAGAACCTGGCGGCCCTGGGCATGGGGGCCTCCTACACCTTCCAGGTGGAAGCTGCCACAGTGGGGGGGGTCATGCCCCCAGGCCTGGCCACCGTCACGGTCCGCATCACGGTAAGTCCCCCCCCCCCCCTCCTCCTACCGTCTGTCCCTGCTCAGGGTGCCTTAGGCGTTACAACAACAAACTGAAATGAAAATGGAGGTACAGCCTGAAGACCCAGGGACATAGTGCAAGGGATAGGCCAGAACATGGAGTCCCCGTCGTTTATTTGGGGAGTAATGGCTTACTGTAACCCTCTGCACTGACCGGGGGTCATCATCAACAGTAGCACAGGGTTGAAGGATTGCACTCCTCTGACCACTTACACTCCACTTGGTTCCTGTGTATTCTCCCACTATCTGCTCCACGGTCCCTTCCAGGAAAGCTAGCTTGGAGGAGAGGCGGCCGGGCCCACTGGGAGGTGCGCACTCTGCCTCCGGGCTTCACTGCACTTCACTGGCCGTCGGAGCAGCCTCTCGTTGGATTAAATATGGGTTTGAGTCGGAGTCCATTGTTAAGTGAAACTTTGTTGTTGACCTCCCTGTCATTAACTGACTGTTGACTGTTAGTATTATGTATGGAAAACCTCTATAAGAAATTACAGGTTTGTTCCCTACAATAATTCTATATTGCTTATAGTTTACCCATATATTAATGTTGATCAGAGAGTGAACTAACAATGGGGTTTACATCTTTGTGCAATTCATTTGAATTAGAGCCGCCTCACTAGGCCTGAGCTGTTCTCCTGAGGTGAATAGACAGACAGATAAACTGTCAGCATGGGTAATTGAGGCGATTAGACAAACATAAGCAAACCACTTAGGCACAAAAAGTACTACATCCTTTATGTAAACACACACACAATAGACCCTACCTTTACCATTGTGTCATAGCGCTATGAAGGCTACGATGGTTTCTTTAGCCAACCAGGCTGGCAGCCTCACCTGCCCGCCGACGTCTCCTTGCCGAGGACAAAGGAGGGCTGACGGAGAAGGGGCCTCAGCCGTCCTCTCTCCGCCGTTCCAGGGCGGAATGACTCATTAGCTTTGTGACTGCAATTATGTAGGGATTTTCAGGAGCATGCTTTCCCTTTCCAACCTTTCAAGAGATTAACCGCTGAATCCCAACCAAAGGATTAGACGACGCCTCCTGTGCTGGCACGACGTGTGTCTGTGTGTGTCACTTTGTGTCAGTGTGTGTCACTTTGTGTCAGTGTGTGTCACTTTGTGTCAGTGTGTGTCACTTTGTGTCTGTGTGTGTCACTTTGTGTCTGTGTGTGTCACTTTGTCAGTGTTGTGTGTGGGTTTGTGCCCCAGTGTGCCTTTCTGTGCGTGTCCGCGAGGATGTCTATGTGAGTGTGTTCTTGCAGGGTAGGTTTTGAATGGACTTGGAGTATTTCAGCGAATGAGTGTGTGAGTGTTCGTTTGTACGTACGTGTGTGTGTGCGTGCGTGCGTGCGTGCGTGCGTGCGTGCGTGCGCGCGTGTGTGTGTGTGTGTGTGCCTGTGTGTGCTTGTGCGTGTGTGTGTGTGTGTGTGCGTGCGTGCGTGCGTGTCTGTGTGTGTGTGTGTGTGTGTGTGTGTGTCTGTGTCTGTGTGTGTGTGTGTGTGCGTTCCAGTACGTGTCGAGAGAGATGAACTGGATCAGGGCCTCTTCCTGACGCCTGCTGGCACGTCGTCCTATGCCCATACAGTTTGTCCTCCCATAAGGACGTCCTGTGATGAGAGAGAGAGACTGTGTGATTGTATAAGGGTGCAGGCTTTATCAGGGCGGGGAATTAAAGTGAGCCTAATGGATTCACACCGGCTTCCCGGGACCCGGAGATGGAGAGAGAGAGCCTCCCCGTTTGAGAGAGAGAGCCCGCTCTCGTGATGCGTCGTGTTTACACCGGTCCCGCGGTTCCAAATGAAACTCTCTCTCAGTGCCGATCTGAGACACGAGGCAGACAGTGGAGGATTGTTTAGTGGACTGTGTATGTTGCAGTGGGGGGGGGGGAGCACCTCGGCGCTACTCGACCTCGATAGCGAGCAGTGGACAGCGCCCGGGCCAGGCTCTGTTGTTGAAAGCAGAAGCAGTGGATCAGACATGGCCTGCAGAGAGAGAGAGAAGTAGAGGGAGAGAGAGGGGGGGGGGGCGTTGGGGGAGGGGAGAGAGAGGTAGAGAGAGAGAGAGGGAGAGGTAGAGGGAGAGAGAGAGAGAGAGGTAGAGAGACAGAAAGAGAACAGTAGAGAGAGAGAGGTAGAGAGAGAGAGGTAGAGAGAGAGGTAGAGAGAGAGAGAGAGAGAGAGAGAGGTAGAGAGAGAAAGAGAACGGTAGAGAGAGGGAGAGAGAGACTGTGAATATCCACCAATAAGTAGGTGACGTGTCTTCTCTGCCTGAATTGTCATTGGTGCTGAATATGTGTCGGAAACAAAGACTTGAACGTAAGCCAACCACAAAAGCAGCTCTCTGGACATAGTAGGATATCTATTCAATGTCCGTTCTCTTTGTTAATTATTGGTCTTTTGGTTTCCACTTCCTTTGTGGGAGATTTTTCCTCTTCAAATGAAGTACAGCGTTTGCTAATTGAAAGGGCCAGAGAGAGAGAGAGAAAACGAGAGTCGGCACTCTCCATTAAAGGACGCTGCTATGAAATAAAACAGGAACAGAAGACATGTTCATTAAATACTAGTGAACATATTTCATGGAAAATCTGAGTTCAAATAACCTTCATACATTTCTGGTATACAGACCTTTTATTTAGGAAGTCTGAAATGTCTTGATGTTTGTGACAGACAGCAACATGGCTATGTCTACTTTTGATGCATTTTTTAGGGTAGCCGCGTCTTGAGCCTTTTAAGGGTACTAAGGCTTCTTTCTGCTTCAGAGGAAGAGACGAGTGTTACAAGGATCAACTAGACCAAAGTTTATACTTCTGTAAATAGGCCGCTGACCTCTACTGGCATTTCTCTAACCATATCTTGCTGTTTCTGCAGTAGTAATGAATAACTTGGAAAAGGAAAACATTGAAAGATGCTCTGTATTACAACGAGTAATAATGTTTGGGTTACTAGCTAGCTATTTGAACAAACACTGTTACGTCAACTAGCGCTGGACTGGACTAACTTAACCTCAAAATGAAAACTGTGTAAGGTCACGATGGTTCGAGACCAATGTATCATGATAGTTCATACACTCATACATATTCTGTGGGTAATATGTTGCCAGGGGGCAAATATTAAGAGCTGTTGTCTAGTTTTATACGTGCAGACAGGGATTTCCTGCTATGCTATGCGTGTCACACACTGCCAAGCCAATCACAAACCAATCTGGACAGGACCATTAGCGCCTCACAACATCGCAGGGGGGGAGGGATTGTGTGCAGAGATCATGAAAGTCCTTCTTTCTAATTCAGCGGGCGGGAAAACCAAAAACGTCTAGCCTCTCACCGCTGTGTGCACTCCATCCCATAATCTACACCCGCCTTGCACACCTCACTGAGTCTTCCAACAAGACTGGGCCTGGAATTTCCACTTGTTTGATCGGTAATAAGATCTCTAAAAGTAGCTGTGCCTACCATAGGACCCGGTGGGCTGTGACAGCTGGACCGGGGGCACTGAAATGTTCCCGTGGACTCCTGTTGTGTTGGGAGATGGTGTGTGTGCTTGCGTGGGGTGGTCTGGGCGGGGGCTCAGCCTGGGTTTGACGCTCCCTGCGGGTGGAAGAGCCCCCCTCCCTCCCCTCCCCCCACCCGCCGTCGGCTGTTGGCTCAGCAGGGCTCGTCTGTTTCACTGGTGGGGGGGTGTCTCATCCCCAGGCCACACAGTGTCTGTTTCACAGTAGTGCTGGTCCTGTTTGACACAGATGAGAGGAGTCTTTGCATGTGTGCGTGCGTGCGTGCGGGCGTGCGTGCGGGCGTGCGGGCGGGCGGGCGGGGGGGCGGGCGGGCGTGCGTGTGTGTGTTTGCACTTGCATGCAGAGTTAGCAGAGCCACTGCTATGATTATGCCGTAGATGTATCAGAGTCACAGAGCAACGCCTGGGGCAAGGCGGATTCCACGTAAAGAAAATCCCCTCAGAAATGATTAGTATTGCGATATGGTAGCTGTGGTATTGGACACCAAACAAAGTGCTGGACACAAGCATTCAAGGCCACCGTTTAACCCATTGAATATGCAGGGGGCACCTGAAACGAATAATTTTTATTTCTAAAATCCCTCCACTTCTTGATCACCACCAGCAGATAGAGATTGGGGTAGAAGAGAGAGAAAAATGGTGATTCAATGAAGCTAAACAATTTATTGGAAAGCTATGCTGCATTGCCTATTGCCTTCATGAATATGTTCAGTTACTATATCTATTGATAGGAGCATATTTTCTTTATTGTTTGCAGGACATGAATGACTTTTCTCCGGTCTTCACCAAAGACGTCTACAGGGGTTTGGTGGCGCCCAACGCAGTGAAGGGCACCGTCATCACCAGAGTGTCTGCTGAGGATCAGGACCCACCTGTAAGTACAGCAGGACTGATGCCATACTGCCACGTCCTCTGGTTTATGGGTTAAGGTCAGAGGTCGATTGAAAGGTGAAATCTGTCTCAGTGACAATAAGACAGACTGGCATCATGGAACAGTTTACCAAGATTATGACCTAATATAGGTAGTTGTCACTACCCCAGTTCACAGAGATTATGACCTAATATAGGTAGTTGTCACTACCCCAGTTTCAGGGATTATGTTGTTGCTCAAATGCTCACTAGGTTGATGCATTTGTATCTTAACATGACTCTTTTTATCTGAACAAGGTAGGTTACGTTTCTTTCTAATAATATTTCATCTACACTGCAACAGGTACTGCAAGCAGTGTGTTTTTCTTTAGGTGGATGCACTTTCAAATCAAGAAAAAACATGATATTTGTGCAGTCCCATGACCAATGAAAACATTGCGTTGATGAAACGGCGATTTTAAGTGAAGCGGTTGTCTTTGCCGTCTTTGTTTTTTCCATTTGCGATGGGTAAAAATAGAGGCTGGGAGAGCAGACATGACGTGTGCACAGAAGATTCAGCAACATGAACCAATCTGCTTGTTGCTTTCATACATGTCTGAATATGTGCTACCGCTGTTCTTTTCTTAATTGGTTTTCTCATTGGCCATAAGGGTTTATTATTAATCGGAATGGCATGTACTTTACCATATAAACATATGTTCACTCTTCATTTGTACTGTTACAACCAAGCAACTGCTCTTAGACGGTTCATTTTGACAGGTGCAAACCGGGAACTCAAATTACACAGTAAAGAAAATACATTTTGACACCCTGGTGTGCACCGAAATTGTTTTGCTCTTGCAGCCAAAGCTGCACAGGGGCAAGGAAAATCACAACTTTGGGAGGATGCGGTGCACAAATGCAGCACGCCGCACCTCCGTAGCATCGGTGATCTCTCTCTCACCTCACTCCATCAGTAGGACAACAAGGCCATAACTATCAGGCAAATACACTTTTTTGCAATCACATAAATTCCACAGAACAGGGTTATTTCCCCCCGAGAATACTCTGTTCAGCCTCATCAACCCCGTGCCAAACAGAGGTGCTTTTATTGGCAGCACAACCCACCTTAATATTTCATAGCCCGAGTGAGTCAGCATTCTGTATGGTCTCTAGGTCCTTCTCTCTCTCTCACTCTCTCTAGCTCTCTCTCTCTCTCTCTAGTTCTCTCTCTCTCACTCTCTCGCTCTCTCTCACTCTCTCTCTCTCCTTTAGTTGTATTCTAAAGAGTACTCAGCTCTGTGAAATGAACCTTAATAAAGGTTGTCAAAGCGTGAGCTCCAAGGTGCATGTACGTTTACATTTAGATGAATCAGAATGAATGAAAGGTGATATCTATACCCTTATCCACACCAGGGCTGTTGAAATTAGGAATGGTGCATGGAGATGGCACTCCGATATGATCTGGATTTAGATCCTTCAATTTAAATTAGCCACTGACTTGAAAATTGTTTGTTTAGTGCCATAATCTGCTTGATGTGAAATATATTAAGACGAGTTATTAAAACTCTTATCTAGCCCAAGCCAAAGGCAGAAGACTACTGCAGCAGGAAACTGTCACGGTCAAAGGCAGAAGACTACTGCAGCAGGAAACTGTCACGGACTTTCATTTGTGTTTCTATACGATGAAGCTCTCTGTCTTTTCATTAAAAAAAAGAACACAAATTCAATACCCAAATTCAACTTTGTGTTAGCAATTGTCAACATGAGGATGAACGGCAAACTTGTTCTCCCAACTCGTTGCAAGTGTAAATGATATGGATAGTGTTGTGCTCAGAAACTATCCGTGAATACAATGCTTGCCTAGAGGCTATTTGTGTTCCCCTTTGAAAATCCTGTTTGCAGTCGCGGTGTCTCATTGAAAACAGAAAGGCGTGCATGTGCCGAGTGGGCCCCCCTGCCTGTGTGCTCTCACCAGGGTAGTAGGGGAGCCTGCGTGCTCACCACTGCAGATAAACAGTGCACGTGTCTGGGCTCCGCTCTAGCATACAGGGTGCCTGTCAATCTCCGCTGTGGGGAGCAGAGCGTTACGCCGCCGCCACGGCAATGCCGGATATACATTGCCTCACCAGCCATCTGTGTTTGCTAACTCACGTTCTCTATTTTGGTCTCTCTCTCTCTCTTGTTCTCTTTCTCTCTCTCTCTCTCTCTCTCTCTCTCTCTCTCTCGTTCTCTTTCTCTCTTTCTCTTCTCTCTCTCTCTCTCTCTCTCTTCGCTCTCTCTTTCTCTCTCTCTGTCTCTCTCGCTCTCTCTCTCTCTCTCTCTCTCGCTCTCTGTCTCTCTCTCTCTCTCTCTCTCTCTCTCTCTCTCTCTCTCTCTTTCTCTCTATCGCTCTCTCTGCCTCTCTCTTTCTCTGTACATGAACCAATGCCCCACAGAGGGTGGGCTGCCACGGCTGCTCCAGCCTGCAGACCTGCTCACTGTGAACTACAGGGGAAGCCAGGAGCAGCGGGCAGGCCAGCGGTACTTAGATGGCTAGGCTCAGGGTGTCCCTGGATTGGAGTTTGACAGGCATCCGAGGATTAGGGACCATGACCCAGTATCGCGTTGGCCTGGATTCGGGAAAGCTCAAAGCTCTTTATTGATGGGACACCTGTCTCAGGCACTCCTGTCAGAGGGCTTAGCGTAGTGCTAACAAACACACACACACACACAAACACACACACACACACACACACACACACACACACACACACACACACAGCGCGCACTCTGTCTCATGCACACGCGTGTTAACTCGAAGGAAACGGTGACAGAAAGACATTATGATCGAGGGAGAGTGGCACCCTCCTTTCTGTGATCAGTCTGCCGATATTGGAAAGATATTTACGCCCCCGTACACAGATACAGCATTGGGCGAGTGGACACTGACATTTTACGGCGGTAGATATTGACTGTTTTGGGACCGTGTGTCTTTCCAACCCTTCACTGAATGTCAATTTAAAAAAAAAAAAATACGAAGATTCACAATGGAGAAGCACCACGGCATTACAAACCTTTGACACCGTCCAATAGGATAACGGGATCAGTGACTTAGGTGTTTTTTGATTTGTTTACGTGGCCTTGTGTGCTATATGGCAGAATCCCCATAGGATTAGCGAGAGGAGTGTGTATTTACTGAGAGCCTTCTTTGCTTAGAGATGCAGCACTTTTGCCGTCAGCTGAATAAATGAGTCATCACTAGAGATGATATGAAAGGACTTGTAAACCTTTTAGTTTGGCTTTATAGATCATCACTGAAAAGAGCACTGCTGTGTTTTTTTTTGTGCAGTTCCCAACGATGCAGAACAGTGTTGAACTAGGTTAGGAAAGAGGTTAGCGTTATGGATAGGATTAGATTTACAGTAGGTGTAGGATTATGGAGGGCCTATAAGATCAAAAGGTATTAATAATGGTATCATGCAGATTGTATCGCCAGGAGTCTTTTCTTGTTTGCTTTCTAGATCCAAGGTCAGCGAGCCAACAAACAAACACGACCATTTGCATTTGAAATCAAGTAGAATCGTTATAATAAACTGGCCAGGGGGTGAAACACAGCCTCTGGAAAGTGCTGCACAAGTAGAAAGGGATACCGTAGACTCATTCTGATTGGCCGAGTGACATTTTGTGTGAGTGTGCAGGTATTTCTGTGGCCTGTCTATCGCCACAGCAGACCTTTAAGACGGTTGACTGGGTTATCACTAGGTCAAGTGAGGTCTCACTGGTTTCTGACTCTCTCCGTCCGGCCCTTTTGTTGGGCTGTCGATGTTGTTTCAGCAACATCCATCACAAAGCAGTAAATCTGTTTTGTAGCGTGGCATTCTTGAAATTTTAATGACTCATGTGCTTTTCCCAGCAAAGGGCAGAAACATTTATGGATTCGCGAGCTGACAACAAAACACGGAGGGGTGTTGTTACGTTGTTCCAGACTTTTCAGATTTATGTTGTAAGATGTTTCCATACTGACTTTAAAGTCAATGAGCCATCCCTGTGCAGGAATATTTTACCACCTTGCAAATAACCGAACGTCAATGGCTGCATAGCTGTGCCTTCTTCTGTCTCAGCCATTGTCTTTTCATTGTTACCCAGAGGGTGCAGTATGCATTATGTCTCTTCAGTTGCATGGATCAATTAAGGCACAGCCACTGAAACACGTCGAGTCTTTTGAACATGTTCTCCATGCTACCATGGTTTCCACATGTAGTTCCTGAGATCTGTTAATCTCACCGAACTACCACGTCGCACGGCGGTTTGACTCAGAAAAAATTGTTGTGAGAATTGAATCAGTCATTTGTAATCAACTATTATTTCACTTAATCAGACAGTCATATTACATTTCCATCTGATAGAGATGATTCATTAAACTGGGAGGGGGAGGGCTGGACTGGAACAGTTTTAATTGCTTTAGAAACCAATAGGGGGAATCAAAGATTAAGGGTCAGTTCGTGTGTCAGTCATAATAAAGTGTTAATGAGGAAGATGATGAAAAGTCGTACATGCAGCAATCGATTACACATAGATTAAACTACAACTCCCAGTGACCCCTTATAGCGTTTAGTCCGACCCTGATATCCAGTCTCCTTCTCCTCGTAAGCCATCCAACATCAAATAGCCCTGTCGGATCTGAGGTGTAATGGTGGTGCAGATCCACCATGTACCCCACGTCCACGGTGCTGATCCTCTCTGTGTGTGTTGTCCCTGCCCAGGGCACGCCAGCCAGCCTGGTGCGCTACAGAGTGGACATGGAGCGCTCCCCGTACAGCGGGAGCATCTTTGGGGTGGAGGAGGTGTCTGGGACCGTCATCACCCGGGTCAACCTCAACGAAGATCCCAGCGTCACCTTTCAAGTGAGTGTCCATAGTTGATATTCATGACAGATATAGTGATGGTAGGCTTGAAAATGAGGAGGAGGAGGATGATGATGATGATGATGATGATGATGATGAGGAGGAGGAGGATTTGGAAACGCCTTGAATTGGGTCTGTTTAACTCTGGCAACTTGTTTTCTAGAATTGCTAAATATAATATAATATAATATATAATATAATATATTTCAACAATACATGCCTCTCATAACGGTATTCCTCTACTACAATGTAGTCTTTCACGCTTGCTGTATTGGTACCAGGGTGGATCAATGGGTCCTACGGCCGCACGTATTGAACTAATGGATTCTCCCCTAGAGCCGTTGCCTCCTGTCAGAACACACCCTGCCTCTGTGACTAAATGATAAATGGTCTTGTAATATTTAGCCGTCTTACCATCACACCGTCGCCAATGCAAACACATTCACATCAGTCCCACCGAAGGTCGTGTGTGTGAATGAAGGTGACCTCAGCCCAGCCGTAACCGTGGCAGCAGGCAGCGGAGCAGGTGCAAGGGGGGATATTAGGTCCTAATGAGGACAAGTCTCTGTGACGGCCACCTGGTTCGTCCCTCCATCCGTCTCTCTCTCTCTCTCTCTCTCTCTCTCTCAATCTCTAGCTCTCTTTCTCTCTCACTTTATCTCTAGCTCTCTCTCTCTCCAGCTTTCTCTCTCTCTTTAGCTCTCTCTCTCTCTCTCTCTCTCTCTCTCTCTCTCTCTCTCTCTCTCCTCCCCTCCCTTTATTTGACTTCCTGTGAATGCTGATCGATAGCTTCATGCACGCTCCATTGGTAGTTTGCGGCGCGCTCTCCCAAGCTGATTTATCTAGCCTATATTCTTCATTAGAATGCCAGACATGTCTGTTGAAGCCGGCCTAGCAACCAGGCTGGGAGATTTGCACCAGACTGAATAAACGCTGTGTGTGTGTGTGTGTGTGTGTGTGTGTGTGTGTGGTCTCTCCTGTTCTCCACAGCTGTTTGTGATAGCTTATGATAACGGGGAGCCGGTGAAGTCTAACAGTACCCTGGTGGAAATCACAGTCCTGCAGCCCTCCCTCATCCCCATCTTTACCCAGGAGGAGTACAGGTAACACCCAATCACACCAAACACACCTAGGGCCCGGAAGCTCCCACACAGTGCAAACGAGGCGCGTGTGTATGTGTTAGTAGTAGTTTCAAAAGACAAACGTAATGGGCCCGTGACAGACAGGCGGTTCACCGTGAAACAGGAAACGTCGTTGCACTGCTTAGGGGTTAGAGGTCAGCAACGTGGTATGCGGAGTTCAGTGGATGGAGATGTTGCGTTTTGCACCGACTACCTGAGTCGCTCAGCTCCTACTAGAAGAGAAGGGCAGATAAAGTCATACCTCGACAAAGCATCCATTAACACAGACGTTACACACCTGCCCCATTCCGCTGCACTGAGGCCTTCAAACATTCAAAGTAGTAAGAACACCTTCCTGAATAACGGACAGACCGTCTCACACTACATCTTGTTTTGGTCATAAATTCACTACGTATTATTCCACCTGGAGTCTGATTTATGTGATGATATCGCTGAAGGTGTGAAGCTCGCGCGGTGTTCCAGGGAAGCCTCCGGAGGGATGGAGACACAGAGCTTTGGAACGTTTCCTGTAGACTAACAACTCGCCTCTGAAATCCGAAACGCAAAGCATTTTCTTTTTTTTTTTGCCTGCATAATGAGGGTGCTGTTTTTCTCAATATGTATTTGCGCTCGCAGCCAGGCACGCTGGCTACTCATCACAAGTACAGTAAACCACAACATTTGTTTCCCTCAGACGGCTGAGCAGGGCTCTCCCCGGAGTTTATTAAGAGAGTCTTTTAGCAAGATTAAATGTTTGGAGGCTTCAACTGGTACGGGGCGAGGCGAAGTGAGGCCACAGGATCAAATCCATAGCTCTGACTCGTCTGGCTGAGGTAGGGCTGAGTGTACTCTATTGATTTTAATATCTGGAAGGAGGATGAGGCGAATCGCTTACAGTTAAAGTTTTCGTTTATTAACACCGTGGCCCGGAGCTGTTGTGAAGGCGATACTCTTCCCCTTGTTTGTGACACCAGGACCCCCAGGAGTCATAGCAACACTGTTGTCTCTCTGGACGTGGTGCATTGTGGGTTATGTCCCTCGGCTAGCATCACCTCGGCCCTGCTGTTATTGCTTCATATTTCAGTCTTCAATTAGGGATTTTTTTTCTAAAAAACCCTAAAGTTCTCGTTGGCACAGGGGTGGGGGGACGAGGGGGGGGGGGGGGGGGGGGGGTTGGGGGGCCGCCTAGGTGGTGGGGGTGTTTTGGGGATTCTAGAGCAGATGAGTTGTGGTCTCTCAGGGTTAGGTTGCATCAGTCGGGGCGGTCTCAGGGAGCTTAAAGTAAAGCTTGTTAGCAGTGGATTGATTTACAGCCGGGTGTGTCAGTCAAGGCAGGGAGACTTGGTGTGCTGCATCATTTCTAATAGAATTTCATATGCCTGCGCATATTAGACACACTTCCTAAGGGCCTTCTCGGGCCTGTCAATATGTCAGCTGAGGTGTGTTGTGGCCGTACAGGGCACGGGGGGCTCGTCCTGGGCCGGCTAATGCGGCACCTGCTTGTGCGCTCACATCCTCTCCTTACCGGGGCCTTATCCGGTGATTGATCAGGGCAATACGCGGGCCCCAGCAGCGGGGGCTGATGAAGGGCCGTAGATTAGCACTTGAATGAGTGCTCTGTCCCACACACACACACACACACACACACACACACACACACAGGGGGAGAGAAGGTCGGGAGCAGGGGGCGCGCCGTTGACAATGCTAAGCATACCACAGCGCCAGCCCTGCCATACATTATGAGCCGGCGCAATTAGCCAGGTGCTGCTCTCCAATCTGCTCTCAATCCCCCATGCCGGACAGTGGAGTGCTTCCTCCTCCTCTTCCTCTTCTCTCTCTCTCCTTTCCACCTCTCCTCTAGTTACCCTTCCGTCACAAATCACTCTGCCAATTTCTTTCCGAAGAAGCTGTGTGTGTGGCGGAAGCCTGTTAGCTGGAGCATCCAATCAGGTGTGCGGCGTCCACAGCTCCACAGCACACAATTAAAAGAGCTCTGCCGGGCTCTGGCGGGATTGCCGCTCCCTGCTAAGGGCTTTATGGCAAGTCCCTTCCATCTGTCTGAGGGACGCGGGCGTCTCCCCTCATCATTGTTGGGGAAAACAACCGGCTGTAGGCCCGTCGTAGTGGGCTGTGGCCGCTTGGCTCCCACTGACTGTAAAGCAAATAGGATGGCAACAGTCAGGATACAGACTGAAATGGAGTCCTAAATGAGGGCAATCTGCCAGAATTTATCATCAGGCATGTGTGTGTGTGGGAAAAAACGTAGGCGCAACAGAAGACCTCTTGTTGATGAGAATTAATAGTAATTATGAAATATAGCAATTTATGCTCTTTGTTGAAATATGAGCAATTCCTTTTTTGGTGCACATTATTTATAACTGTACCCTGGCAGACAAAAGTTGTTTAAGCGATTGCAAGTCGCTGTCTAGGTGAGTTAGTCATTTTTATTTGTCTCTGAAATCGTGCACAAACGAGATTGGCTTCTCTCGTTTTTTTAAAGTTGCACCGGTTCCAAATGCCAACCGGCATTCAAAAAGCCTCAAATCACCGAGGCTTACTTCTCGTTTTTCTAAAGCCTATCATTAAATCACCATGAGCGTCTGGTTGGCATGGAACTCACGGAGGCACCCCTGCGGGGGGAACTCTTTAGAGCCGGGCACCGGGGAAGGCTATGAATATTTATTTCTCTCCGAGTGTGCAACTGCAGGAGGACTAAGCGGCTCTCCAAGATGGACCACTTTGTGAATGGCTTCCTGTACGGAGGCTACTTCAGCCGCCTCCCTTCATCGCTGCCCAACCTGCAGCCGGAGCGATTTCCCCCGACTGCTTATCTCCTCGCCCGCACCCAGCCCCTCTCCCCCTTCTCTACCGGGCATGGCCATTTTAAATCACATGGGACTTCAGCACTCGGGAGTTTGTCATTTTGATGATCACAGCAATTACAGGGTTCCACTCTCTCCCCCTGCCGCTCCATCTGGGTCACATGTGTAATCTGGCTAAGCCTCCTTTGTTGTCACCTCTCCATTCGCTCCCTCTCACTTTCCCCGGTCTCTCTGCAACACACGTGCAGTCTCTCTCTCTTTCTCTCTCTCTCTCTATTGCTCTCTCGTTTTCTTCTGTCATACCCAGCGCTTGCTCTCTCTCTCTCGCTCTCTCTCTCTCTCTCTCTCTCTCTCTCTCTCTCTCTCTCTCTCTCTCTCTCTCTCTCTCTCTCTCTCTCTCTCTCTCTCGCTCTTCCTCTCTCTCTCTTCCTCTCTCTGTCTCTCTCTCTCTCTCTCTCTCTCTTTCTCGCTCTCTCGTTTTCTTCTGTCACACCTAGCTGTCTTCGACATTGTTGGCTTGTTTGGCGAGTTGTTTCAGGATACCTTAACGGATTGAGGTATGAGTTTTCTAGTTCGATGCAGTCAAAAATCGATTCATCCCTTTGTATCTTACATCTGCCTTGACATGCAAACAATTGAAATAAGACTCCCACATATTACTGGAGGGATCTTGATTATTTTTATTTTGACTGTGTAATATACTACGTGATCCGTCCACAGTAAGGCATTACGCAGCATCTGTTGAGATTGAAAATTGCTATAATAACACTTTATATTTACATGCACACAAGAGCATCTTACAATAATACCAACTTTTTTGTTTACATGGCAAAGAATATAAATGATCAAATGGATGAAAGAATATTTCCTTGTTTGGTTTAAAATGCTTAGCACTGCTATTGAAGGGTGCCTATATTTTATCATAATGAAGCTCTGTTTTCTGCAAACTCCTGACGCTTGTCCCAGGGACCTCAGTGCAAACACTACCAACTACCTGTGGACCTAAAACACGCCGCAACAAGCTAGTAAACAAAGGCCCATAATTGAGCCGGTGCTCTTAGCCGCGCTGTTAGCATAGCAAATCACACTGCCATGTCAATGTCGAGTATTATTACTGCAGGCAACATCTTGATAAACGAACGCTTCAGCCAGATGCTCCAGCTAATGAGAGAATGAATAGCGCTGTGTCAACGATGAGAAAGCAAACGTTTGTTTGCCGCCGCACGCACACAGACAAGCGGCCACCTCGGCTCTTTTTGGGTGAAACGTTTTCCAAAGAGTTCCTAGGATTCAGGATGAAGATGTATGGTCTGTGCAAGCCGGACTTAAAACAAAATCACCGTTGTGGACTCCCGTCTTCCCGCTCTGGAACGAGCCTCATCGCGGATGTCAGCGCGGTAATCCATCAAGCGGCTGTACTACTGTATCATACTGAGCTCGCCTCTTCCTCTTGGGTTTGTGGATGAGGGAGAGGGCTGCTGCTGCTGCTGATTCAGTGTGGGCTGGCCCAGCGTGGCTGGTGATTCAGTGCAGGGTGTGTGAGGCTGCTAATGGCCCCGGCTTACAGGGAGGGCCGTCCGGGGAGCTCAGGGAGAGACCTTTAGCGCCCTCATTAAGAAGCCACAATTTCTGTGAGGATAAAAAAATCCCTGCGACGCTTAGGGAATCATTACGGATACTAGTTATTCATGGATTTTCATGGGTATTTATGTTGGATCAGACTGCATGTTATTCACTTCTCTCATTGGATTTGATTCGATAAGATTGAACTTCATTGCCATGGCACAGAGTGCGAGTACTAAGACAACAGAGGAATGTGGACACCCAGAAACATGACGCTGGCGACACGCTCACTCTCCGTCCCGCTGTTATGGATGGAGGTGTGTGTGTGACGCCATTGGTCTGTCTTTAAGTCCACAATGAGTTCCTTGGTCTTCCCGGTGTTGAGGGTCAGGTTGTTGTCGGCACTCGACGCCGCCAGGGGCTGGACCTCCTCCCTGTAGGCCGACTCGTTGTTGTTGATACTCGTTGATGGTGTTGGGACTGTATACAGGCATGAGGTCACAGGTGAAGAGGGAGTGGAGGAGGGGCCTCAGCAGACAGTCCTCTGGGACACCGGTGTTCAGGGTGAGCGTTGATGAGATGTGGTCATCTAACCTGAGACACTGGGGTCTGTTGGCTAAGAAGCCCAGTATCCCGTTGCAGAGCTACTCGTCAAAGAACAGCCATTTGCAAAATAAGATCCCTATGAGTGAATTCACCAAGTTTAGCTAGCGTTGTGCTACGTTCAGTCTACTTCCTTCAAAAAAAGCTGTGATAACAAATATAGGTATCCCTCGGAAGCACTGACGCTCTCATTGTCAAGCCAAACCGACACACGCTACTGTTTATACTTACGAATGACACACGCACTCATCCTGTTTCACTTTCCTCACCCTTTCTTCCTCACACTCTCTCTGTTCTCTTAAGTTCATATCTTCATTTCTTCACCACCTCATTTACAGTAAGCACACACACACACACACACACACACAACAAGCTAATCCTAGGCAGGCTTATTATGCATTTCGTTATTGCTATGTGCATTTCCAGGCTGCTCAAACTGTGATGGATGCCTTTCGGCAGAGTAGAAGATATTGGACCTTGAGCCTTGAAACGCACTTAGCCTCAACCGTTGACCTTTCCCCTGGCGCTGCTAAGGAGACAGGCCTCACCTGTCCGTCGAACACACGCTAAGCGGCACGCGTACACACACTGGGGGTGCAACCAAAAGGTCAAGCTTTCAAGCCTTCAGAAAACGGTTTAGTGTTTAACCCTTTCAAGGGGGATAATAATATAACGGCGCTCACAGGGGAATGCTCTCAGTGGAGCTGGAGCAGTTTGCTACTTTTGTCAGAAAGGAAACGAATTATGCGTTCATGCTGAGCAAATTCAAACAAATACTATTTTGTTGTATCATAGCTAAAGTGGAAGAGAGAAACAACTCATTTTGATATTATAAAATGGTGGTTGCCGAGGCATGTAGGCTGTATAGCACCAGTAAGTGGTGTTAAAGTTGACAGAATTGCAAAGCTTTTTGCGGCTCAGATAGTGTTTTTACAGTCAGCAAGAGCTTTGCGGTGTGTGTGCGTGTGCGTGTGCGTGTGTGTGTTTGTGTGTGTGTGAGTGTGGTCTCCAGGTGTGTGTGTGTGTGTGTGTGTGTGTGTGTGTGTGTGTGTGTGTGTGTGTGTGTGTGTGTGTGTGTGTGTGTGTGAGTGTGCGTGTGCGTGTGCGTGTGTGTGTGTGTGTGTGTGTGTGTGTGTGTGTGTGTGTGTGTGTGTGTGTGTGTGTGTGTGTGTGATAGATAGTCCTGTCAGCAGCAGAGTGATGTGCCAGCGTGCCGTGCTGGAAGAAGACACCCGTGGTCCCGCGTGGCGCACGGGCAGCCCAGAGACCACTGGCCCAGTTTGGGACGGCGGCGCCATACACTACCTGTCCATTAGGTGCAGCAGTCAGGCCCCCTCCAGAGAGCTAAATGACCCAGCGGATGATGTGTGACAGGATGTCCTGTGGCACTGACAGGTTTCAGCAGGCTGACTGTGACAGTGGCTCGCCCTCCTATTTTCACTGCTGCTATTCCAGCTTCTGCCTTTCGTCTCCGTGCTTCCTCAATAATACATGGAATAAAACATTTATATGATTGCATTATTTCTATTATATGCATTTAAATACTGTATGTTGTTTGGGTAAGGAACTGAAAGACAGTCAAATGGAACCTGTCTGCACAAAGGGCTTGACGAGGTTAGAAACATTAGTTGAAGTGGTTGGAGGCTAGGAGTAAGGGTTGAATAGGAACTCAAGAGCCATAGTCAATCCCCAAAAAATGTGTATGAACTGCACACATTCAATTGCAGGACAGCAACATCAACACCATGCAAACCTGCATGTATCCACATAGATACACACACACACACACACACACACAAACTAACCGTTAGTATCCCTCAGTATGTATCAGTGAGGCGGCCGATGGTCCCAGGTCTCTTTGCGTGCTGAGGGTCGTGTGCTGTGCACCCCTGAGGCTCTGAGAGCCCACGCTAAGCAGACCTGCAGCCATGTTCCACAGTGCCATGGCGATCCACCTCCCAGAGCCGAGACGCATCAGCATGAAGCCAGAGGGGTAGGCAGCCGCGGGACCACCCAGGCATGGAACCACCCAGGCATGGAACCACCCAGGCATGGAACCACCCAGGCATGGAACCACCCAGGCATGGAACCACCCAGGCATGGAACCACCCAGGCATGGAACCACCCAGCACAGCGTAGCATATGCTGTATAGAGAACCTAATTACACCTGGCTGCAGTCTTAGAGACTGTGTGTGTACACCTCCTTACGGAGTGTCTTCCCAGACATAGAGGCCTGTAGACATCAACCCGTATTGTATGCAGATGATTCAGAAGGCAAGGTTTTTCTCAACACCACATTTCCCCCATCTGAAGCCATGCACACAAACACGCTCGCAATAAAACACACTCCCACGGACACAAACACGCTCGCAATAAAACACACTCCCACGAACACAGACACACTCGCAATAAAACACACTCCCACGAACACAGACACGCTCACAATAAAACACACTCCCACAGACACAAACACGCTCGCAATAAAACACACTTCCACGAACACAGACACGCTCACAATAAAACACACTCCCATGGACACAAACACGCTCGCAATAAAACACACTCCCACAGACACAGACATGCTCACAATAAAACACACTCCCACGGACACGCTCGCAATAAAACACACTCCCACGGACACGCTCGCAATAAAACACACTCCCATGAACACGGACACGCTCTGACGTTGCCGAGGCACACCAGCACATGTTCAACACGTTTCCTATCCCATCCGCATGCAGGTGGGAGGGCGAAAGATGCACATTCTCCTTCCAATCAGCCACCAACGTCGCCGCAGCTGAGCGTGTCACCTCTCTGTGCACGCGTCTGAATTTCAATGGCGTTGTGTTCCATCTGGCTGCCGTGGAATCCAGAGGAGGCCGCAATCCCCCGCTTGAACCGTGCGACGGCGGAGACACGTTTCTCTATTATGCGCTAATGCGTTTCAATCTGCACTTTTTGACGAGAAACAGCGTGGTGTAACCTTTCCGCCGCCTCCGCCATTACGATCTCGGCGTTATTGAAGACCAAAAGAGAAGCACTATTCTCTGGCTGGATCAGTGGGGAGCCTATTTTATTGTATCTGTTTTATTAGATTGTTGGGGAGGTGTGAGGATTTGACTTGGGAGGTAATGTAATATTACTGTGCCTCCTAGCCAGGGCGCCGAAACCAATTGGACCTCAATAGCGTGTGTTTTTTTTTAGGATTCTGCTACCATTCGGTTTCTAAAGCCCTCCATTGTGGCCTGCCCTAGCTCCTCTCACTATCCTTTATAAGCATAACCTCGCATTTTTGAAGGGCCCCTCACGGTTTCTGTTGAAAGCTGAAAGCTTAGGCGTCGAATGGGGAGTTACTGTTTCAAATGAGATAGACTCCGTGAATCTGCTTAAACTTTGACTTGAGGGTGTAAGCCTGGTGTGCCATGCAGGGTTTCTGAAGAAGCCCATATAGGTTCTAGAAAACAGCCCTTGCCAATCAGTGCTCGCATTAGTGCTTTTCTTCTTTTCCCTCCTTACTTTGGAGCGTTTCCAAGACCGTCCCTGAAGACCACGGCGTAACTTCAGAGGAGAACAGCTTTGAGGGGGAATGGAATTGCGAAACATCGCAGAACGTTTGAGATGTGTGAACGGCCGAGCAATTTTTCAGTGTTTCGTTTGTCCGCGGATAAAAGCATGGAACACAATCGCGGCCATGGCCTGTGTAGATGGTCCTGGCTCGGCTGTGTTTCACGCCGTCAGACTCCGGCACAGTCCAGCTCCCTCTTTGTCCTTGATAATTGGTCCATCGTTAGTATGCAGTGGGAAGAGCTGCGTGGGAAAACGCTGTGATGAAATTTGAAACCCCCTAATAAGGCCCAGGTTAAAAGGTTGTTTCCTCTGAAGAGTCTGCAGCATGGCTGAACTAACTGTGCCGTAGCTGTTGAACTCACTTTGTTGTGGTGTCGTAGTAAAAAAAAACGAAATTATCTGCATTTAAAAGGCAAACCGTTACACAGGATTTATTTTTGTTTGTATCAGCATTAGTGTGGAACTTTGGCAGCCCTTTCTGACATGTGGGGACCCCCGAGTGTAGCACATCAATAGTGGTTATCTGGCTACTTCCATGGATGAGTCATCCGTTAGGCCTTCTTTCATTCTGCATCAAGGCAGCCACACGGAAATGTGATCTGACTTTATCGCTTGGCTTTTATTTGAGGTTGTGTGGCTTTCCGAGGCGGCCTGTCGCGTGAACAACACGCTGTTCCTCGCCGCGCTTCCAGGCACGAGGAATTAAATAACACGTCTGAGAGTATCTCGGAGTCTGAAGGAAAACACTGAGCATGCATTCTATTAGGCACGGTCCTAATTGGTGAACAGAATGCAGTTTGTTGTCTCAGTAAACAGCTCACCGTGGCTGTGCCTGCCTCAGCTCTGTCTGAAGTGCCTGGAAGCAGCCATGCAGTGTTTATGAAGTGTGCTTTATGCACATGGGCGTATGAGCAGTGTTGTAAAATGGCTCCTGTGAATGTGTTTTTTTTATCCGTGGCATTCGTTCAGCAAATAAAACAAAAAAACATTGTCTTGCAAATGCCAAGAACACATCTAGTAGAGAGAGAGAGAGAGAGAGAGAGAGAGCTCACCAATGACCTGCGGTCATAAGCTGTGTACTCTGTCCTCTCCACCCGCTGTTAACACATTATGGCCTTAAGACATTCAGCAGCAGGAGGGAAAGAGACACAGAGACATGGAGAGAGAGAGAGAGAGAGCGAGAGAGAGGGGGATGGAGACACTCGGTGATACCGAGAGATAGATTAAGACCCAAAGTGTGTGGGGGGGGGAGAGAGAGGTTGGCGTGGTAACAGCGGCCCCCGTAGCCGCGCAACGTGGTTTGCCCTCATCCGCCATGTCTCGGCAGCGTTGCCCTGTGATTGGCCGTGGGGCACAGGGCTGGCTGACACCTCTGTGTGCTGCACCTCTCTGTGGCGTGTCATGCAGCCTCTCTCATGTTGAAACGGGGACTCTGCTGCCTGTAGAACCTGTCAGCCAAATCCCCTCCTCCGTCCCCTCCCCCCGCCTCCCTCCACTTCCTTCACTCTTCCTCTCCTCTCCTTTTTTCGTGACGGTGTTTTCTCTTTTTGTGTGTCGGCCTTTCTTTTCGGTCTCTCTTCCTCCCTCTCCCCTTCTCTCTCACTTTCTCTCTCTCTCTCTCTCTCTCTCTTGGTCTTTACCTCACCTCTCGGACTCATTTGAATAGAACAGGCCGTTGTATAACAGCCTAGGCACCCTCTGTGTTGCACAGTACATGCTGCTGCACTCTGGATAATTGAGTCCCGGACATCACCCACTGCTTGGCGCCCACTCATTTACCTTCCTTGTTAGCATCCCCCTGCTCCCTGTATTATTATCCTGCTCCTCACGCGGCCCCCGTCCACTCAGTTCATTTGTGGCTGACAACAGCTTATCCGTGCCCTTCTGAGGCTGCCTGGCAACTCGCCGGCGCTTAATTGGCTGAATTTTTGCCAACAAAACCCCCCTCCCCACAGAAATATACATTGTTCTATATGCAAACACGAACGCACTAACGTACTTTCCCAGACAGATGGAAAGGTTTTTACATACCCACATACGGACACTCGCTGGTCACACACAAACAGAAGGAGCTAAACATAACGCGCCCACACATGCACTCATCTCACCATCACCACTACTTGTATTTGCCAGTAGCTCAAACCCTAAGGCAGAGTTGCTTTGTGGGAAGATGGCAGCATGTCAGCATGTCATGAACCCGACCGTGAGCTCTCGCCAACAGCCTCTTAGCCTCGACCGGCGCCACTTAGCACTGGAGGAGCGTGTGGCTACACTCGTGTGGAAACGTGATCCACGGTGCAATGGCAGCAACACATCTTGGAATCGCTCGCCCCACCAGCGCTAAGTAATAACCTTCCCGCCTCAATTAGCTCCTCGACCTCTTAGACACCCTTAACCGTGGGGCTGCAACAGGTAGCTCTGAAATGCTGCAAACGTGATGATCCTGTTCATTGGTGTTACTGCTGCACATACCGGGATCGGGAAAGGCGGGAAATGGGACGGGGAAAGGCGGGAAACAGTGTTATAGTGACGCAGCATTCCTCCAGTGTCTGTGTACGACCCTCCAAAAATAATATGCCCGTATCAGGGTGTCGTGTAAAATCTAATAATATCCAGTCATCACAGATCTCCAGGGCCCTCTTCAGTAGGAGACCTGTCTCAGCCGGCTTGAGTGTACTGCCTCTTTGTGAAGCTGGGCCGCTTGGAGAGACGTGCAAAACCGTGTCCTTGTAATTTTGTGACGAGGCCCGTGCCTACTGCACACACTGCTGACTGTCAATCCCCGCAGAACAGGCTGTCATCTCATTGACCGGATCTGTCAAGGCAAATCCTGCTGCCTCTTAGAAGAGGACTTGTGTTGTTGACTGGAAGCTCGCGATCGCTGTCCCAGAGGAGGCATTGTTCTTTCTCTCACTCTACTGTACAGCCTTGAGCAGAACAATGGCGGAGCTGGCCTCACAAAGCCGCCTCTAAGCCGTCTTCAGGGAGGGTTCCTCTCCCCAGACCTCTGCCGTGACCTCTGACCTCTGTCTGAGCGGCACAGGCGTGGTCCCCTCGCTCTCCCCGCTCCTCTGAAGAAGTGTTCCGCTTTTGTTTCTCCAAACTTTTAAAAGCTTCTTGCACGTGCCTGACAGTGGGGGAAGTGTCAGGGAACGCTCGGTTGGCCACCAGCCGCCTAGATATGCGTCGTCTCAACACTTGTCGCTGCCTCTTTGCCCCATGACTGAATCCTTCCCTGACCTACACATTTAATGAGGCAAGTTTATTAAATATACCCGTTGAGACATGACATAAAAAAACGTTTTTATAAGAGCCCTGCTTTATGCGATAACAAGAGGCGAGCCTTCAGTGAATCCTTGAGGGGCGGGCGGCTCGCTCACACCTGCACATTGGTTTTATTAGTCACGTGGAGAATCGTACAGGGATCAAAAGGTTCCACACAGAGTGATGGTAGGAGAGCTGCGACACTGCGGCTGAGATCGCCTCCGGATAGCAATAACATTTACAACAGGGAGCGTCGCCTCGATATCCTCCTTGCCTACAAAAGTTCTTTAACTCTGACACTGACTTGTGCTTACTGCATACACATTAATGGGATCGCTCTCCCGCCCATTACAGTTTCAACATCACTCCTCCCACAAAGCTGCCAGCGCTTTGTAGGCCCAGATATTGTCAGTGGTATGAGTGGAACAAGTCTCAAAGCCGCAGAGGTAGACTCTAGCGCACATACACTATACAGTACGGAACACACACAATTATACACACACACACACTGATTCCTGTCCTTTTAATAACCATTCCCAGTCTGTACGTTTTGAATACACAAACACACACACACGCGTTTTTCAATAGAGAAGACCTACTCCTCTGCACATCAGTGAGAATATCGTGGGCGGGTGAGGCGCTGCGCTTGCGTTCGATGGCCTTATCAACCTTATCAAACCTGGCTGACATTCTGACAAGCCCGCGCTCGCCGCGGTGTATGACACATCTGTCATTTCTATTGAAAGCAATGACAGGCTTATCTGCCTTAAGGCTCCATAGGAATGAACTGGAGTGCATGAGAATCAGGTGGGATTATTAGCCGCTAACACTTTGCCTTTGTCTTACCTGTGACAGACAGAGACACGGCGGGCCATTCACATGGCTGTTGAAGCTAGGTGCTGGATTGTGTTCTAATAGGTTGTTTTGGTGTTTCCAGAGGAGAGAGTGGCGTGCCAACTTTCCCCGTTATCACATGAAGACCTTTCATTTGTTTGGCAGCTATTTTTTAGAGCAACGTACTTTGTGACTTTGTGAATGTGATCGCAATTATGACGTTCCATTTCAGATGCGCATTGCCGAAAGGAACGCCCTAACCCTAACCCTAACCCTAACCCTAAGATCATTCAGAGGGTCATAGAATTACCATTTTTTATATTTCTCTCCCTTGACTTCTGAGGTATCCTTATTGTGCCATTCAGTCACACAGTGTGCGTGTGTGCGTGTGTGCGTGTGTGCGTGTGTGCGTGTGTGCGTGTCTACCCTACAGTTTCCTCCCAGTCCGTGAGCTGGTTCCTGTAGGGACGGCAGTGGGGACCATCCTGGCAGCAGCTCTGAACCAGAACATATCCTACTCCATAGTAGGAGGAAACGAGCGGGGTAAGTGAAGAGGCTCACCGTCCTACTCCTGGGAAACGCTTATCGAGAATTCCCTGGGAAGAAAACAGCAGCCATCTGTTCAACGCCTTAAAGTGTACTGTTTTCCTTTGGACATCCATTCTGCTTTTGAACAGCCCTGAGAATAGGTCCACTGTTTGTTACTGTGGACGACGAGAAAAGCCTTGGTACCTTGAGAAAGCGAGTCGCTGACAGGTCCAGTGGGCGAGGCCCAGGTCCTCTGAGCCAGGGGAGGAAGACGAGGGAGGGCAGCGTGGGAGGAGAGGAGGAAGGCAGAGGATGAGGCCCCGCAATGAACGCTATTGATTTTTACTCTTCCTAAGCTGCGGGCCGGGAGAGAGCGCGTCCAGGAGGTGCAGCCACGGAGCCACACTGAAAGCCAGTCTGTGTCACTCAAACAAATTGCCTTTTCATTGCAAACAGCGACAACAAATACAAAACGCCGCGCGAATGCTAGAGCTTTGTGGGCCAGCACGCTGACTTATGACGCTGTGTCGATCTGTCTGAATACAATTCCCACTTGGAGAATCAACTTTATATTTCCGGCATGTGTGTTTTAAATGGACTCATTAGGCCCCTGCATGGCGTGGTGGAGGGACAGAAAACGCTGGTCTTCTCTGCTTGTCGGCTTTTCCCCGGGTTAATCCCTCCTCCGCCTTTCCCGAGGTACCGCCGCCAGCCCCGTCCCTCACCCTCCCGCTGTGTCTCCCGCTCTCTTTCCAGGTGATTTCCGAGTGAACAACCGGAGCGGTGTGATCTCCACGGCTAAGCCCTTGGATTACGAGAGCGTCACCGGCTACGTGCTGCGGGTCCAGGCCGACTCCCTGTTTGTGGTGCAGTCCAACCTGAGGGTGCCATCCAAAAGTAAGGAGCGGGGTCCTGTATCTACTGTGGGCCAGGGGGTCATTGTTTTCTATGGGAGGTGGCCATGTATACTGATGCCCAGTCACATCCACACAAACCACACAGTACAGAGGGGTCAGTGATAGGCTGTTTGGCCAACAAAGGTCCCGGGTCTTTTACTTGGTGACCTGAAGGTATTCAGAGGTAAGCAATGGACACTTTCCTGGCAGCCTCAGAGCTTCTTTGCCCTATTCTAACCTATTTCAAGAACATTAGTGTAACCCTAAAGCCCAAACTCATGTATTCACAGTTATTCACAGTGTTAAAGTTGGGATGCTGAGTGAATTGGTAACCCCCCAAACTCACTTATTCACAGTTATTCACGGTGTTAAAGTTGGGATGCTAAGTGAATTGGTCTCACAGGGGAGAAACACTGGCTGGTGTGCCGGCCTTCAAATCCTTTTTCCAGGCCGTCAGTAGAGAAGACCTCTGTGCTTTATTCATCTACTTAATTATGGTAATGTAGAGCAGGGCGGTGAGCGGTGGAATTTCCCATTTTCTATTGAAACTTTATTGAGTTCAAATAATCAGAGCAGAACAGGACAGGATCGTCAGATCGAGATTGTCACAACCCAATTAGCTCCGATGCTTGTACGTGCACATGTGAACAAGCGCACGCACACACACACACACACACACACACAGGCAGACACACACACACACACACACACACACACAGACAGACACAGACACACACACACACAGGCAGACACACACACACACACACACACACACACACACACAAACACACACACACGCACACAAACACACACAGACACACACACACACACACACACACACAGACACACACACACACAGACACACACACACACAGACACACACACACACACACACACACACACACACACACACACAGACACACACACACACAGACACGTGCTGTCGCTGTCTCTCGAGGATGCACACAGAAACGCCCAAGCGCACACACACACACACACACACATACACACACGCACAGTTTTTAATAATGCAAAGTAAATGATAAGAATCAATTTAACAGAACTCGGCATGCACCCCACCCCACCCTGGAGCTCCAGACACACTCAAGCTGCCATTCCTCCTCTTAATGGACCTGTTTTCCCCTTCAACATGTATCTTTATATCACAGGCCGTGGCTGCTAGTGTGTACGTGTGTGTCTCTGTGTGTGCACGTGTGTGTCTCTGTGTGTGCACACGTGTAAAACTACTGGGAACTCCCCTATCCCTCAATTGGACTACAGTGGAGAAAACGGTCCATTTCACAAGGAGAGAGAAAAAAAAAGGGAATGGTGGAATAGCACACGTGAAAAGAAGGGAGGAGTGGTTGCAGAGAGAGAGAGAGAGAGAGAGAGAGAGAGAGAGAGAGAGAGAGAGAGAGAGAGAGAGAGAGAGAGAGAGAGAGAGAGAGAGAGAGAGAGAGAGAGAGAGAGAGAGAGAGAGAGAGAGAGAGAGAGAGAGAGAGAGAGAGAGAGAGAGAGAGAGAGAGAGAAAGGACGAGTGCGGCGTGTTCCCATCTCTCAGCCGCCCCCCCCAGGCCCTCTGGGTCTTACACGCTGGCTCTGGTGTTGCTGATTTGATGTGCTCTGTTTTTGTTCTGTGTCCTATTCCCCTGGCTCGTCCTTAGCCCTGCACCACGTGACTTTACATTTGTGGACGCGGCCAGAAGAAAAATGGCCCTTGACAGGACATATTTTTCACCTAAACTGCAGTGCGGGAAGGGCTGTGCGGGTATTGTACATATTGACGGTGCAAATCGCACCTGTGCGTGGGGACAAATTGTTGTAGAGGGTTTGCACCAACCGCCGGTGGAGTCCCTGAAGTACACTTCCCACCCAAATTAAGAGAGCTCCCTTTCATCTCGTGGGATCTCTCGTTATTAAATATGAATGTCATGTTTGAACAAGCATTTTCCTTTGTTGTTTGTGCTCGTGTTTCATCAGGGACTTCGTGACAAAGGTATCAATCTGTTATTAAAAGGGAAAGGTTCTAGTTCTTCTTCTTAACAAAAAGAGAGATTACCCTTAAGAAAAGAATGCCTTCCAACGTCAGCTAAATATCACATATCTTTTTAATTCATCTTTATTTATATAATTCTAGCATATATATACAGTACTGTGCATACGTTTTAGGCAGGGGATGCTGTTTTGAAGGCGAAGGGTGGTCCCACCGAATGTTGATTTTATACAGATTTGCTTTTCCCTCACTTTGTATTTTATGAATTGATAAAAAGAAAAAAAACAATGAACATTTATATTTAAATCTAATTTTTTTCTTACTTTAAAGACCTCACACCTGCCTAAAACGTATGCACAGTACTGTATATATAAACCCATTTGCAGGAGACGCTCTGTTTCAGAAGCTCACTGTAATGCACCGTGTCTGTCCGCCTCCCTGGCCTAACGCTTGGCGCTCTGGTTTTACAGGTAACACAGCCAAGGTGTTCATCCTGGTGGAGGACGAGAACGACCACCCGCCTGTCTTCTCCAGGAAGCTCTACATCGGAGGCGTGTCCGAGGACACCAAGACCTTCTCCTCCGTGCTGAAGATAGAGGTGAGATCTGGTCTGAGCCGCCTGTAGAACGCAGGGGACACGCCACCGTCATCAATAATTGGCCACTGCTCGTTTTCTTGTAATTTTTGGGCCAAACTGAAGGGATTTTATGCAGAACAATACCAGGGACAAGGGCACAGCGGGAACTATGCAAATGCGAAAAGCCTTTTCTTTAATTGAGGTGTTAATCAATGCCTTCTGACAGAACGGATTTTGGCAGCTCACAAGAGCCGCCTCTGTTTGAACGGTGGCGTTTCACACACAGCTCGAAATGGCGTTCCCTAGTTACTCGGCTGCGATGTTGCATTATAAATGACAAAGGCGCGGGCTATTGTCACGGACCGCCTCCCCATCTACGCTCGTTCTCCCCAGCTATGGCTCAACGAGTGCAGCCCACCAAGTCTCTCTCACATCAACCGCCCCGGATCATTTTCTCTCCCTTCCGCCTCCAAACCCTGTCTCCATCAGGGCTACCCTTTCTCCATTCCTCCCCCTTCTGTTTCTCTCTCTCTCTCTCTCTCTCTCTCTTTCTCTCTCGCTCTCTCTTTCTCTCTCTCTCTCTCTCTCTCTCTCTCTCTCTCTCTCTCTCTCTCTCTCTCTCTCTCTCTCTCTCTCTCTCTCTCTCTCTCTCTCTCTCTCTCTCTCTCTCTCTCTCTCTCTCTCTCTCTCTCTCTCTCTCTCTCTCTCTAGCAGCAGGGATAAGAGAAGAAAGGGTTCAATTGCACTGTGCTCCGAGGAGCATGGCTGGGGAGTCTGTCAGATTAGAGGTCTCTTGGGACCAGATAGTAGTTCTACTGTAAATGTACGTGTGCTGTTGTGTGATTTATGTGTTTGTTTCTGAGTGGCTTACGCCAACATGCACAGTCAATAGCAGACACATTGGTATCTTAAAACCTCACTGTTAGGATAGGAAGCGGAGTAATAATAAAAAGTGGCTATAATGAATACGTTGGAGGATTCTAAATGCTTTAGTCTGAGGTTGAATATTTATGTTAAGTTAGTCTCCTAATAATTATGCTTTCGATTTCAAAATGGAGGCCTCATCATGTTCTTCCGGTTCTTCAACACATGCTTATATATAGTGATTACCAGCCAAATGGTTGTAGCGCATGCATATCAGTCTTCATGACATTTGGGACATACTCTTCCTAATACTAATTCTATCATTGACCTCCTCTTTAAAGACCAGCCGTGGGAGCGCGCTAGCCAGAACTTTAGTTTAATGGGTTGGATATAACCCACCATAGCCCCTGTGAAATGTAATAAAAAATAATGAAAAACTTTTTATTAAAAAGTATTTTTGTATTTTCCTTTTATTACCAATCCACAAAGAGTTTTTCATTTTTCTGAAGCCGTCTACATATCCTCACTGACACATTGCTGAAACATTTAAAGAATGGTTTTGAAATGTGTAATTTTTAAACTTATATTCACCCCTGATTCTAATATCAGTAATGGCGAGTCTTTAACAATAGGTTTGATGCAGTTTGATTCCAATCACAAAAGGAAAGACTCTGAATAACAAAGTCTTTATGGCAATCATCAAGCCACAGATTGATGGGATACGTCTTGTTACTGAAGGTGATAAAAAAGGGAATTCTACTGTGCTGGAGAATCTCTTCATTATCATCGACCCCTCTCCTCTCTCACCTCCGCGCCAACCCTCTTTCAGCCCTTTGCCAATGGCTTTTGTTCATCCCACCTTGAAAATTATTCTCTGACGTTTCCGTTGGCAACCGTGCTGCTTGCTGAGGTTGAAGGTTGTTAACACACTTTACCCAGGAGTTGTTCTGTAACCCTGTCAATGTTTCAGGGGAGAGAAAGAGGGGCAGAGAGTGTTGGCGACGTGTAAAAAAGGTCTTGTGGATCGTTGACATTTCCAATCAGAGGTGACTCATTTGCTGTGATCTGACAGCAATGGTAGGTACAGTAGTGAGGGCGCGGACATTTTAAATACGCCAGTCACACCTGGCGCTGGGTTAATAGGTACTACTCTGTGACAGGGCTATCCAGCGTTGGTTACTACCCAGTGGAAGATGGCGCTCCTCTGCTTGAGCTGAGCTATAACCATCTCACTGGAGGCACCGCATAGCCACAGCTGCATGCCGTAGCCCTTCACAGCGGTGGGTCTTCGTTAGCGACGGGGCTCCCCTGTTTCTCCTGGCTGAAGGCAGACACCTTGCCACTGTTCACAGAGCCCGTTCATTATTCCCTCTTCGTCTTGTCTTTGCTGGAAGCATGGAATTACGTGTCAGGGGCCTTCTGTAATGTCTAGGCTGTGTCCCGCCTGTCCAGTCCTCCCAGGGGGAGATACATGCCGACTTCTGAAATTAGCGTTAAAGCGTCATTTTTTTTTTCTCGTCTTCCGTCGTGCCCTTTGTTACCCCTGTGGGGTCTGCCCTCTGACACCTCCTGTGTCACTGTCACGCTTTCAACGGGCCTGTGATAATACCAGGGCTAAGCCGTCTCTGTCAGATTTGCTTTATAGATTTGAGGCAGAATGTCTCAGAGTCGTATAGCACGCCTTCATTTGCTGTCAGATTGCTCCTTAAATAGATATGAAGACAAGAGGGAAGAAAAGACTGTGACAAGGTGGCATTGACTTCAAAAAAAAGTACCAGTTTGAGTGCTCGTGGACAGAACAGGCTGACTACCGTTTTTGGAGTCGCAGTCGGTTCATGTGACGCTTAACTTCCTTGTGTGTGGTGTGAAGAAAGTGCGTGTGCCTAGGTATTCATACAAAGCCGAGTTTATTTATAGAGAGCCACTTAGTTGAGTTGTGTTTTTGTCTGCTTTACATCCCCTATGGCTTTTTATTTGTTATGTTGGGTTTGTAAGGGAAGGTTGATTGATGTTAATGCATTGCGGTGAACCTTTGAAAACGTTGCAGGCGGCCCTTGCGTTTCCTTGAGCTCCTTTAATAGGATTCCTGCATTGCTTCGAATCTTGAGAATGCCAGTGGTGGAGGTTAGTGTCAGCACTTTATAGTGAAGGAATGTGAGCATTTGGAAGTAAACTCAAGGTTGAATTTTGTAGCTGCATTGCTCCAACAAAGAAGGTGCGCCCAAGTACCTCAAAATGCATTCCACAGAGAGCCCCTTTTAAGTCATTGTCCTTGGTCCAGCCTCACAATTGACTACTCAATCAATGTGCGTCTAAATGGCGTAGGTGGGTAGGGAGGACGGTGTGTACCTGAGGAGATCTCCTTTTCCCTCAGAGTGCTAGGGCACTCCTGTCATTGTCTCCTCGCTTGCCCTCCAGTCTCTCCCCTCTCTCTCTCAGACTCTCCCTCTGCCAATACCTGGTGAAAAAGAGACATTGCACCTATTAATCACTGTCGGGGCAGACAGGCGCTCTGAGGAGTGATGGCAGTGGGCGAGCTTGAAGTCCCCGTCGAGTTCAGCCCCTGAGCAGCGCTGCGGCGGTGGCCCTGCGTGAGATTCAAGGGCTCCCTCTGCTGTCAGACGACGTGTCCTCGCTCTGGATCCCACCGAGACCAGAATACCCCTGTCTCCTGGGATTAGTTAGCTAGCTAGCCTAGCTTTTTCAAAATGGACACTAATTGGTCCGTGTGTGTGTGTGTGTGTGTGTGTGTGTGTGTGCGTGTGTGTGTGTGTGTGTGTGTGTGTGTAACAGGCCACTGATGTTGACACGGGGAACTACAGCGCCATGGCGTACCGTCTGATCATCCCTCCGGCGGCGGACGGCCAGGACAGCTTTGTGATCGAGAAGTACTCGGGCGTCATCAAGAGCGCCATCATGTACCGCAACATGCGCCGCTCCTACTTCAAGTTTGAGGTGATCGCCACAGACAACTACGGAGTGGGGCTGAGCAGCAGCGCTGAAGTGGTGGTGAGTGTGTGTGCTCCGTCATTATCACACACACACACACACACACACACAGGTATGATGTATGCAATCATACATATAGACAGAAATGCAAGCATAAATACATACATTTGGTTATTTCATACATTCATCTCACGGTACTTCTTCATTTTAAGGGTTAATTTGATCCCTTGGATGAATGCATCTCAGTCTCAATCACTTACAACATTTCAGTTTCAGTGCTGGCTCTGGATCTAAAAATAAAACGCACTTCCAGTATACACAGGGCCAGGCCCAGACAGAGCAGCAAACCTTTAGTAATGAGTTTATTGTCCTCAGTGGAACTTTGGTGCAGTTTCTCTTCAGTCCTGCCTTATTCATTAGAAGCCCAGATGATGATGATGATGATGCATGTTTTCTTCACTGGACTGCGCCTGGCTTCATTCTGTTGAATTATTTAGACCAGCCACAGCACATGAGACACTGTAATGTGTTACTGTGAAAAGCCCTCGCTTACAAGCTGATGGTCCAATTAGGCATTACACAGATGTCTGTGTGTTTTTGGATTGTCATAATTGGTGTTTACGTACGTTTGTTCCAGGGAGCAAGGGGGGGGGGGGGGGGGGGGGGGGGGGGGCTGGAGAATGCGTACGCATGTGTCAAATAATGTCTGTGACTATTCTCTGTGCTAGCAGTGGCCTTGCTTGTTGTTCTTGCGGTGCGTAGTTTGGCACCTCCTGCTTATATTGGGCTCCTGTTGGGGGTGGCTGTGGGCAGGCTGATGTTGTGTTTTCATGGAATGTGTCGGCCTAACAAGCCTCTAATGAGACCGGGGGAGAGGCTGGGACGTTGGCTGGCTGCGTGCGCCAGAGCCGAGTGCCTAACCGTGGCACTCGCTTATTTTCAAGGGGAAACTTCATTTCACGCCAGCCGCATGGGAGATTTGGCTGCAGAGCATGGAGGCTGTACCCCACCTGTCGCCCCCCCCCCCCTCCCCCCCCCCACACACACTTATTAGAACCCGTTAGATTAGCCGCCTGGCATCAATACAAGCAGGCAATTAGGGGTCTTTGGTGGCAAGGCCAAGCATGATTTAGCTTCATTTAACTTTCCCCCCTACTCTTTCCTCTCTCTTCATCTCCCTCTCTCTCTCTCTCTGTCCCCCCTCTCTTCCTCGCAGGTTTCCGTGGTCAACGCTCTGGATATGCAGGTGGTGGTGTCCAATGTCCCACCCAATCTGGTGGAAGAGAACAAGGAGCAGCTTATTGCGTAAGGCCACATCCATTGTTTACTGTGTGGACGTCTTTCAGCCAGCAGAGGAAATTCGTGGGGGACGAACGATTTTTTTGGTATAGGTTATTAATGCTTACTCCGCAATGCACGATTTCATAAAAGTAATCCATAGAGATACCAAAAGAAAATGCTGAATGGACCTGATTCCAACCATAATTTTTTGGGGTATAATATTGCAAACTACTAGATTTGTATGCAAATAACTAAATAGTATTGAAGGTTTTCTTCAGCTATGCATAACAATTTGCAGATACCTTACTAAGTATCTGCTTAGGCCTCCTCCCCTGCCTGTCAATGAGGAGCTCTGCCAGACTAGCCGAGGTCCTGTTGGCAGGGTGATTCACGCCTCAGCCAGACTCATTCAGGGATTCCAAACATGTCTCCCTGTTTGATTCTCTTAGGAAGGCCCGGTCGGAAAAGTGCATCTTTTGTTTTATGCAGGGTTTCACCTGCTGTGACGTTGAATAAACGGACATGGCCCAAGGTGGCATAGCAGCCTGGCGCATGAACTGGCGTTTGGAGTTGTGTGCAGAGGACCAGGCCTTTGTGGTTGAGTTGCCCAGGGCAAGGCTGCAGCTGTGTGGAGACAGAGAAGAGAGAGAATGAGCCAATAAGGGCCTGCTCTTTTCAATGATGTAGTGGCAGTGATGAGGAAGCCCCTTAGGCTCCTCCCTGCTGGGCCTGCTCATCATTGTCTTTTATGTTTCACTGTTTGATCAGCTAATTAAACACCATACTGTCAAATCTCCAAGTCGCTCAGTCCGGGCTTATTATAGCTACTGATCAAGGTTCTGAAAACGGACCTCCCGGCTGCAGCTTTGCTTTTGAGTTTTTTTAGTTTTTTTTTTAACATGAACGAGGCGATCTAGGTTTGTATTCTGCACTTTTAACGGTTATTTTTTGTATGTGTTGGCTGGTCCCCTGCTTTGCTGTAAGAGACACTGGCTCCTTTGAAGCTTTGGAAGGCGCTCTTTAATCACAGGTAGAGCTATTGCCTATGATGTCATGGCTCAGGCCTAGGGCTGTGGAGGCCTGGGTGTTGTTTCAGCATCGTTTCACCTGAGCACTCGGAGGGTTTATCCCACCTTGGCAGCCTTCAGAGGCGGCCCACTCCTTTACCGCCTGTCATTTTTTAAGTGTCTATTTCTCTCTGGCTGAAATTGATTGCGGTAGCTTTGCTTTGCCAAAAATCACTCTGGGAGGAGAAGCAAGCAGGTGTCGTGTTCCATCACAGGGGGAGGGAAGCGGTCATCCATGGCCTTAGATAGAGAGGGTAACACCAAAGCACGAGCACTGGGCCCTGTGCCTGAAGTATTTACAAACAGGACTCTTTGGAGTTTTGGGTCAATGGCTTCCTTTTAACACATCGAAGTATTAGACTACAGACTACGCATCAAAGAAGCCTGAGGTGACTGACTGACTCCTTTTTGAAGCAGTGGGAGTTTCTATTTCAAACAGAGTAAAATATCGATGAGAATAATTTGTAAAAGTTGATGTTCCCCCATTTCTTTGAACGTCCAGTATCCTGGAGCGCTATGTCCAGGACCAAATTCCCGGCGCCAAGGTGATCGTGGATTCCATAGGACCGCGTCGCTACGGCGACGGCTTTGAGCTGGAGGACTACTCCAAGTCGGACCTGCAGGTGTACGCCATCGACCCGGTGACCAACAGAGCCATCTCGCGCCAGGAGCTCTTCAAGTAAGTGATGAGGCTATAGTGCTGTTAGATTAGTCGCGTTAGGGTTTGCTGACTTATGCATTCTGTGCGTGGTGTTCCTGCTCCCTGTTCCCACTGCACTATAGAGTGACTCAGCCATGACATTCCCCTCCGCCTCTCCCATCCTTCTTCCTCTGCTCCCTCTTCGCTCGTTCCACTAGCAATTTCCACTCGCAGAGACTCAAATATCCCTACTGGTGCACCAGATCTGTCATTCATTGCTGTGGTTCACGAGGAAAGAGAGTGAAATAGTTAGGTTGGGGAAGGGAAGGTAGGCGGTAGAGGGAAAAAAAAGAGCGTATTTCTATCAATCCATCATGGGCTGTCTCGCTGAGGCCCCAGAGGTTGCTCTAACATTGTGGAGACTTGCCAGCGGTGCCTTTCAGCAGTAGAGAGGGGAAGGGAGAGAGACCTTTAGCTTGGGCTCTGCGGACTCTGACACGACATGGTAAAGCCCTACCCCACCTTTCCCAGGGTCATGTCCAAAAGGCTGTTTAAGCACCACCGGTTCTGGGAGAAACGCGTGGTTAACACGCCGGCTTACAAAAACACACACACACACACACACACACACACACACACACACACACACACACACACACACACACACACACACACACACACACATACACACACAGGAGCAGTCATTTGGCCCTGGCAGGGTGGAAGGGGTAAAACACCTCAGGGCCGTGTTTTTACCCCCTCTACCATGTTTCCTCTGGCCCCTGACAAGCCACCGGCCCCTGGCCATAGTGGAGAGAGAGACCGCCCCCCTGCCCAGCTTACTGTCCGGCTCCCATACTGCTGTAAGTCTTCCTCTCCAACAGGATCATTTTCCTTCATCATCCTCCCTTAGACTCATTGACCTAGACATTTACAACAGCCTTTAGCTGTCATTGTTCACGGTGTGTGTGTGTGTGTGTGTGTGTGTGTGTGTGTGTGTGTGTGTGTGTGTGTGTGTGTGTGTGTGTGTGTGTGTGTGTGTGCGCGCGTCTCTCTCTCTCTTTCTTTGTGACTGCATGAGGAGCATTTATCTCTCTTTTAATTCAGGGCCCTAGCAATGCACGTCCATTGTACTCCCTGCCCTTTAACAATTGACTTGGAGGAGCAGCACTTGTGTGTTGGCTGTATAGCTGAGAGTTAATCTACACATTACCTCCATGTCCTTGGCCGGCAAAAGCCTCAGTTCCCTCCGTAGTCACGGCCACGCCATAAAGAGAGAGGGCTTTTCTCTTAGCCCGAGCAGGCTAGCTATAGCTGACAATGCGCTTATCAGTGGCGGCAGCTTTTGAGAGGGCTGTCGTTAATTTCGGAAGAGCTTCGCTAACATGCCGCTCGAATAAGAGAAAGCCCCTTTCTTTCTCCTTCATTGTGCGCCTGTGCTTAACCTAGTCTGAAGGAGAGGGAGAGCAGTGGGTAGGTTTTATTTTGTGCATGCACAGCTTGTTTCCCAATGTTGAGAGGTAATTGCATGTTGTATTTCTGCCTCGCTGCTGTCCGCTCAGAGGAGTAGGTGAGATCCCGAGACGAAGAGGTGCAGGAGAGCGACAAAGAGAGTCAGGGAGAAAGAGGCGGAATACTTACATATGTAACGCCTGTCCTCGGGCCACTTTGAGTGGGCCAATATTCCCCAAATTAGGGCGCTTGTCTGTGGAGGGGAGTGAGGAAGAGGCCAGGGAATGACGTTCATCCCGGCTCCATAGCCCATAGGTGTGCTGAGACGGAGCACTAATTGGCAGCGGTGTGGTGGAGGGTTTGTCCTGCCTCCCCCACCGTAGCGGGTGAGAAATGCCTCAGAGACCTAATCTGTTCCTAGTGCAGGTGTAATCACTGGGACGGGTTACTAAAGAGGATTAAGAACGACGCCAACGCAGCGGCAGGCTTTCCGCTGGAATGCATTAGAGGAGCGTTGCGTACCGACGGGTGCATCATTGGTCTGTAGGAGTCTCGCAGACAGAGCCACGCGGCAATGTACTGTGTCCGCTCACCTGGAAGCTACGTCTGAATCCTGGAGAGATGGAATCAGAGTAGAGAGCGTTGAAAGGCCAAGGTATTAGAAAGCATTGCAGCAATACGGAAGGATACTAAGCTATGAATTATTATTTCCAACAATTGAGTAAATAAAGTTGCCTGAGCCCTGTGTCAGTGTGCTGTTCTGTGTGCGGTTCTGATCCTGTTCTGTGGACCCTGCAGGTTTCTGGATGGGAAGGTGCTGGACATCAACAAGGAGTTCCAGCCCCACCTGGGGGCCGGCGCCCGCATCCTGGAGATCCGCTCGCCGGACATCGTGGCCAGCGTGAAGAAGGCCGCCCAGGCGGTGGGCTACACGGAGGGAGCGCTGCTGGCCCTGGCCATCATCATCATCCTCTGCTGCATCCCCGCTATCCTCATCGTCATGGTCACCTACAAGCAGTACGTCACCGTGACAATAGCCCAGCACCAGGATTGGGTGGGAGGACGGCTGGCCTTGAGCAAAGATTGATGTAGAGGCATAATGGTGGTGCTTTATGTGACGGCCAAGGGTCTTGACCTACACTGGAGGCTGCAGCATGTGTATCTTCTGGGCATCATGACTAGGGCATGCTTAGTGTCATCTCTCTGTCTCTCTCTCTCTCTCTCTCTCTCTCTCTCTCTCTCTCTCTCTCTCTCTCTCTCTCTCTCTCTCTCTCAATCTCTAGCTCTCTCTCTCTCTCCCACCCCCCCCCCCCTCTCTCTCTCTCTTTATTTATAGATACTGTGTACACAGTTGGACTAATCGTGCAGCTCATGGTCTGTGAAAGCAGATTAATTAACACTCGTTTGCGATAACTATCCACATCCATTCGTGACGGTCACAGTGCATCTTTCCGCTGCCAAACACCCCTGCCTACACACACACACGTACAACCACCCCTGCCTACACACACACGTACAACACCCCTGCCTACACACACACACACACACACACACACACACACACACAACCATTTCTATACACATTCAGCTCCACCTCACACTGTGTAAACAAACATAAATACACCTGTAGGAGGGGAACACATGGCGCTGCTTCTGAATGTTGGGTGTAGCGCGCGGTAGTCCTTTTGTGTGTGCCATGCGAGGATGGAAAGGGGATGTCTTGCGTGACGATCCACGCCAAGGCCCCAGATGCCACCTACCGTGCTGTAGACACTGTTGTTCCATGAGCACCTGCTGGGTGGCTTACACAAACACTTGTGTCTGAGTGATGTTCATACACAGCAGATGGGTCAGAGGGGTTACACTGCGCTAACGCGCCGACACAACACTCAGCAGATGGCGCCTAATGGTGACATCGGAAGGGAACACACGAGCCGTCGCGACAGACGGTCGACTCCGCTAGCAGCACGCCACATCAGCTATGAAACCCCTCCGCAACAGGGGGGATTATTTCAGGACGTGTGGGAATCATAGTGGAGAGAGGGCCTTTGGGTTATGTCACGGTTCCTTGACTTGCGTTTTCCAGTGCAATCGTTAACGCCGGCTCCATCGGATCCATTTACTAGTGGTGTGGCTTAATTGGATTGAGTCCTAAATGATTAATGCTGAGAACAAAGGAAATAGTACTCAAGACCAGAAATAAATTGCTTCTTGAGTATCAGTGGGCTTGTACTTGGCTATGGACGATACTTGTGGGTTCTTCAAAGGTTCTGCATGTGAAAAACAGGATGAAATGGCGATGGGAAAAGAAGCAGGGGAACGATCCGGTCTTTCGTAGGAAGTGTAGTCTAAAGCCGTCCTCTTATCTGAACAAGTTGAAAGGGATTTTGTGAATGATGCATATTGTTTTACCTAGACCTGTGTGTTTTTCAATAGGACCCTTCACAACCCCTTATCATTACAGGCCTGCCAAGGCACCTCAGCCTGGCTCATTTAATGAATGCATTTAATTGTGTTTTGTTATGAAAATTGTATGTTTGAGATTCTTTTGTGTTGATTTTCTCTCTCTCTCTGTCTCTCTCTCTCTCTCTTCTCCCCATGCCACTCCCTGTCAGATTCAAAGAGTAAGTAACTATTTAATGTGTATGTGTGACTGATTTGATGGTTTGAAGTGTTGCATATTAAGGATGCTGTTTTATTGCCCGCCTCCTCTTGTTGAATAGCCCTTTGGAGATGAGGAGAAGGGCTGTGAGTGAGAATGATGGCCGACTAAAGCCACCCACTTAATTGAAGTGGCTCTCATTCAGCGTCGATGCGCACAAAGCACAATTCATTCCATTCCCTTTTGATTCAGTAAGACGGAAAAGACCAATCCCATAACAGATGGCGTTTTCAAAGGAGCAAACTGATTGGCCACACACGATACATAACAGCATACGATCTCTATCTCGATGGCTCCCCAACCAATGAAAATGTTCTTGTCGTTGTACAGGAGACAAGCAGAGTGTGCCAAGACAGCCCGGATTCAGATGGCCCTGCCACCGGGCAAGGCGGCTCCCGCCGGGGCCCCCGCCAACCTCTACGAGGAGCTGGGGGACAACACCATGTGAGTGACCCTTGACCTTTCACTAGCCCCTTCCTCGACAGCCAACCTCCTTCTTTAGATGGCAAACAACTAACCCGTTACGTTTTCAAACTGCTTAAACAAGTTCTAGCTCAGTGCTGTGCTTTTTATTTGGCCTAACTTTGTTGTTTGAGTCTGAAGTTCAGAGTGAAGCCCAACCATGCACGCCTACTGGCTAAACCCGGACCCTCCGTCTCTGAAAGGCTTGAATGGAATAAGCGCGACTGTGTTCCACACTGTAGCAGGGCGGTCGGTGAAGGGGTTGCCCTGTGTGTCCACGTGCGGCCGCTGTTCAAATATCACACATTGATTCCTTTGGCTTGAAGGGCCATCATCAAAGCTCCAAGTGGACATTGATCTTGGAATGTATTGCTGGTTGAGCCTTAGACTTAGCGACAATTGGATCAGGGCTCCTTTCCAGTCGTTAGCTCTTAGGCTGTGATGTGCTTTTGTGCCCGCACACACACCGCTTTGTCTGCCAGTGGGCAACTGACGATTTTACAACGCCAGTCGATGAGGGCCTTTCCAATTAGACCTCAGATGTATTTCCGCATGGCTGCCTCACAAGGTGATAGTTTGTTTGGACTCATAAAAGACAGACCAAGGCTTCCTTCGTGGAATGGAGAGCACCTGCCCCATCTTTTGTTGGGTAATTGATTTTTCGGTAAATGACTTTTCCCTTTCCTCTTATTGTTATTCTTGTCAAACGGCTGAGTAGTTTGCCTGAGTGCCGAGCGCTTTGCCGTCGTTAACACAATCAGGCGCTGCCTTTCATGCAAAATGCCACCTTAAACCTTAACCTTTTGATGTAATGCATTGAAAAACGAAACACTGCCACCAACTTCATGGTAGGTGCTGAAAAAAACCCTAAAAGTGGCTAATGTAAATTTAACGGTGAGTTGTTAAATAGCCTCTGCGATGTTTACAGAAGCTGTTGACAAATGCTCGGCAAGGAGCAGATGCTTTTAATTTCAACAGAAGAGCTCTCTTAGGGATAACATTGTGGCCCAGTTGCATTTATTTTGGGGTTATTTTCTAGTCTGTTCTAGAAACAAGGGGGAGATGATCCCATAAACTACCCTATTAAAGGCACTGGCATAGCATTACTAAGTTTGTCTGTGTGAGGTAGTAACCGTGCGTGTGTGTGTGTGTGTGTTTGTGCAGTTGTGTGCTTACAGGCGGTATGCACTATTGGAAAGGGTGTATTTTGGCTGCACAACAAAAACAAGCGTGTATAGTGTCAGATGAGCAGCGTTCACACTAGTTATGCATCTTCAATCACGTTGACCTTGTGGGGCCCTTCATCCTTAATGCGATTGCTCACTGCCACTTTAACATCTGTCCATGTGTCTGTCTACATGCCAGTCTCTCTGTATGGCCGTGTGTCTGTGTGTGTGTGTGTGTGTGTGTGCCTGGTGGTCTGCATGCCTGTCTGGGTGCATGTCTGTGTGCCTGCCCTTCTGTCCATGGGACAATGTGTCTGTCTGACTTTACGCCTGTCTGTCTGTTTGTGACCTCTCTGTCTGTCTGTCTGTCTGTCTGTCTGTCTGTTTGTGACCTGTCTGTCTGTCTGTCTGTCTGTGACCTGTCTGTCTGTCTGTCTGTCTGTTTGTGACCTGTCTGTCTGTCTGTTTGTCTGTCTGTCTGTGACCTGTCTATCTGTCTGTCTGTTTGTGACCTGTCTGTCTGTCTGTCTGTCTGTCTGTCTGCCTGTCTGTCTGTTTGTGACCTGTCTGTCTATCTGTTTGTGACCTGTCTGTCTGTCTGTCTAACGATCTGTCTTCCATGTCATCTTCACTCCTCTCCCCTCTCTGGATTCAGACTGCAGTAAGTAGGCTTACCATTCTGTAAACAGAACCAACGTCCTATCTTTCCCCTACCAGTAATGCATAGCATAGCTACCCCTTTGCTGCCACCTTGACTGACGTACGGTTGTGAGATTTGCTTTTCGCCAGATACATTCAAAGTGCACCTCACTGCAGCTGTGTGGCCTCCACCTGTTTAGGGGAGGTGTATACCCCTGTGTTTAGACGCGTGGCGCTTCAATAGCTCTCTAATGCAATGCCTCCCAGCCCCTCCCTTTGCAATCTAGTTACACCATCTGTAATGCATTTCATCTCCATATCATGTCGAGTTCCTATTTCATATCATTCATATAAATGACTCTTCATATTACGGCAGAATGTTTAATAATACAATATTTTGTAATAATCACATTCCGAATGTGATGCCTCACTGGAGCTCCATTCCTAATCAGCATACATTTGCATATTAGGTGTTCCGGATGCTCTTGGGGGCTTATGTGTGTATTGACTTTACTGAGACTTTACTTACTTTGCTCAACTTTAAAATGACATCCACTTCGTGTACCATTGGATTTTTATTTGAATGTCGTTGCGTACTGTAGGTACTCGAGTTCATTCTATGAGTCAAAATGGAGGATTATGAAATAGATCACGATGCTAGTGGCCTGCGCCTCCCACGGCTTCCCTCATCCCTTCCTCCTTCCCTCATCCCTTCCTCCTTCCCTCATCCCTTCCTCCTTCCCTCATCCCTTCCTCCTTCCCTCATCCCTTCCTCCTTCACTTCTTTGTTTTTCACGTCTTCTTCTCTTCCCCTCCGCTCTCTCTGATGTGGCAGGGCTAAAAAGTCTGTTCTCCAGGAAGCCGACCGTCAGAGGGTGCTTAGCACGTTCGCCTGTCGCGCCCTCAGCGCCCGAGGCAACGGCACATTGCGTGGCAACCCCCCCAAGTCCGAGAGCAACGTGACCTTCATGTCGGACCACTGCCCGCTCACCACCCCCAACCCCCTCTATGACGACGAGGCCGGTCTGAACAGCCCGGACATGTCCTCCAGCATGGACCACAGCAGGGGCCTGTCCCAGGCCAGCTTCCCCCTCTCGCCCGGGCTGGGCTGTGTGTGGACAATGCCCGGCCGTATCCGCGGAGGTCTGCAGGGGTACGAGGCCCTGAGGAGGCAGGCCCTCATGGACCCGGCCCGGTGGGAGCTCCAGCTTATCCAGGCTGGCCTCAGGGGTGGCGAGGGGCTGGACTCTCTGGACGCCGCCCTGGGTGGCAGCAGCAAGCTGACGGTGCGCGAGCAGGCCAAGCAGTTTGAGCAGCAGGCCCTGCAGGAGAGGGGCCGTCTGGAGTGGGGCTCCCTGTCCCCCGTGCTGTGGAAGGACCGCGACGGCGTGGACCCCCTGGGGCTCAGCCAGAAGACCCTGCTGTCCGTCATGGACTGCCCCTTCAGCCCCATGTCGGTGGGCAGCGACGTGCCACCCAGGATCGTCATCACCCGGGGGGAGTACTCGCCACCGCCCGCCCAGTCCCAGATGCCCACACCACCCGTCCTGAAGAGGTTCAGCAACACCATCTCCACCTACATGACTGTGGAGCCCTGTGAAATCTTGCTGGAGATCATCCCCAACCCCCCCACCAGCCCCGCCCCTCAACCTCCGTCGGAGGAGCCCCCCGACCCGCCTTCCCAGCCTCCCCCCTCTCCTCCTCATCCTCCTCCTCTTCCCCCAGCCACCTCCCCTCCCTCCTCTCCACCATCCTCTCCTCCCCCCGTCTGCCCCGGTCGGGGTGAACCTGAATGGCCCGTCTCCTCCAGTCCTCCGCCTGTTACCAAGCGGCTGGCCCCACCTCCTCCCCCTCCACTTCCTCCTTCGCCATCTCCGTCCCCCATGGCCTCCCCCACCAGCAGACCACTCAACCGCCCCACTGTTCAGTTTGTCCCCACGTTCCTGCCGCCCGCGTCCTCGCTCCGTCCCGTCTCCGCCCGCAACCACCCTCCTCCTCCTCCCCCCCTGCCCAGCGAAGGGGGCAAGAAGAAGGAGCTGAAGGGGATCTTGAAAAACATCCAGAACCTCGCCGACATCGAGAGGTCTGTTGCCAACCTGTACAGCCAAGTAGACAAGAACCGTAAGATCCACTTAAAGAAGTCCCCGGAGACAGAGGAACCGGAGGGGGCTAGCAAACTGCCTGGCCCAGCCCCGCAGAGTGAAAAGCGCAGTCCAAGTGTCACCGTCATGGATCCTGAGGGCCAATCTAATGTGATACACACACACACTGAGATTGAATCAAGCCAAGGAAGCGTGGCCTCAGAGGTGCAGGAGAACAGCCATGATAATCTATCCAACAACCACTCCGTTGTGCAGGAACTCAAAGAACATTTCTCTGAATCTACAGCTTTCTGAACTGTCACTCTTTCTGTTTCTAAATGCATGTTCTCATTTTCCATGCTGTGTTTTCATGAAATTGTCTCCATGTTTCATGTAGGACCACAAGCTGGCTGTTTATTTTTATTACACATTGTTCAGTATATCAGAACAGAACATATTGTGCTCATAGAAAGACCGTGTTCTGTAGTCCTCAGATGAAGGAAAAAGCTTTTATACTCTTGACTTTGGTTGGCCATAAATCAAGCCACTTCCCATAGTTGTGCCACAATGACTATAGCTATTCTGGGGTCGCAACGAATTACCTTTTTTCTTGCTTCAACCATTCTGATTGAATTCCAAGTAACTTTGATATCCTTTCTGCCTCGGGTACACTTTGTTTCATTCTTGCATACAATTTTGACATTAAAGCTTTGAACTAGCAACCCATTTGATATGTCACCGGAACACCAGTAATGCTTTATTGTTCAGTTGCCAGGCCCCCCCCCTCCGTCCCCCCGTCCCCTCGTCCCCCCGTCCCCCGTCCCCACAAAAAATAAAATATCAGATTTCATTATATTTTGACAGTTGCCAAGCAACATCCTTAGGGCTTTGGTCACATGATTCATTCATTCAGTCTCAAACCAGTCAAGGACATATGTCTCCTCAGGTTTTGACGGTAATGTTTCTTGGAGGATATTTTCAAATTCACTTGAGGGTCGAACAGATAGTATGAATAGGTCATTTGTAACAGCACACACATACGCGCATACAAAGTTTTTAAGCTGAATATTAATTTAAAAGCAATGAAGGCGATTCAAAGCGTATATTTCAAGAAAACAAGACAAGCCAATCACCGGTCCCAGGTTTAAAGGGTTCTCAAGTAGAATAATGATAGTGCATTGTATTCCCTCTGAAGCTTTTCATGGTGCCACGTGTTGCTTTCTTCTAAGACCTAACTATGTGATGGAGCCGGTGGTCCGTTAGAAAGCTTATGTTTGAGACGAGCAAACCTGGCACCTTGTCCTTTCACATGTCAGCCCCTGATCCTCACAGCGTGATCCACTAGTCACTGTGACATCTTCCCGAACTCCAGAGAATGGGCTAATTAGCCAGCCAATCAATCCTCCTTCACTTCGGCCTCCTGCCTGGGGACCTGTCATCCAACTGGCTCCTCCTGTCGTGGTGTCCCTCTGTACCACTAGGTCTCTCCTTCTTATCCCTCTCCACATCTATCTCTGTACCACTAGGTCTCTCCTTCTTACCCCTCTCCACATCTATCTCTGTACCACTAGGTCTCTCCTTCTTACCCCTCTCCACATCTATCTCTGTACCACTAGGTCTCTCCTTCTTACCCCTCTCCACATCTATCTCTGTACCACTAGGTCTCTCCTTCTGTACCACTAGGTCTCTCCTTCTTATCCCTCTCCACATCTATCTCTGTACCACTAGGTCTCTCCTTCTTACCCCTCTCCACATCTATCTCTATACCACTAGGTCTCTCCTTCTTACCCCTCTCCACATCTATCTCTGTACCACTAGGTCTCTCCTTCTTATCCCTCTCCACATCTATCTCTGTACCACTAGGTCTCTCCTTCTTACCCCTCTCCACATCTATCTCTGTACCACTAGGTCTCTCCTTCTTATCCCTCTCCATATCTATCCATCTTGCTCACTCGCCCAGCGCTCCATTTTGTTTAACTGAACCATTTTGTCCCTCTGCGTCTGACTCTGTATTTATTCCCTCTGGGCCCCAGAGAGACTTTCACCTATCTCTCCCCCCTCCCCTCCCCCTCCTCTTTCCTCTCCATCCTTTCATAGGTCTTTCTAACCCGCTGTTCTTCCTGTCTGCCTCCCTCTGTTATCGGTTCATCTCGCCATTGCCCTGATGGGCAGGTGGAAGGCCTGCTAATTGTGTATTCCGTGTTCATCATGCGGGGTAATCTCTTCTGTCAAGAGGCTAGTGGCTCACATGCTGGCTCCAGATACCCAAGCACTCTCTGTCAACCCAATGGGCTGGCAAGTGGAATGGAGGTCACTCCCATGTTTTCTTTATTCACACTAATGGGAAAGACGTGATTGTCCCGTCTGATTTTTCTGCCCGGCCTTTCTCTCTTGATAGTTAAACCATATTGCAGGCCAAATGAATGATTGCCAATTACTTCCCCCACAACTCATCCGAAAGGATTGTTCCAGAAATTAATTTAGAAAGAGGAGTTTTCACCTTATTGTCTTTGTTAAAATAGTGCAGCTCTTAGTTTTTGAAAGATGATTTCCCACAAATGTTCGCCGTATGATAATCATGAGAGATCTCCTTAATTTATTCTTAATAATGTTTCATCCAGGAATAATTCTGCATTCCAAAGCAATTCTTCATTATTAATGTATATCGTCACCCCCATTAATCCCCCAGTGAAGTGGAGTCTTGCGACGGAGACTGGTGAGGAAATTCTGTTCTCTCAGTTAAAGGAAATACACGCAGTGATACACATCAACATTTAAGTGTCCATTAATAATTCTGAGGAGACACCACTTCTGGTTACAGCCGCTCCAACTCCCCCACATCTCCCTTCCATTAGGTGCTGCTCCACTGGACCCTCAGTCTTGCGGGTGTCGTGCTGAGGGCTGCACCAGCCCGGCTGGTCATCCATCAGAGTCCGCCCTCCCCTCAGGCCGAGAGGCGAGGAGGTGTGTCCGGACAGGCCCTGTGAGCTCTGCCCAGTCCCTGGTCTCTGCTCTGTGCAGTAACAGATTACCGCTCTCCAGAGGAAGCTCTCCCCATTCCTTAGCCATATATCTGAGTGGGAGAGACTCCATTAGTCAGCCCCCCCTAGACGGGCTCCAGTTGTGGGCCCAGTGAACTCTGAGCTCCAGGACATGGCTCCATTATGTCCTGGTGTTCCTCATTGACTTGGACGCACGCATGCCTAGTTTAGAGACAATGTTTAGTTTTTCCTTAGGGTTAACAGTAATTTATGTTGATTGAATCTTGCAGCGTGATAGAGTAACTTAATTTGAGCAATTAGTTTAGTAATTTAAAGGGGATCAAAAATATTTAGAATGCGATTCTTTAAGTACCATAGTACATTTAGAGTCACCTGCTAAGGCACTTGAAACTAAAAAGAGCAAGTGGGTTTTATTGATTGGTTACTATTACTTTGTGTGATCTATATTTGTGTTTGAAGAGCAACATCTTGGAGAGACCATCATTTGCCCTTGAATCATAATGTAAAAAAATTGTATCCGAGAGGAAATTGCCTATAAATGTTTGCAGAATCCCATTGTGTGTATTTAGTCAGCCTTGTTCTTGCAGTCTCTTTATTGTCTGCATTCACCCTAGTGTTTTATCTCTTTACCGATGTAATCAAAAAGCACCTCTTCCGCGTCAAGAAGATAACATCATCTCTGTATGCAAACGTTTTGAAAATGAAAAATAGGTAACCTATGGTTTGACACACAAAACTGCACAATGTGTAAAATTGGAAATATGACATGTAGTCAGCAGAATATATACAGTGCTGTGCATAAGTTTTAGGCAGCTGTGAGGTCTTTAAAGTAAGAAAAAAATTTGATTTAAACATAAATGTTCATTGTTTTTTTTCTTTTTATCAATTCATAAAATACAAAGTGAGGGAAAAGCAAATCTGTATAAAATCAACATTCGGTGGGACCACCCTTCGCCTTCAAAACAGCATCCCCTGCCTAAAACTTATGCACAGTACTGTATATATATATATATATATATATATATATATATATATATATATATATATATATATATAGCACTGAAGAATGTATGATTTTTATTTAAAATGCTCATAAAATGTAGCTATCACTCTGTTCATGTTATTTTTATACTTTGTTTCCTTCGCCTCTCTTGAACCCCCAGGCGAGGAGGCTACGGCACACAGGTAGGCACTTTTATTGTGACATAACACGCTAAGCACTTTGTGCCAAGACATCCTGTCAAAGCCAAGGGAGCTTAAACCTGCCTATCTCTCCATTTTTATTATCACTCACTTGATGGGAAACTCTGAATTGGATTAAGATAAGATATCAGAGTGTTTTTCAGATCGACATTGCTGATTATATGCTTAACTATTAAATTCATCAAACTGTTTCATGTGACAGAAGAACTGCTTGTTCTGTTGACTGAGAAAAACACAAGTGGGGACTCTGACGAAGATGCGTGTGTTCAATGTGTAGCACATTTTGACATAGTCCCCTCAATTGTGACCTTTAAAAACCTGTTAACTTCAACACTCGTACATGATCCAGCCAACCTTTGTTTGATATAAGCTCTCAAAAGGTTTCATTATTCATTCACTTCAGTTTTGACATACTGAATCTTCTTCAATGCTGACCTTTTAATAACCTATGAACTTAAACTTTAGAAATGCCCACCACTGCAGGGTCCAACCTTTCCCCCCCCCCCCCCCCCCCCATGATATCTGTTCACAAAGAGTTTCAAACTTTCATGTTGTTCCTTTCCTTTTCTGTAGATACTTTTCAAGGTTCACTTCACACTCTCCTTCATCATTTTTCAGAAACGATCATTATCCTATTACCCTTCCATTCTCCTCTTATTCCTGCCCTCAATCCTTCAAAATATATTCTTGCCTGATAAGATGTCATCTTACTTTTCTTACTTTATTCCGTCTTGTCCTTATAGCATGATGTAGAGGCATGTCATGAACAGGTGTCTAAAGCTTGACTCTGAACAGTTACTTCTGCATTCTGTCTCTCTCTCTCCTCACCCTCCCTTCCGCCTTTTGACTACTAATCTATGGCAGCAACAGCAACTGCTGAGGCCATCTCTTCTGAGACCTGAGGTAGAACCTTACTGCCTTTCCTCAAAGTATAGGGATATTTATCCTTAATACTCACCACTGCTTGTGCTGCTTTGCCACTGCCCAGGCTGCCTTGAAACCCCACGCTGATTAATAAAGGTTTTTCTTTTTTTCTCTTCTCCTCTTTGAAATGCAGGCGCTCTCTATGGAGTCTGGCATCGACCCAGGGCAGGAATACTACGGGCAGGACTACTATAACTATGACCAGGGGTGAGACCGGCCGCCGGCGTGCTGTCCACCACTGACCCTCCCCTCGCTCACTTTCCTCATCAGTCTTGTTCTAATCAGGGAAATTGATCTCCATCGGTTCATTTAAAGTAAAAGATGATACCATTAAGACCAAGTAATCATGTCCCCCACCACCCAACACAATGACCCCCTAGAGAGAGGAGGATTACAGACAGACAGAGAATGGTTACAATACAATACCAAATACCTATTACATAACTTCCTCCTCCACAACCTTCCTGTAACCTCTGGGCCTTGCAAAATACCACCCTCGTGTGTTTAATCTCTCCACTCTGACTAAATGGGGTCAATTACAATGCCTAGAGCTGGACACCCGAGGGCATGGTCCCGGTTTTCATCTGGTAGGATGTTCAGTTCATATTTTCGCTTAAATCATCGTTGAGCAAATGTGAATTGAACTGCAGTACATATAGACACATGGGAGTTCAGCGGGGAGTTTAACTAATCAGAGGGAACAACTTCAAGCCTGCAGGCATGAAGGTATAATGAACATCGTGAGGTGGATTTTTTGAAGTGAATGTCGTAATTGCTTCATCACATACTCATCGTCTCAACGACTTACCTTCTCGTCATCCTCCCAGATTCTAATTACCTTCGCTGCTGCCCGCTGTGTTTGCAATGTGGAGCCCTTCATTTGCATCTCAGGGTAATTATGTTCTGAAGACCAGGTTGGAGGCCCGTCAGACGGACCGATCCTTAAAACTGCTGCTGTGGCTGCTTAGTTTGCTCTAATCCCAACCCCCGACCTCTCATGATCCCTCTCTATTTAGAGAGCGGGGCGCAACTTAATAGCAGTTAAGCCCTTAATCCAGCAATCACCAGCTCCCCGTGGTGCTGGGAGCACACCTAGCGGGTTCACGAGGTGTTCGGGACGCACATCGGTCCATTGACCTCCCTCTGAACTCAGTTCGGTGCGACGCAGCATTGAAGGGCCAGACTGCTGTCCGGACCTGGTCTAACAAGGACAGGACCTCCCATCAACGCACCATTTTGTCTCCGCCAGACACAGACCATACCATAATGCTGATTGACGCTGGGCCCACATTGCACCTTATTAACAGGACCTGCTCATTAGCTAAACTGGACGCATAAATGTCAATTTCTCACTGATGTGTTATGGGCAGGTCCTTGTCCCACACTGATAGACTGTAAATGGAGCTGGTGGAGCTAGTGTCAGATTGTATGTAGTAATGGATTATTATAAAGCGTTAGAGAATGTCTAGAGCCAAAGTGCAGCAAGGGAAGTATCTATTTAGTGAAGTTAAGAGAGGGGTATGGATAACCGTCCGAGGTCATGGTTGATGTGCATGCAATTACTTGATGATTGGGGAGCACATGACTCCATTAGCATTCATCTATTTAATACCCATCTAGCTGGAAGAGCGAAAAAACATTAAATACTTTTCTTCCGGTTAAAATGAGTTTATAGTTGCTGCTCTTTGCCTTTGTAGGGCAATCAGTGTAATCCATTCATTACTCTGGGATTTTGCAATAGACCTATTTTGTTGCCATCATGACATTGTACAATTAAATAGCGTTTTGTCGATTTTAATGAGTTAGATATATTGTAGGAGGATTAAGATTATGTAACATTATGATGATTATTTACCCAAGCAATAATGTGAACCTGTTGTTCTTTCCAGATACGATCCTCCTCAATATGGCAGCCGCAGAAAGCTGATTGCTCCAATGTATGACGAATATGGAGAGGTGATTATGGAGGATGACGGTTATTACTACAGTGGTTCAGAGGTATGAAGTCTTTACATCATAAATGGTTACGAATCGCAACATTGATCCTCTTCCAGTTGTAAAGCATAATATAATAATTCTAAGACATGTAGCGTCAACAGCTTATTTGAATAATAATAACTATCAATGAGCAATTTCCAACAGTAACAGTGAGTCCCTTTTTGAGTCTAATTGTTTGGCTGTGGAATGCCAATGGAACCCCCTCAGGGCCGGGGCCGAGGGGGCAGGGGCCGTGGTCGAGGAGGACCATCCAGGAGGGTGGGCTTTGCCGACCAGCCACCACAGGAGGAGGACATCACGCCGGTCGTGCCCGCGGTGGAAGGCGAGCCCTCCAAAGCTGCCAAGAGGCTGAAGTCGGTCATGAAGCTCAGCAAACTGCTGGCGGGCACCAAGGGAAGTGACCAGGCCGGCCCCGCGGTCCCATCTCCCTGGAAGAAGGCCAAGATGTTCAAGATGTTTGGCGCCGGGAAGAAGGACAAGGACTACGCCAAGCTGATGTCGGCCCGCCGCATCGACAGCCAGGAGAGTCTGGCGGGGGGGCCGGCGGCCGTTGACAGCCTGTCCGCCAGGAGTCGGCTGGGCAAAGTGCTGAAGAAAATCAACCTGAGCAACAGGCTGCAAGTGCGCAGGAAGTCGCTGGGCAGCGCCAGCCGCAGCTCGGGCGCGGGAAGCGAGAAGGACGAGGACGCCTCGCAGGCAGCCAGTGAAGATGAGCGGAAGTCCAAAGTGTCCATCAGTGTGACCGAGGAGAGCGAGCCCGAGGCCAGCGGGAGCGGGAGAGAGAAAGGGTCCGACGAGGATTCCTCGGAGAAAGACAGCATCGACAAAGATTACCTCAAGGTTGATTTAGATGTCGACGATGCCAACGAAAGCACTGTTGATTCAGAGGAGGAGCAGGAAGAAGACCCGGGAGATTCGGACGAAGAGAGCAAGTCCAAGTCTGAGGGGGAGGATACTGAGAAGGAATCAGGCACAGAAAAAGAATCCGACTCTGAAAAGGAGTCAGAGTCAGAGAAAGCCTCAGGCACAGATAAGGAGTCTGATTCTGACAAAGACTCTGGATCAGGGTCAGAAACTGACAAGGAATCTGTCACCGAAAAGAGTTCGGGCACTGGGAAAGATTCTGATGAAGAGTCTGATGAAGATGAGGAAGAATCAGGGCAGTCTAAAGAGAGCGGGTCTTCTGCCCAATCTTCTATAAAATCCTCTGGCACCAAGGCCAGTGGCAGTGGGAGTGGGAGTAAGAGTGAAAGTGGCAGTGGGAGTGGCAGTGGGAGTGGGAGTGGGAGTGGCAGTGGGAGTGGCAGTGGGAGTGGCAATGGGAGTGGGAGTGGCAGTGGGAGTGGAAGTGGGAGTAAGAGTCGTAGTCGGAGTGCGAGTACAAGTGGCAGTGAAAGTGGCAGTGTCCGCGGGAGTGGTAGCCGCAGCGCTAGCAGCGCTGCCTCCAAGTCCGGTTCTTCTGTGAGGTCATCAATAAGCGCCGCGAGTTCAGGGAAGTCCAGTGGGGGGAGCAGCGCGGCTGAATCGGGGACAGGGACGGGCAGTGGGGCCAGCCGGAGCCAGGCATCCGCCTCTGAGGCCAGCGGCTCGGAGGACCAGGAAGGGGGGTCCTCCTCCAGCAGGACCCAGACAGACCAGAGCTCCCTGGGCAGCGAGCGGAGCTGCACCAGCACCCGCCGTGGCAGCCGCCAATCCATCGTCACCCGCAGCTCCCGGGACACCATCGAAGAAGAGAGCGCAGAGGAGAAGTCAGAGGAGTCAGAAGAGGACGAATCAGAGACGGCTGATGAGAGTAAAGAGTCCGCCAGCGAGCTCAGCGACGCCGCATCATCTAGGAGGTCGAGTGTGGCCTCGGAGGGCCCTGGGCCTTCCAACGGCCCCTCCTCAGGCCCTTCCACCTCCTACTCCGCAACCTCCTATGGCACGGACGGCCGGAGCGTGACCGGCTCGGAGGAGACCTACGGAGGGCTGTCCCCCATCACAGAGGTGGACGAGGACGCCATCACGTCTGCGTCAGAGGTCAGCAGCGTCTCGCCGACTTCAGGAGGCACGGAGCAAACCTCGGACGACGAGCCGGAGTCTGACAGCAACACAGCCTTTTAGGTGGAGGGAGGAGGGTCGGCCTGAGAAGTAAGGCTGGAGTGGAAAGCACCGTCTCGCATGGAAGTGCCTCTCCTGAGTGTTTCATCGACTATTCTCTCCTCTTTTGTTACACCAGGCTTCTGAATGCTACGTCTCTTGAACCACGACGCAACATTTGTTGCGCGGAGGTTGCCTGTGTGAAAAGTGATTTTTCTCCTCTTGACTTTGAAGGTTCCTCCATTTAATGTGTTGTTTTTCCAAGCTGACGTTTACTCTTTTATTGTGTTTCACACTGTTTTGGTGGAAAAGAATCTGTCTCAACAAGCTTGTTTGTAGTGCTTTAAAGTGAACACACATTGTTATTCTCTTTCCTTTTTCCGTCACTACCTTCTGTAAAAAGAATAAAAATAGATAAAATATATATTAAAATATAAATATACTCACTGCTGACATGTTTTTCCTTTTTCTTTCTATTATTACCAGCCTGGCAAGAAAAAGCGTGTTAAGCTGGTGGTGGACAGGGAGTGTGAATCCAGCTCCACAGGAGAGGAGAGCGCCACGGAGCCCCAGCGGAACCGTCCGCCCAATGTCAACAGCCACAGCAACATCAACGGCAATGTCTACCTCTCCCAGAACGGCACCATCGTGCGAACCCGGCGCCCCCCCTACACCAACAACCTGAAGGTCGGGGGCTCCCCGTTCCGCCTGGGCAAGCAGTTCAAAAAACTGGACAAGCTGGCTGTGACCCAAGAGGAGAGCCTGCCCATTAACAGCATCGGGGGAACGGAGAACGGAACAGACACATGTGTGGACGGCCCTGTGGACGTCAACCTTAACACCCAGCCCTCCTTTGGGACCTTTGGATCCAGCTTCACAGGCCTTAACACATTTGGGACCAAAGTCCACATTGCCAAGGCCTTGATTGACAGAAACAGCACTGGGCACCTAGCTTCTGACGAGCAGGAGTCGTCTGTAGACAACCACAAAGGGAGGGAGGAGACCAACGAGCCCCACAGCGACCACACTGTATCCGACGAGGAAGAACTGTGGATGGGCCCATGGAACAGCCTACACATACCAATGACAAAACTATGACTGGCCAGGATGGAAATGATATGTTTTCATACTTTTCTATTATTTTACAGTTTGCCACTGTTTTCTTTTGTTGTTTTTTTTGTTGCGATAAAAGGAACAAAAAATTGATTGTATGCCTCAGTTGTACAAGCACCAAGCCCTGTCCATGACCGGTGACTGCACGTAATCGCAGCTCACCACTGAGTTATCAGATAATTATGCTGTTTCCTAAGCGCAATGCCTATCTTAGACAGGGCTATGGAATAAAGTCCTTGGAGGTACAATGTTTGCCTTGAAATAGTGTGTTCTTTAAGCGGTGTTTGGCTCTTGTTGAGTTTTGTTTGAAGACTGTCTTATTAGAGAGTACCATACCAGATTTTTTTTTTAAGTGTTTTTCTTGAATCAGAGGTTTTGAACAATGAATAGCATTTATATACAAATTCCAATTATATGGAATTAAGATTAATATTACAGACATAAAAGGAAATTAAAATGCTGATTATGATATAAATCAGTTATGCTATAGTGAAAAAAACTATTTTACTATGAAATTGTTTTATTTTGGGGAGTGGGGGTGGGGGATAATGACACATTGATTATTTATGTTTTGATCATTTGAAAATCAATTTTAAAAAGCTATGAACTTATTTTTGTCTTTTTATATCTATCAGAGAGAGAGAGAAGATTGTGTACTTCTTATCTATGGCATTAAAGACATAATACATACTTGTGTCAGTACTGTATTTGAACATGGTAATTTCCACTGTGTTTTATATTGGCATTTGTAACATCTTTTCATTAAACAAGGTCATTCTACTCTTAAGTAATTTGATACATCGGGTCCCTGTAGATGGGAAATACAACCAAATACTGTACCAGACACGAAAATAAAATTTAAATCTACACAAGCGGATTAGTGACGTGTGATACATTGTTCGGGAAATTGAAAGGGATGTGTTGCTTAAAAGCACTCATATAAACCATTTTCTTGTTGATATTTCTTCCCAAATTCCAGTGATTAGGCTAAAAACCATAAGTTGAATAACCGTCTGTGGGAAAAGCAATAAACAACATCAAGATTTAATTTCCTCAGCCATCATTTGTGTGACAATTAACAAAAACTGTTTAATTATCACAGTGCCATTTTATAATGATATTCATTGTTTACCTTGGGCAGTCACTCAGGGTTTGCCTTTGCAAAGCAAAAGCAACCTTTGAATAGTCAGTACCATTCAAGCCTATTGAGACTCCTCCCAACTTGAAGGACATGGCTTAATGGAAATGCCTCTTCAATATTAAACGTTAATCATTGTTCAGTGACTTGACGTCCCACCTGCCAGTCATCTGGGGTGTATTTATGAACGCTTAAAATTCCAGGCCATCGAAATCGGAGTTGTCAGGGACAAAAGTTAAAATGTAAATATTATGATGATAGAGGTATTACTGCTTTTTCCAAGTCCATCAGTCACAATCTCCTCACCTGTCTGCAGCTCAATACATCACATTTCAAAGTGCATCTTGTTACTTCACTAGAAAAAGTCAAATCAAGTGAAAATCGATTGGAAGAGTCCCCCCCCCCCAAAAGTAATACCGTAAGCAAATTATCTGAAGAAAAAAGTGTCATCATGGTTGTCATTTTTTTCTTCTTCAATTTATTAGCGCCTGCTTGTTCATGCTGGCCACAAGATGGCACCTGGAGCTGATTTATGAGCACTTCCCCTTCATTTGTTCCTGAAAGCAATAGCCACGACTAAAAACACTGTGATCTGCCTACGCTGTGATCAAGAGGAGGACAGTGTGCTCTTCTTCAAGCACACTGTATTTGTTTATCATGAATCTTTGCACTTGCGTCTCAACCTGTTCGTGAAAGTCAATATTTTGAGTCCAGACGTGTTGTCTCAACACAAACTAGATTATCTTTTTCACTGTGACTTTGAAGTTCCCGTGCAGTCAAACAGTCTATATTTTAAAATGAACTCCAGAATGAATGGCTAGGTTAGTTAAAAGGCTATAGTTTACATATTTGTATTATTACTGGATGGACTTATTGTAAACACGTATAACAGCTTCATGTCAACTTGATGTGAACTTGTACCACCAGCATGAGATGAGCGAGAGAAGACAGCCATACAGTTTTGCTGCTTCCTGGATGGTTATCATGATCCCAAATGGACGACTGTTTCAAGAAGAGCTTGTTTCCCTTTCTCTTTCTAGGCTACAAACTGTCCAACAGATCAGTGCTATTTTAGGAGAGAGGTGCTTACGCCGAATAGATCCAACTCCATCATCATCTCCTCATTTCCTGTAGCTATTTAGGACCGCGCCACTCTAAATGGGAGCCTTATGACCGCATTGGGAGGCTGGAGCTATCTCAAGACATGTTTTCGACTTGCTCCAGCATATTAGGATGGGATTGGACCTTTTTCTTCTCACTAGTTTTACTGTCTGCTTTTTTCTGTGTGCCATCCGCCAGTCCACCATTTTTAAGGCAATTTTGACAGGACTTCTTTTGGGGTTTCATAACTACATATTGTACATTCTGAGTACTTTATAATTTATATGGTGAACATTGTTATTTTGGACATGTACTCGAACCCAAATTAAGGTTTAACTGAGAGACAGGTCACACGCGCACGCACGCACGCACACAAACACTCGTTCGCACATGAGCGCCCATGCAGTCAGACATGCAGTGCAGAACACTCTTAAGAGCTTGTCCCCATTGCATCCCGCCCAAAGGTTATATTATATGAAATGTTGGGTGTGTAGTAAAATACATGCTCCACTGTCTGGCTCTTCTAATGAAGGGGTTTAGGGGCCATGGGTTGGTCTGTCACATGTAGCTTACCATGCTTCAGTGTATCCGTGCTACTTCGGTGGATGCAAAGACTAAATATATTTTTCGAGTAAACCATCTCTACTTCACCATTCAAACTTTCATCGAGATGTTGTTCATTTTGCTTACAGGGGCATAAGAAGCTACTTATGTATGCCCTCAGAGACGTCCTTAGTATTTATAACAATATTATGTATACTCCTGTTGTAAATATTTGATCAAATAGTTGAGCCTTGAAGCATGATAAAAGGAAATTTTGCATATTGAAAAAAGAATTGCATATTGACATTATCACAGGTAATCTGCACCAGCAAATGATGAAGGTTTTTGTGGAGGGCCTGTGTTACTGTTATTCTGAGACAGAGTGGGGTTTTACGTGGCGAGACCTGTCAGGCTGTGAGCTCTCAGCACCCTTAGTGTTAAATGGATAATGTCAACCCAGTAAGGAGCCTTGTTAAAAAGCAATTAAGCCAAAATGATTTAAACATGGTGCGGTTTTGATATTGGCTAGCCTCGAGGTGCACACTGGGCTGTTGTCTTCAAGGGAGAATCTCACTGTCTGCTCAGATTTTAACAGCTATTTGTGTGGCTGTAGTTTTAACCACACGTTCCCACACCCGCCAAACCGTACCAAACCACAGACTTTAGAAGCAAAGACGCACACGCATACACACTCCAGGGCAGTGCGGGAGAGTAATTGAAGGGTTAGACAAGTTGTTGGTCCATTAAAGCACTAGATGTTGTTTTAAAGAGCCTAGGCAGAGACACACTTGAGTATCGATGTCTGAAGGGCCGGTAGAAGGATGGATGGCTGATTGCTGTTGGCAGAGGACATGGCACACGCACATGCTACTTACTGCCACTGTTGTCACTGCATCTGCTGGGCCTCCTCCTAACCCTACTGTACTGCCTACTGCTGCCCCACAGCAGTGTGCATCTTCAACCAAGTTGATCTCTCTGATCTATGCCATATGCCTCTGTTCTTCAATTGACATGGTGGAATCTTTAGGTTATTTCATGTCTGAGAAATCTTTGAGATTTATCCACTGTGGTCCAACAACATTGTTGTCCCTTGCTTGGTACAATTAGCATAGCTTCCAAACGTGCTGGTAAACATTCTGATCGGAATGTTTCCTTATCTCCCAAAATATACCACTAATGGAGTACAATCCTTGTCCAAAGAACCTATTGCCACAAGTATTCAGGCTTTGTTTTCAAAACAAAGGCCTCATCCACTTCTGGATCATTTGCTACAGTAAGTGGCTGTGTAAACCTTGCAGACTTACATAACAAAATCCAGTTTCATCCATCATGCCTGTTGTTGTATTCAGCAAAGATTCACAAAAGGCCAAAGCCAGAGCCCCTTCGAGCTGTTAGATGGTTACCACATACTGCTGTGTGCAAATATGCAAATGCTCGAAATAGTACCAAACTGACAGGAAGAAGACCGACTGCGCCACTCCCCTTTTCAGGAGATGGGAGGTCCCCTGTATTAACTCGTTGCATTGAATTGCAGGTCACTATTATTATGTTAGCTAGCGGTTAGCTGACGTTTGCTAACACCAGCCAGTGTTTGCTCTGTTCGAATTAGAGTATTATTATGATTTAAACATTTGAACAAGTTAGAACAACCCTTCCTCTAACTACCTATCAATTACCCAGTAGTAGTAATTATGGTTCCTCAATATACATTTACCATATTACAATGTAGGCTATGTGTTACAGCACTACTTTTGGTGTCCCCCTCAGGAATTGCTCTTGAAGAAACTTCATGTAATTGTCCACTCTAAAGTTGATATCAGATTTGTGCCCCTGGATATATTAATTAAAATACCAGCTAGCCATAATTCCAGACAGTTAATTCCACACATCGCTGGCAGGAAGCATTCCCTACCCACCACTGGATTGTTAAAACAGGACGCAATGGGAGAAAGAGCCTGATTTAAATATCTCTTGGATTAGCACAGGAAAAGGCATAAGGACAAAACAGTAAACAGAGTACACAAATAACTTGGGGCTATGGTGTCCATTTTAGGACAAGTTTTAGTCTCTGTCGTATTTGGTTTAATCTAGTCAAAGTGTTTTGTCATTGTCAATAAAACGTGTTTGCCAAGTCGGTAACAAAAAGTGGATGCCTCCCTCAGATGGCCGCAAAGATAGATAAAATTATGAATATCCATATTACTACATAGCCGCATAGCATCATCCTCATGCATAAACAAGATAAAATGTGTTCTTATCGTTTTAATAATATGCTCATATTGGTCATTTTCTATTTGCATTTTTACATATTGACTCGATTGTGTCCATATTTTACTAACAACACATAAAAAGCATGTCAGTACACCCAAATTGTACGTGTTCAAAGGTTATTTCAACACGTTCTTTTATTGACCCTAACAGCATTCTATACAAGTCAGTCGCGCCCAAAGATTAATCTCATCAAGACTTTTTTTCAAAGTTGGTCTAACTAAAAGTTGTTTTCAATCTCAGTATAACTTGGCGCACTTCCAGTAAAATAGCTATACATTCTAAATAGACTAATGTCTGTTAGATTGCTAACCAACAGATGCAGCTACAGGATTTCGCAATGTTTTTGCTGAAAAGGCACCCTAATAAACAAGTATAAGAAAACTAACTTAATAATTAAATTGTGTGAAGGAAAGCTCAATCTCCAAACGCTGTCTTGATGTCTCTTTATTTGGTTATTTAATTCACCAATATCACATAGACATAGCATTGCAAACTGTAAGAGCAGGCTGCATCTGCGTGATTGGATTGGTTGGTCAGGAAGTGAAATTGACTGGAGGCGCTGCCCCACAAGTCAGGCCAAGTCTTGGTTAGAAACACTCCAAGTTGTTTAGTTGACAATTGTGATGAGATTGACAACACCTTTTGGCGAGACTGACTTTGAGGTCATCCAAGTGAGAATGACGCCAACTTGTCGTGAGATTGAACACAACTTTAAGTTAGACTGACTTTGCAAACAAGTTTGAGCGAGAATGACTACGGAGACGAAAACAAATGGACAACGTACGGGACAGACCAGGATTTTCTTCGTACAGTTTGACTCTTAGACCATATGCAAAATAAATAGTAATATAGCAAAAACAGCGTTCCACTGAAGCCGGGAGTAACGAGTGCCGTCTTCCTGTGCCATGCCAATATCCAAGCTCCCCTTTTCTTGTTTGACAGACAGTTTATCCTGCCCTCACTCCAGGGAAAAATCAACAATCAATCAATCAATTAGGAATGGGTGTGGCATCAATCAAACGTTCACTCCGATGGCAATAATCACACATGCAAAGTATAGAACACTACAAACCCCACAATAATCGCACATGGAAAAGGTAAAACACTGCAAACCACACAAATCCATCTCGATAAGTGCCAATCGTATAGATCTACGTCCCTAACCATTATGCTTGTTACATGCTTATTACAGCCAGACTGCTTGGATGTGGTCTGTAGTGTCTGTGTGGTCCACAGCCGAGAAGACAGACAGCATGAGAAGGAGGGGGGAGGGGGTATAGAGTGAGTCAGGCGCAGAGAGAGGCCCAAGTGCTACTTTAAAGCCCTCAGTTTTTCCCTCACCACTGTCGCCGCTGTGTTACTGTTGCCTTTTTAGTGCTTTTTCACCAGTTCCAGGGCTCTCTAAGAGGAAGAGAGAGAGAGAAAAGTAAGTGAAGTGAGGGAGCAAGGGAGGGAGTTGAGAGTGGGGAGCCATCAGTCTGGAGTCTAGAGGATGACTTATGAGGCTGATGGTTAGGTCTGGCAGAGCTGGCGTTTTAGTGGTGCCGTCCTGGTGCTGAGGGAGGGTGAGGGTGGGGTCAGGGCAGAGGAGGGCCGTTGAAAACAGCCTGGCACTAACCTGCAGCACCCCCCCTCCCCCTTTCCACCCTCCCTCACATTCCCTCTGCCCTCCCTGCCCCATGCAAGTGTGGTGTTTATTTACCAGCCCCTTAAACCGCGACTCGGCCTTCGTGGTGGAGCGACACAAGACGACAGCCGCCTAATGTCCCTAGCCTTTCAATCCAGTCCTTATTGTCCGTTAGGGCTGCGGAGACAGGCGCCTGGGGCCCGCTGAGGAACAGTCCTTATTGTCCGTTAGGGCTGCGGAGACAGGCGCCTGGGGTCTTTCCCTAGGGGCCCGCTGAGGAACACATCAAGCGACACGTTGATGGGCCGTCGGCCAGGCCTGGCGTCGTTACTACCTGCTCCCGTGGCTGCCTGTGGCGCCAGAGCTCTGGGGGGGGGGGGGGGGGGGGGGGTTGGACAGAACGACCATGGGGAGCGAGACAGAGACACTAGCCATCTATTAGCTGCTACAGCGATCATTGTGGATGTAAATGTATTTTTAATATCCGTCACGGTGGCGTCTGAGACCGTTTCAATGGTTGCCGGAGGACTAAGGGATTTGAAATGGAGGAAAAAGAACAGCCATTTATTCGGAGGTTTAATGGTATATGCTTCTGCTAAGGGAGAGATGAATTCTTCTATTTAAACCTAGGCCAGGCTCAGTCACGTATTTCTAGACAATTCTTAATGTCATCACTCACTGTCGTTAAACTCAGAACAGAAGGTGGTTAACACATAATTGTTCTTGCTGCTGCTGTACCTCTGCGGTGAGTTGATAGCATTGTGAATGTTATTGGCCCAAATTATATGCAATGAAAGACCAAACATGCACAACAACTAAGAAAGAGCAGAATAAACACAACGTTCACGAGTGCATTCCGTTCTGTGTGGGCTTGCCAGCCAAGGCAATTAGACATTCTCTCGGAGGAAAGGAAGATGATGATCCCCCCTCTCTGCTGTGTTGCTCAATTCAGTCTAGCAACCTGCACCACAGCCCAAACTGTTATTTACATAACACAGGGCGGTTTACGGATCGTGAATTGTTTTAATGCTTATCGCTTAGCTATCTGATACATGAGAGAGGATCAAAGAAAAAAAGGAACTTAGTAACCCCTTCGGAACGCATCAGAGACACCTCTGGAACCACCTGCCCGATGGTGGGACTACATCCTCATGATTTTCCAGCATGGCTTTCATTGCTCAACACAGACAGCAGAGTGTGATTCCCATACTGCACTAACACAGACAGCAGAGTGTGATTCCCTTACTGCACAAACACAGATTACTACACATCAGTTGGGGTCAACGCTCATTGGGCCGGCCTGCTGCTGAAATGTTCTCCTTGCTTGTGTGTCCACTGTGACACCTCTAAGATTAGGATGGGCTTTTAGCACAAAGGCAGTCGGATTTATAGGTGGATGGGTGGGGGTGGGGGGGGTCTGCATTATGTAACAGGGACTCTTCTTGTTTTGGTTCTGGGTTATTGGTGTTTTGCAGCTATGATAGATAGAATGTGCTGCAACTAGAAAGTAGAAAGCCTATATTATTGCCAGTGATAGTTGGTAAAAAGCCTATCGTGTCATTTGTATTTGTACTTGTTTGACCACTAAGAATTGGCCATTGGTAACATTTTTAAATGTTCCTTCCTAGGCCATAACATTTGAAATACCCATCAGTGTGTCCTCTGAAATTCAGAGATTAGATGAAAGTCTCCTCTAGACAATGATCTTCAGTTAGTCCAGTGTTTGCCATCCATATTAGCTTTGGGCTTTGGTGAATAAAAGCTGATCCCGAATCTCTGCCTGGAGGCCACTCGTCCTCTAATCTGTGGAGGGACAGTCGAGTTGATTCAGTCTTTGATGAGACGCCTGCCGTCTCCAATACTGATGAGCTGGTTGCTGCCGCTTGGCCTGGCTTCTGCTGCTGTGGTCTAGACCTCCCTGGGATCCAAGATCCCGAGCCAGCCCAAGAAAAACACAGAACTATTACAATTAGACGTTGCTTTTAAAGCACCAGCTTCTACGTAGATGAATGGAGGAGAATGCTGATGTGATGGTTAATGTTATTAAAAGCAGTTGACTTATTTAAGTAGTGAGGCAACTGCCCAACTATGTATAATTAAATCTATGATAGTGTAGAAATACATAATGCATTTAATTAGCCACAGCCATTTAAAAAAAGATCTAGTGGAGGGGTTGTTTAAATGTAAACAAGGTTCCTTTTTTGGCAAACTACGAAGGTGCATTGAGAACCTGCATCACTGTAATCTCCTGAACTTCAGAGTGGAAGCCTGGAAGAAGACTGTGGGACGAAGCATAGTCTTATAATGTATGGTAAGGTTGTAAGAATGTATTCAGAATTACTCATTAACTCAAACACTTGCAAAGAAAACGTAACAAGTTTGTCAGTGGACCCTCCGATGCTAACCTCTACCCAAAATGAGAGCACTGTCCAAGGACATTCACATAAGGCTTTCCCCAACAACATGTTCATAACACTTCCATGGCTAAATTTAAACAGGTGATAGTGGTAAAAGAATTAATCAAAACAGTTGTACTGTCCTATCCCAACTGACAAGACATGGTGGTGTACAAGTGTTCTAAGAAAAGGATTAAGATGATTATGCCACGGAAATAACTAATAATTATGCAAATCATAATATGGAAATATATGATTATTTCAACAAGACCTAGAGTATTAAGATGACATGGGCGGTTCTCTTATCGTGACTGACAGTACAAAGTGAGAGAGGGGAGGGAGGGAGTGTAGGGCAGGAGCCTGTGTGGCGGACTAACTGCAGCTTTACTCTTCAATCAGGGAGAGGAAAATAACCCCTCCTGTCAAAGTGGAGGTGTTTACTGAATAGAGGACATGAGAGAATGAGAGAGAGAGAGAGAGAGAGAGAGAGAGAGAGAGAGAGTTATGCAACCTGTATGTTTCTTTAAATTCCTTCAGAAAGAAGGATAGCTAAAGATTGAGCTAAATATAAGCCCCTTGTTAAAGTGGTAGTAGTTAGTACATGAGCCTGTGGATCAAAATAACTGCTATATTGATAGGCTTGATTGAGAAATTACGCATTTCTTTATGCAGCAAATACTTAGTTGGGATGGCAATGTTTTGAAGAATGCTTGCGATGCACCACATCATAGGAGGGTTGAAGTGTCAGACACTGTTTGGGTGAGCACGTGAACCCTTAAACCCATGATCCATCACCAAGAAGAACTCGCATCTTTCAATCCGGACAATTATTGAAATTGAGGAGAAGATGTTGTATAATTTTATAATGGTGTTCGTTTTTACCCATTATGAAATGTGGCATCAGATTATCCACTTTCAGTCTAGACATTAGGCTCTCAGTGGTTTTGGAGCATGGTGGTCCAAGTAATGATTTATTATTATTAAAGTAGTCATAATTCCTGGAAAATAATTTGCATACCATGAATGCTGAATGGCATCTTGCGTCTATTTGACAAATGCTGCAGTATCAAATCAGAATGCTGCTGCTAGACTTTTAGCAAAGACCCAAAGATATTAACATATTAAACCAATTCTCAGATCACCGCACTGGCTCCACGTGTGTCAGAGAATTGATTTTAGTATACCGTTGCTCACCTAAACGTCACTAAATAATTTGGGGACAAAATACATTACTGACTACAGGCTAATACAGCGAACCTTCTAGACTCCTCAAAATACATTATTGACTACAGGCTAACACAGAGAACCTTCTAGACCCCTCAGGCCGACTGGAACAGGCCTCGATCCCAGAGTTCAAACATAAAAAGGGGAGGCAGCGTTTAGCTTACTATGGAACAGAAAGTTGGAACCAACGTCTGAGACCTGCTCCAAGCCTGACTACTTCATATGTTCTCGACTGCTTTTTGCTGAATTGTTCCTATTTAGCAATCGTATTACTCTACAATTGTTTTTATTTCTCTTAGTCTTTAATTTCTACCTTGTATGTTTCTTCTTTCCTTATGTAAAGCACATTGAATTGTGCATGTGTATGAAATGTGTTGTACAAATACATTGATTTGATCAATCATAAATTTAATATGATTTGCCAGTGTTTGTTGGTGCAACAGCAATATGCTTTTACAATAATGCCATGCATCAATTCAGTTGTTATGGAATACACTGAACAAGATTGAGGCCAGCACAACCTATAGTTAAAAGCTATTCCATGCAGACTTCTACCCAATGGAAAAAACAAACACTTTGTCTTAAAAAAAGCGAGTTATGACGTCTTCATAAATCAGCCTAACAGTAGGGTTGTGGTCCACCCCTGCCGTGTTTGCGTCTTTGCTAATGCCCTGCACATGTGGCCAATGACATGCTTTTAAACATCAGCAAGCGCCACTACTCTCTCAGCTGTAGGGGTGGTTAGGCGTCTGCTGAGTTATAAGTAACTTCTGAAGGGGGGATGCCAGACGTTGTTGGGATACTTGGCTGTGGTCTTTGGCACCAGAGATGGTTTTGCAAATGTAGCGTTACGCTATGCGCTGTGTCCCAGAACTGAAGCCCCCCACAGGGACAATAATTTTTCATCACATTTATTAATCAGGACAAGGGCCTTGGCGCTAGGATTTTCCATCCCTGCAGACGTTTTACTTCTATCAAACCTTTAACTCAGTTTTAATCAACTTTTTAACTTTTTGGGTTTTAAACTTCTTACATTTTTTTTGCCGTTATTTAAATATAGATTGTTTTTCACGAAAGGGCCACAAGCCTGTACGATAATTTCAGAAAACGTGTTGGTGTAGGCTGCCATAATACGTCAAATAATTTTTTAGATGGCTGAAACGGCAAAATGTTTAGGACAGTCCTCATAGAAAGTCTGAGGAAACAGCTTTATGGCTGCCATCTCTGATATGGTTGAACTTGACCTGTGTGAATAAACCCACAGCTGGGAGCCTCACGCCTTCATGTTACATTCTACTTTTCATGCGTGACATGACCCTGCTTCCCTCTCTCCTCATTTTCTTTCACCAGCGTCCCCTGTCTCTTTATTTGTCTCATTTGACATATAGAGCTCTATATCGAGCCCGAGACATTGGTAGGAGAGACATACTGGTGTCTGAAGTGCAGACAGACACTCCTCAGATGAATGCCGACTAGCGTTGGAATGCTTTTGGTCTTATCGCTCTGTTGTCATGAACACCACAGAGGGCCGTCGCCAAGGCCTAGACGCTCGGCCGAGACACAAGGTCCTCTTAATCGCAGATTCCTTTAAAGTGTGCTTGTTTTCAAAACCGTCCTGGCTCATATCCGCAGTTCCGTTATTATCTGCAAGTCACTTCCTGGAGAAAATTGCAGGGAAGTCTTCCTGGATCATGAGGTACTTAGTACACATCTTTTTCAGATAAATAATCAGTCAAATCAAAATCATTCCCCATCAACCCTTTGAAGAGTTGAATCATTATGTTTGGCATTAGACCATCAGTAATGCGCTGCACTTTGTGAATTGAGCCAATGGGAGGCAGTGTTTCTCCTGGGAGCATGGCCTTGCTCTTGACAACAGGATGTTTTCTTGCTCTCCCCTGCATCCCAAAAGCATTGCGAGGACATCCTTTTACACTACTCCATCATTATGGTCTTGAAAATATGTGATGTTTCTGTCAACTCTTTCCATCTACACCATAAGAAGTGTTACAATATAATTCTATGAACTGGTTTTAAGTCCATTTTGGGGGACAACATGGCAATGCCGTCATCATAAAACCAAACACTGAAATACGTCTTGGTTGCAATGTTGAAAAGAGCTGGTGGTGACACGGGAAACAACAGAGGCCTTGCAAAGTGACTGGCTGTCACAGTTTCCAGCGGTCCGTCTGACGCTCTATGGTACAGTGTGCCCCACAGATCTGTTTGCGATTACTTTCATGGAGCGAGTAAATCATGACGCAGCGCGAGACCAATTTGCGGTAGGTGATGAAAAAAAACAGAAACATAGCGTTGGCCCTGGGTTTATGGAGTGGCCGTTAACTAAACACGACCCATTAACACGTGTGTGGGAGAGAAGCACAGTGGCAGCAAGTCGGAGAGGAGGAACGGGCTCTAAAAATGGACAAGCTATTAAAGTACAATTATGCTTCGTCTTTTTCAGGACAGTGGAAGGGAGGGACAGTGAAAAGAAATGTTTATGTCAGCTTAAACGCATCATGGACTCCAGTCCCCAAAGTAACTGTGTATGTTTTCCTTTTACGACTTTTGACTGACAGCAAACATTTGAACCAAATATGAAAATATGTAAAGATCCACCTGCATGCATTGCGTTGGTGGGCGAATGCCTTTGTTTTTCAGTAGTAGGGCTAATGAGAGTAAAATGGCAAAGTTTCCACTCTGCTTGGAATCCTAAGCTGGTGAGTCAGCATCTATAAACGTTTTGGAGTACTCATGCCTTCTCTGAGCCAAATACAGCGCTACAAACCTTACAGACAAACCAGTGTACTGTCATCACACTAGGAAAGCAAATGAGCCCTATTCTGCCGTTTAAATCCTCTGTTTCGTTTGGAACCGAATGTGTCTTTCTACGAAGAAAGCGCCGTGTCTGTGACATGACCAAATATCACCCAGCACAGAGCACAGGGGTATGCTGTAACTAATAGGACTAGCAAAGACCTCCTTCATTTACGAAGACTCCTCCGCAGCACAAACAATGTTTAAAGACGTGCCCGTCCTCCCCCGTAATCTGCGTCTGAGATGTTTTTGTCTCCTGCTCGTCTCCTTTTTAACCTCTTTGAATCTTCTCTCTTTCTCTCCGGGTCAAATGATTCCATGGCTTCACAGTAACTCTGTCTGTGGTGGCTCCACTAATGGCGCTGTAATTTTGCATCTCTTTGATGTAACCCCGGCCGTTGTGTTACCTGAAGTCTGCAGCGCCTCTGAGGTTTTGGGATGGGGCCGGTGGCCCCCCCTCTGCAGCCTAATTAAATGTAATTGCTCCATTTTGTAGTGGTGCCCGTGTGGAGAGGGGAAGCCTTGTAATAAGACAGATTGCGTGAAGGGTCCGAGGATCACAGACGCCAAAGAGGAGCCAGGAGAAGACCATTGGAGACGCATCCACCCCCCTGCCCCCCTGCCCGTCGGCTCCCCTGTCCTGAGCACACCTAGTCATTACCCCCTCCACTCCTCTCCACCCGTCTCTCCTTCTCTCTCTGTGTCATCGCCTCCCGTCTTCCTTGGCTTGTAGTCTATGATCGTTCTGTTTCCTGCTTTATGAACCTTGTTTAGAAGATGAGGCTACGTTAGCTAGCCCAGCTCCTTTGCTTGTGTGCACGGATTCACAGTCGTGTTTAGCAGATGGCAGGCTTAAATCGAACATAAACTAGGATAATGATGTAGTAGTCCTTAGTAAACAAAGTCATCCTGGAACCAGGAAGTGTGTCTCCACTGCAGTCTATCCTGTGGCATCACAGCTGTAGGCATGCAGGAGCGTTGGGATTCTTGAAATACTTTGGACACCTATATGTGGGCCCGGCAACTGAGTCAGACACTCCTAAGGGCTGCTTAGCTTGGTGACTCCACAAGGAGACGCGTCAAGAGACACATTCCTTTTGGGAAATAGGAGAGGAAGAAAGAGGAAATTACAGAGCGGCGCTGAACAACATATCACACAGAGAGAGAGAGAGAGAGAGAGAGAGAGAGAGAGAGAGAGGCAAAGGAAGAGAGAGCAAGAGAGAGAGCGAGAGAGAGCCTGCCTGACGGTGACCCAGAGGGATGGCCAGGCTGCCGGCTGTTTGAATGATGTGCGTGTTGTGGATCCAAAGGTGACCAGGACGGCAGAGAGGAGCGGCTTCATCCCTCTATCTCTCTCGGAGGGAGGTGCCGGGGACGTTAATGAAGGGATGATGACATCCCTCCACAGGCCTCCCGCGAGACAGGATGTCCAGCTCCCTTCTTCTTCCTCCTCCCTGCCTCCCCCCTCGCGGTGGTGCCAGCCCGTCTGCCACTGGGCCCGTTAAGGCTAATGCGACACAGGCTCCAGATCGTGTTTCAGCCCAATATGAGCCACCACCAGTATCCCCCAGCAGCCCCCCTCTATCCTCACCACCTCTCCATTCCCCCCTTCCTTCAACCCCTTCGTCTCCTGTCTTTCGCGCTGACCATGCGCAGGCCAGGAAGCACACTTCCGATAGCAGTTCGGCGGATCAATAAAAACAACACAGAGCCACCATCTTTTTTGATCCAGGAAAGCGTCCGGAAAGCGTCCGGAAAACGATTTGTTTGTTTGCTAAAGTACTTTTGTTAACATGGGCTTGGGGATAAGGGGTAAAGGGGTGTGGTCAGATGAAAAGAGAGAGAGAGAAAGAGGACTAGGAAATGAAACAGGAGGGGGGCCAGCGTCGACCCACACTGCACCCCGATCGATGGCTCCTTGGCTTTACAGACTGAAGAGGGAGTCTCTTTACAGGCCGAAAGGAAAAGCAGCCGGGAGTGAAACATCAAAAGTTTTGTGGCGGACAAAGAGGCTGAGTGTGGCGAGATCCCACACAGCGTTGGGCAGCCAGGCCCCACCACTGTCTCTCTCATGACCTCCTCTCATGTGGCTTCCATGAGAAACCAGTGCTCGGCAGCCAGTTGTTTCCTTACAAAAGGCAGCCTCCTGTGATCTGACTGCCCAGCAGAGTAGTACCACAGTGCTAATCATCTGTCTGTCTCTGGGTGGCTGCACCCAATGTCACTTCATATTAGTAGCTGGATATCGCATATCGCAACGGTCGCTTTGGGAATATAGAAAAGTGAAATGCATTATTCCTTGGTATACCCTTGAGCTTTGTCGTTTTCTTGGCCTCTGGTTATAATTTTAAAAAGTTGAGTTTGGCACAGAGATCCGTGACGTCATGGTGTCCCGTTCTCACGCTCCCCCCCCCCCCCCCCCCCCGCCCCGCCCTTATTTCACATCATGAGGAATCATAATAAAAGATAAAAGAGTTTTATCTTCCCCAAAAACATTACCATTGTGTGTATGTGATGCTACTCCATCTATCTGCCAGCCGGCTTAAATGATTACACTGTTCATTCTGCACTGGGGGGCTACAGCCAATTAACCAGCCGCACATGATAATTAGCTGTCTGCATGTTGAATAACACTTCACTCCCAGTTCACATTAGTGGCTTATGGTTGAGAGAGGTTCATAATTATGTCATGAATTGTATGTGCCCGATTTGTGATTATACAGTTGAGGTAATCATAGATTCAAGCTTCCTCTTCAACCTGTTGTGACACACATTTCATGAACACTTGTAATCAAGTTCACTGAAGCGTGACACGCATTAGACAGAACGAAGGTGCTTTGACGAAGTTACTAGCGTGTTTTCCCTATCTCGCTAATGCCAAGTAAAGCCGTCATATATTTTAAATGTTGTTTACTAATACATTTTGTTCCTGTTTTTAAAGATGGATTCCACACAAACGTATTGTGCTTTAATGCCCACGGTACATTTCAAGTCACTGCCAATATGCTAGTTTTCTTCCTCCATATTCTCCTTCACCTTTTCTCAACCTGTGTCACTATTGTCCAGGCTGCACTAGTGAACTTTCTTTTTCACCTCTGCATGATGTAACACCTTGTGGCTACTCTGCGATTGGCATGGAGGTTTCTCTATTCAGCCGAAGCACACTGTAACCATGGAGATGGAATAACCAATGCTATTGTTTGAAGTGCTATGTCCAAAATCAGCATCAGATGGGCTTAATTTATCGACTTATTAAGAGCAGATGGAGCCATATTTTGCCCAGCGTGCTCCTAATATCCCTCACTTACAGTCTGCTTGCAATTAAATCAGTCGGTGAACTTTCAACAGCCTGAGAAAAGTCTCGTCGTTGGTACTAACTGGGAGACAAGGCAGGGGTAAGCTGTTAGTTGTGAAAAGACCACCCTCAAAGATGGAACTCGTAAAAGATAAAACGTTAGCGAAATGCACTGTCAATCTCAATGTTCTATAAATCAAATCTGGGGGACAGAACTGAATCCTTGAGTTCCTTTGTGTCAAAGCAGAGCCTGTGTTAAACATCTTCACTCTCTTCTTTCTTAACACTACAATCAGGACACATAACCTTACTGGGATTATTAATATTAATCTCCATCAATTAGTTCTCCTAAAGTAAACTTTATCAGCTATCCGATTTCACCATCAGGAACTCCAGATTATAAAAAGTATAGAGAAAAAGAGAGGCGTTTCAGTGTTGGCCCTCCGGCAGCACTAGCTTGTAAATGCAACCCCATTAAAGTGAATTAGTGTTAATTTGTTTCAAGACAAGTAGCTGTTGTGTTTGCAGGAAAAGTAGGCCTATTGTTACTGAGGCCTGTGTGTGTACACAGCAACAATAGGACTTACCTTGATACTTTGGCAAACAAAAATGTCACCTGTAATTACACCTTAATGAATGGAAAATATTTGTGTCATGTTGTTTACAACACAAGGGACACTTATACAGTAAGCAGTTTTATTAAAAAACAGAAGACCAACAAACATGTTCAAAACACGAATAAAAACAACTGTATTGTTAAGCATGTGTGAAATTCTACTACATCGTTATATGAGCTTTGCAGACAGACACCGTTTACTCTATGTAACTATGTATCAACAATATCCAATGGATGGATTTAAAAAAGCACATATAGAATTGGATAATGCCTCACTGACAGTAAAGCACTGAGGTCAATTTCATACACAAAAATTGTTATGTTCAGAAGCCAGCTATGCATGGAAAATGGAGTGAGGTAACCTGCAGTGTAATCAGTGGACCATTTACTCTTAAATAGCCCCCTGTAATCTTGCCTTTCTACTAATAATGGTACTGTTTTTGTCAGAGTTTGTGGTCGTGCACTTTAAAAACATATGATAGAGGAAGGAGGAAGTTGACATTCAAGGTCATCTGGGCAGAGTGTCAGTGACTGGTAGCTGACTCAGGCTGGAACCTTTTGGGACACAGCAAGGAAGGTCATGTAAATTGCAGAGAATTGGTGGTTCTATTGTATGCATGGTACACACGTGGAGGTTATAAGGGCAGGATCAAGATGAAAAGTTTGAATAAGCGTTGTGCTCTCTCATTAGCGAACATTACACTGTGGGGACTTCCTGGCTTAAAACGCAGGCCTAGCTTTGCATTAGTATGTGTCCCCGCAAAAGGAGATAGAGGCAGAACCCTTTAATACAACTGCTGCCATTCCACCACTGAGGGAAGATCTAATTTCCTAAATAAAGAGGATAAACAGAAGCAGTACTGTACACGCTTTTGTGTTTTAGCGTATGCGCTGTTTTGGGCAGATTCCTTAAAAACATTTATCAGGTACTGAATTTAAATTACAAGACAAAAACGTAATTTTTAACATAATCCACTTAATACCTTGAAATGTTTATTCTTCAATAATGTAGCTGCCCAAGGTTAAATGATAAAAGTGTGTCAGATTACTTCTAATCGGTTGGCACCAACAGTGTGTGTAAGAGTCTACTGTGGTCCATGTACCGAATTTAGGATTACCGTCCCACCGGCTGGATAAGAAGAAGCACTATATAGTTCCAATTGATGTGTTATTAAGTACTAAGTCTGACAACTATGACTAATGTAATGTGAATAGTTGATTGAACTAAACACCTTGTTACCAAGTCTTTAAAACGGTATATACTTATTACCTGTTTGAAATATTTTGTTTTTACTTGTGAAATTATTAATATATACGGGATAAATAAATCATTAATAAAATAGCTAATTTATGTTTAGATACTTGAATAAAACAAACAGTACAAGTAGTTCCAGAGAAATAAGGAGATCTTCACATAGCTCTGTTCTGTGAGTAATCAGCGCATAGTCAGACAGTTGTTGCTCTCATCCCAATGCTTCTTTGTAAGAGCGGAATGTTTGCTTTGACGGGGTTATCCTGCAGACAAATCAGAAAGGAATGATGCCTTCAAATACTGAACATCTGTTACATTGTTTCCATAGATAGTCATCACAACTACCAGCAAACTGCATCATCTTATCGTTTGTAATTAGCCAAACTTCTGAAACACCCTCTGGCTGTCCTCATTCCATCTCCTTTCACTTTCTTTTAACAATGCCTCTCTCTTACACTACAAATGTCTATCTCCAACTCTTCATTTTCAAATTTGCATTTTTAAGCCTGCTCCACATGCAATTTAAGTAGTAGATGTCTGTTGGTCTGAATCTTCATTGAAGGAAAGTATCTTACCAAATTCCAAACCCATTGAGCGTGCCATGTAATCCTGGCAGATAAGCCACCACAAAGAGCTCTCTTTTTTCCAGCTCCTTGGCCGTTCTTAACATCTTGACATCCTACGCTCTTCCTCCCCTTCCCCCTCTCCTCCTCGTCCCCTTGTTAGTTGATAAAGAACGTTGTAATACCAGGAAGGAACACATTCCTCGAGACAAATTCACAGATCTCTGAGGAGCTGGTGGTTTGCTTCCACGCTATGTCACAAGCATCAGAGAAGAAGGAGGAAAAAGGATGAGAGTCTGGAGATAAGAGGAAGAGGAAGGGGGGGGGAGAGAGAGATGGGATTAGTTGAGAAAAATCAAGAAGGGTAGAAAGTTTCAGCAAAAGGAATAGGACACAAATGATTTAGCTGTTGTACAATATGGGAAAGCTGTAGGGGTTAAACTGCAAGAGTGCTGACATTTAAAACTAAAAACCACTAACCAACAATGCACAGTTTAATGGGGTTTGAGTTTACGTGAGTCCACCATTGGAGTCAACAGTTGCAAATTGATGAAAAATTACATGCAAAGTACGAAAAAAAAGGTTTGGTGTTTCCACCAGCCAGCCTTTCAAAACCTTCTTTGTGGCTAGTTTGGGATGTCTAGTGATCTGAACGCTTCATAAAAATTCTTGGTTCTCCGCCCTCGACCATTAGAAGTTAACTCAGACATGCAACTTGCTGCACACAGGCGTTAACAGCCTGCTTGGCTTTAGCTTCTCGGAATCTCTAATGTTGTTGTTTTTCTGAACAAGGTTGTTTGGAAAGAATCGTAAACACCTGTTGGACCGCCGGGGTAATACACAATTAGGACAGAGAGACGCTGGAGAATCTGCTGAAGGCTAGGTAGACTGTTTTCCTAACGACGTGTTTATATCTCGCCACCCATCTCACAACATCTTCCTTCCACTCCACTGTCTAGATCTGTTTCATGTTTGCGCTTTCATCATCTAGCCAACTCGTCTTCTGTTGCCTCTTTTAGTGGATTCTTATTTAAACTGTTTCCAAGAGGTCTGTATCCTGTTGTCTCCGGGGTCCAATACAGGTGGAAGCAACATGGTGGGAAGCTGGTAGCGTGTTGCTAATGGACCATGAAGCTAAACTGTCACCCATGATCCATCTATTAGGCCAGATGGATAAGGATTGGGGTAGATGGTGTGTTTACCTCCAGAACACATTGCCTGTGTTTAAGCTAAGAAAGGTCTGTGGATTTACTGACCTTTACACTGGTCTTTTAGAATAAACACTCTTTCATATATTTCCAAGATATGATTATGTTAATATGGATAACTTTAATCTGTATTTAAAATAGTTCCGATACTTTTGGGTACATTGGTTAATCTGTAAAATTCTCATGTTAATATTTCATTTGCTAACGCAAACTTGGCAGATTTATTTTGCACATGTAATAAACGGTATTGCAATTTTAATGTCCCCCAGATTGTCTCCTATCAAAATGGCTGAGATGACTGTGGTTCAAGATTATGCATTTGCAAACCACACAGCTCAGAGAGTAAAACCAGCATTTAAACTCATTGCCCGAGAAACTGGCAGCCCAGGCAAGAACAGTGGCATATTAGTAATTACCCCAAGACAAAATGTCCGTAATTTTGTGTGTAACCCAGATTCAAGCAATTTTGCTTCTCAGCACAAGGCATTAAGTGGGAATGTGAGGCTTGAAAGAGGTTTGGGAGAATTACAGTATGCGTTTGCCTGCCCAATATTGCCTTATAGCATGCTTGCTAACTGTTAAACTGGTGGAATTATTCACTTTTGAGTATACATATATTTCGGGTTGACTATTTACTACCATTCCCAGTAGTCTTCCTAATGTAATTTTAGAAGATGATATTGTTCCGTAGGACTGTCATCACTATCAAACAATTAAACTTGAATGGTCAATGAAGTATTTAAGTTGTATATTTACGTCTATATAAATTAGATATCAGCAACACAGTCGGTTACACTACAAGTCCAGTCTTCATGACCAGCCGGACCTTGTCCAGATGGGAACAGAACCAAATCCGTCTGACAAGCATTTCCATATGGACTTAAAGAGTGGGGGCACATTCTTGTGTAAATGAAAGTGGGTCCTTTGATCTAAGAGACATAATCAATACATGATAAGACTTCCAGCCGCAGGGCAACGCAGCCGAAATTTGAAGATATCTAAGGACAAGGTTGGTGATGGGACAGAAGGAGCAGGGCAATGTTGAATTAAAACATTATGCGCAAGGCTTATACTAGTTCCTGCTAATCAAGAGTCCCTATCAGCAGCTTAGATCACTTCCTGTGGGCTTAACTGAGTTGCATTTACATGATGGTTGTTTTATCTCAGCGGAATGTTGTAAAGAACCTGACCCAAGACTTTTGATAGCAGTTACGTCTTTAGCAAAGCATTGGGCCAGAAATGAATGGCTTGTTGGAGATTAAACTGTCCGTAAATCACGACATTACAGTACGGGGTCAGTGAATCACTGGATGCATGTCTTTTCAAAATACTGTTTGACCAGAGAGGCTTAAAGTCATGTTGCTTTGCTGTGTTAGAACGCCAAAGGCCATCAAACAAATGTTTACCAGGATTTGAGTACAGAAAGTATGGTTTGAAGGAAAGCTGTCTGTGTGTGCTGTAGTAGAAAGGACGCATGAGTAGATTCCAATGGTATCCAAATAGGTATCTTTATGGCAGGCAAGGTATTAAGAATGTGCAGATACAATTGTCATTCGAGATTTAAAATTTAGGGTGTCACAACCAAGAGTATTGAGGAAGCTTTTGTTTTTTTGTATTTGGTATGTCAATGATAAATAATTTTCCAAATATGAATGGGCATAACGTTACCTGGAATAATACGTCAGATTAAGCCACGGGATACCTTTTTTGTGTGTAAACCACTTACCAAAGCAGGCAAATTGACGAGTGCCAATACCTTGTCTCCTTGTATGAAAGAATTCAAACCATCAACCCCTTAAGACAAACGTGAGGCGGTGAGTGATAAACTCAAGACGGTGTATCTCATCCCAAACTGTCAGGGCGCTTGATCCATATCAGCTGGAAGAGTGACAGAGAATGTGATGTTTGCTACCTACAACAGGGTTAATACACTTACAGGCCGTGTCCTAAATACCACTGCTTGATGAAGCTGACCAGGGTTCTCAATCACTGAGATACCACAATTGTCAACATATGCTTTTGGATTAATATTCCTCAAGAGATAATGAACCAAATGTATATTGACATTTGGACCCTAAAAAAGTTACATTATTAATAAAAAAATAATAATAATAATTCAGTGCTCAAATAACTGCACTCAGTAAGTATTTGATAACTATTCAGATAAAGTAAGTCCAAATAGGAGCAGAGTGTACGACAGGACAAGCCTTCGGGGGATGTGGTGAACTTGACTGCTCAGCTCATTACCAGCATATTGACGTCCATTGACAGTCACGTAGGCTCTGCTTTGGTCTCCTTCAGTCTCCTCTGATGTTGGTGTGAGCGAATCAACATTTATATAGCAGACAAAATGGGCTCGAGGGGACCTCTGAAGATGTCCTCCTTTGAATTAACCCCCCGCCCGTCTTGCACTGTCCTCAGCTTAGCCCCCCAACTCCAGCAGGGCCAGGAGAATCCACCCCATTTACCCCTCACCGAGATGAAAGAGCCTCCGTCTCCCCTTTCAGTCTATCGCTCCAGACTCCACCTCCACAAAGTCCCCCCACACAAATCAAATCGTTGTGCATGAGACCTTTTTCTTTTGTTGGGTTTAAAGACAAAAAACAAACAGGGGCATTAAGAGGTTGGAAGAAGAGAGAGAGGCGGGGGGGTATCAAAGGAGATGGTGAGTGGTAGCAGGGGCAGGGGTGTTTGGCAGGGTATGGGGGGGGGGGCGTCAAGCTGCTCCCATTAGCCCTGATGACTATTAATAGGACAATGGATGAAGCACTGAGGCCATTACTGTGCCATTGTCTTGTAGGATGCTACCCCTCTGAGAGCTGCCGACAGTAGGGAGGTTACCTCAGCACTTACCACCTTCTGATGCTTCTGTTCTGTTGTTGCAAGCAGGCGTGGTTTAAGTCAGTGCTCTGTTGCGACCTGACCAGCTTGACCTTTAGGGCTAGCAAACATTAGTCAGCACTTACGGTATATGCTGTGGTCTAAATTCCAGCATTCAACAGCTTAGCGTCTGTTCTTCTCAGCCTAGTTCCAAGGAAGAGATACTTGCCTCATCACACAGGAGAGGGAAGAGATGGGGGGAGGGGCTGCAGGTAGACAGACCAATCTCCTGCTGGGGACTTTCATTGTTTCATTTTCAAAACTCTGTTATTATTAATCAGAGGCTCCAGGGGCTCCTATTTCCTGTTCATATCTGTGTCTCCAGGGAGCGTGCTGGATTAGACATGGTCACTACAACCATCCCTGAATGAGTGATTTTCACAGAAGCCTTTTCAGGTTTGCCATATCCTTCCCCTGAATTGACATGACTATTATTATTATTTCTTGAATAGCTCCAAGTGAATCTTTTTTCTTTTTTTACTAATATCATACTGCTTCTCTAAAAGCCTACTCCCATTAGGGCATTTCACACATAGCGAACATTTTGAATGTAACTCAATAATAAAGGTTCTTTCAGTTTGTGTTGAATTTCCACTATTTCTTTTTCTAAAATTATCGTCCCTATTTTCATTTCTTGCTCCTTCAAAGGATTTTTCAAATAATGAGTAACTGATATGTGTGAAATGGCACTGTGTGGTTGTGGCTAAGGCAGACTCCGTTATATACAGCATGTCTGCTGGCCAGCACTCTGGCCTAACCAGCAGCCTTTTGGATCAGCCCCAATTTTGGGGGCATTTATTTTACCCTCGAATTTCATTCTGCCCCCCTATGGTGCAGCTGTTGGATCTCTGTTTTGTCTGGCACATGGAGCAGACATGACATATTGGGTTATTATTTGTACAAACAATGGGCTGATTGTTTGTTTGCTGTGAGTGGCTCCCAGCTGAGGCAGAACTAGACTATCTGGCACATGGAGCAGGGAGGGACATGTTGGGAGCACCCACCTGAAGGAAGCAGGTGGAGGGCAGATGAGGTGAAGCGGGTGCCAACACTTGACTCTCTGGAGCTGGTTCCTCCAGGACCTCACTGACAGAACAGGATACGGAAATTGAAAATAAATGACAATAGTTTTGAGGTGAATGCAGCATTGCAGGGACCAGGAAGGGATGCTATCCGTGCACCCATTGTGTTCACACAGGAACGTGGAACATGATAAAATACAAATACCTTTGTACAACAATGCAGTCATACTTGGGATAGGGTTTGGGGAGAATTAGTAATTTTTTTTTTTAAATGTAAAAACCCCACTTAGACTTCACATCATGTAATCGCTGTCCTCCCCAAAGTCAATGAACATTAAGATTCTGTTTGGCCCGAAGAAATTATTTTGCCACAGTTGTGTGAAGGACACATTAGCAGGCACCTTGACCAAGTCGAGGTACTTTCCCAGCAACAAAAGGAACCTCACGGTCCTGGTGTGTAAAGATGAGGATCTCTAAACTCACATGGATGAATCACAAATGAAGCCTATTGCGTAACAACCCTGTGCACGCTGTAGAAGCGTCTCTGCTCACTGTGTGAACCCTAATGGTTTCCACGGTATGGGTTACATCACAATTAAATCAAACTGCTGGGACTCTGTCTTTAGGCAGGGAGCCACACAAGGCTTTGTTCCATGAGTTGTCCTTTTGTTTAATTACATCTTCCTAGAGATTTCCCCAATTGCTCAACCAGATTGTCGTTTTAATTCCTGCACACAACGATGAATGGTGTTCATTGTGTATCGCGATCACGTAAATCATGCCAGCGCCCAAAAGTGAAACAACTCATTGTGAAAATATGTTTTCATGAGAACTGTTTGATCACGATCCTCAAGCTGGTATGCTTACATATATATGACACCCTAAAAAAACACCTATCATGCCTCTGTGTACACAACATTAGCTCCGCTCCCTTTTATCTCTTGGTATTATCCAATGGAGTTTGTTTATGCAGTGCAAGATGTCAAGGGTATTTGGCAGCGCTCTCAGAATAGCAATGACAGACAGGTTAGGTATCTGAGCAGAGACAAGGTTTATTGTGGCTCTCAGATGATCAGTTGATGTATGAGATGGGCATGCAAATCTTTACCAAACAAACAACTTCCAAGCGTTATTAGAAATATATTCTATATAGAATTTATATAGCTAGACATTTTTAAGTGAATTTTCTGGGTTTTGAAATACAATACATCAAAATTGCATGAGGCACCCAGAGAAGTATAAATGTATGAATGTGTTCGACATTACGTTATGGTAATTTCTAATCATAAACTATGGCCATTTCAAATCATATTACCATTGAAAACTAGTGCTTTGTGAAGAAGTAAATGGCATTCTTTCATTGCCTAGAAAATATAAAGAAAATTGTTATGAGCTTATTAGCTTCCAGATTACACTTTCAATGTCACTGTGTAGCAGCAATGATATTGCCACTCCTGTCACTAGAGCTGCCAAATCTTTCTGGGCTCTCACATTGACGTATCAGACAGAACTGATCATTACTGGCCTACTGTGGGTGCTAATCTGCAAAAGTAGCTTGAGGTATCCAGTGGGAAAATTAACATTGTAAGACCTACTACGCTGGGATTGCATATGCTGTTTACTGGTGTCTTGAGGAGTGTTTAAAGCCCAATAAGTGGAACCGCAAGCACACAACACACATACACACACACATTGGTCGTAGGACAAATGCCTGTGGCCCGTTGGAGTGTGTGGTTGGCCTTTTTTTTAGGGGCTCTACAGTTACACACATTCCGGGACCCCCGCAAACATGACTTGGCTGATGCTGCAGCGGTGTAATGCTGACAGTGCGACTCCTGATGGAATGGAGTAGTGTGCGGTCTCAACTAGTCTAGTGAACTAAATCGTTTAAATAGGTAGACTTTTCCCTCTCTTACTCTTCATTGAGGCAAGAAGGGGGGTTCATATCTGTGAGACAAAAATATATACAGCTACTTTTTAAGCACACATTTTTAAACAAAAACATTATTATAGTGTTGGTCTCAACTACGTTTGGTGTTTTGGACACTGGTTAAGACCTGCCTGGATGTAGATAACGGCCTTCCTGGTCAGATATTAAATTCGGTTAATTCAACCTTTGATTGAGAACAAGATCCTGCAAGGAAGCTCCGCAGCTTCTTCTCCGTCTTCCAATTCATGCAGCCCTAACGAAGGACACAGGCTAGTTAGTTAGATGAATAGCTTGCTGATTAGTGTGCAAATCTTTAGCGTAACAAAGGACGTCTTTGGCACAGGAAGTGTTGGGCACAGGAAGTGCCGTGTAGTCAGTCACTGAGATGGAGAACGGCGAGATTTAGTTCTGTGTGCATTGCATCACGCAGAACACCAAGAACTTTGGTGTCCCATATTTCACGAGTCCCTGTGTAGATTGAGTAAGATGAAGTAATTAGAGGCTTTAGCGGGGATAGCTAGCTATCTGCTCAGCCTCACATGAAGGCAGAGGAAGATGTAATTAGACGCTAGCCAGGAACACCAAAGGGTGAGGTGGCAAACACTCGCCAGGACACTGGATACTTTGTTATTACCGCTTTGCAGTTATCATTTGATACAGCATCCTGTTTTGACTTTGATGTACTCTGATGGCATGGCTCTACATTAAGCCTTAGATCTGGCCTGGGCATTGTACATCTATAGCCCCTGGTAATGAATCATGAAGGTGGTATGTTTTTGTGGTGTATGTACGTGTGTGTGTGTGTGTGTGTGTGTGTGTGTGTGTGTGTGTGTGTGTGTGTGTGTGTGTGTGCGCGTGTTTGTGTGTGTGAGTGTGCGCGTGTGTGCGTGTGTGTGTTTGTGTGTGTGCTGGCATATGTTTTTGTGAGATGGTATTAACGGCTCTTTAAATGTGTGCTGGTAAGTTTGACCGGAGTATATACATACACAGCCAAACATTACAGCAAACCATCCAGCCTCAACCACTGATTTGAGTGGGAGCAGAGTTAAATATTACAGCTATCCAGAAAAGCGTGGTTGTTATTCTGGATCGCTAAAATATGTCCCACATCCCTCCTTCCCTACAGACCAAATAATTTAATGTCCGGGTAAAAAATGTTTGTCTGGTTCTGTAAGCTATACCATAGTATATGCTATACCATATACCATACCATGTGTGCTGAAGAAATACCATCAGTTTATTCTTCAGCAACTGAGGATTTTTTGCCTCAAAATGTATGTAAAGAAATAACACAAGTCCAATGAACTATAATTAAGTTATCAGAATGAATTTAATAAAACAAATATATTCACATTATCTATACATGTAACTTAAAAAATATAGACATTTACATTACATTGTATATAACAATATATTGTGTACACATTTACAGTATTGGAAATGAACCATGCAGCACCACAGCTTTATAATACTGGTGTTGACAGAATTCAATAGCTCAGTTTAGTGCCATCTCCAGTATAGTATTTACAGAACAGTAATTTACTGTAATAACCAAGACTTCAAGTTCCATAAAAAGAGAAACAAACAACTTTGCCATGTGATGACATCAATAAATCATCCCAAGACCTTTCCTATGAAAAGTCACTTCCTGACTTTTAACTCCCCATCCATTTCAAGGGAATCGGATCAGTCCATCTAACACTGCTGCATCCCTCTGGGCATATCGCTTGCCCCGAGAATCATGCCTATCCTTCCGGAGGCTTTGTTTGTGTCAGCGTCTTTGGAAGGAAGGTAGGAAGACTCAGGACGGTGGTATCTGTGTTTTTGTTTGTCAGCATCTTTGGTTTAGTGAGTGTCAGTGTCAAACTCAGATTCTGGGGAGGTGCCTGTTTGTGTGTGTTAGCATCTCTGGCAGGTGTGTGAGTTCCGGGGTAGTATATCTATGTCAGGGTTTCCAACAGACTAGTCATTTCTGAGGCCGTGGGTCAATGTTTAAGTGTGTGTGTGTGTCAGCGTTTCTGGCAGGTGTGAAGGTTCCGGGCGGCAGTTCTGCTGACGACGGTCTCCCGTTCCACCTTCTCCGGTCGGCAGGCTAGCCCGTCTCCGCAGTCACAGCGCTGGAAGAGCTCCAGGCCGTGAGAGCCTTTCCTCTTGTGGCGCGTGCACACAAGGCCCTCCGTCAGCACGGGCTTACAGATGCGAGACCAGAAGTGGCGGGCACAGCACAGGTCTTCTAAGCAGTCTGAAGACCTCAGGCAGGTGTCTCCTTCACAACCTAGAAAGATGGAGGAGGAGAAATATGGAGAGAGCAGACTAAGTAAATGTAGAAAAGTTCAAGAAGTTTTGGCCATCCTCTCAAACACCATTTCGCTCCATAGCTTGAAGTTGATTTTGACCTTTAAGTTCTTTAGAAGCCTTGAGATTTAAGGCAATGCACCTGAACCTTAGCCAGGCATGCAGCGCATTGAGTGTACACCTACCTTTGGCACTGTGTGGTTGGTGTCCCTGGGCGGGGCTTTTTTTGGAATGTTGCTCCATAGTGTTGTTGTGTCTTTGCCAGATGTCGGCTGTTACAGCATCCAATCCTTCCATATCACTCACCTGGCAGACACCTTGAAAGGAATAACCAAACATTTAAATTTAGAACCACACAGGAGGCAACTGAATACTTCCACTATTTTATTGTTATTCTGCAGTATAAATTAACTTTTTTTCTAGGAAACTCTATATCTTATATGTCTTATATCACAATATTTAAAAGTCTACATCTTTTAGAGCAAACAAGCGAAATAAGATTGATTGGAGATGTTGCCAAGCATAAATTGTGATAACCGCTCACCATTAATACAACGGTTTCCGGCGCAACACATCGAGTCCCTTGCGCAACGCTTTCGGTTCTTTCGGCAGGGTAGGCAGGCACCTCGGGCGTCGTTGCAGAATTCATCGGCACCACACTCATCATCATCTAGACAAACGTTTGGCTGAAATGATAACACAATGTAGCATTGTTCGTTGAAAAGCAGAGTAAGTAAAGCGTAATGATCGTCAAAATAATGTAATGGCCCAATACCAAACCAAACTGTATTTGCGCACTGTCTCTTGGAGACTTTCAATTACCTGCGCGTTTTCCACCGGTAATTTCTGTCCGATGCTACTCATTGTGGATGTACGTGGACTGGGGCTAACCGTATAGCCAGGTTTGACACCTCCAATACCACCAGACAAATGTTTAATGTTATTAGAGTTTGTCAAAACAGTCCCGCCATAGGCGTCCCCTAGGTATCCAAATACAGTGAGATACAAAGCCATAAAGCGACGCACTGACAGTTGCAACATTATTTTTTCCGTTAAATATTTTCCTGGATCCTTTCCCTCGGGGAAATCTTGAATGGCAAAGTCCAGGCTTTGTTTTGAGTATTTGGGATGGAAAAAGCTCCAGAGACTTTGTGGAACGATGCAAGAAGGTCTCCTAGCGCACAGCTCGCGGGGAAGTTCTCTTTATACATGTAGACTTGTTTGTATTCCCGCCCCTTGCAGTGCACAACAAAGGCGGAGGGGTGGAATTTCAAAGGCGCCTAATCTCTAGAGCTCAATGTACGGAAATGGGCATCCATCCATCCAAGCCAGGGCTTTGTTTCCCAATACTTTAGTGTAGTGATGATGATCACAAGTCGGTTATTTGGACTGCGCTCATGAAATTAATTTCATGTTCTCTGTAATCATGATACAGTTATCCAGTTATCATGTTCTTTAGCAGGGTCATAGTTTTCTTACTTCTAGTGTATTACTACACTAGAGATAGCTTAAATAATTGATATATAATAGGTGAACTAGTTTAGATTGTTAGTGTTGGCTTATTTATACATTGCATTTGTACATTACAAACAATACATTATGTGAAGGACTTGAGCGTAGTATGCAAAATAAATATTACAAAAATGAATTTGCCAAATTAATGTTATCAGGACGCATATGTGATTTGTGAGTAGCTACGCATTTCCCACTATAGCCCTGATGGCCCTGAAACTCCACTCATCAAACACCAATGAATGCATCAGTGTTTCAAGGATGTATGGTATACTTATAACTTTCTGTGATTATAATGCGTGGTATATGTATTTGCTATTTACAATTTAGAAAAGGCAGTATAGGCTACTTGGTTATGCGTTGTGCACTGACATTCGGTTACTTTGACATTCAAGTAGCTTGACTGCCCGTTGGCTTTGTGAACGCAGTGATTGAAGTTACTTTCCGTCGATTAACTACTGCACTTGATCCCTCTGATTGCAAAGGGGGCAATCATCCTCTAAAGTGTGCTTGATTACACTAGCAGCGGACATCAGTGTGGGATATGCAGACCATTAAGGGGTGTGAAAAGTTTACCGAATTAATGGACTTCCGTGGAGAGGCCTTTCAGGGTTGACTGGCACTCGGAGATAAAAGAAAACTCAGATCCCGTGCTAGTTAGTATTCACTCTCTCCTTAGGAAGGACTTGTAACTCTGACGCAACTCTGTAACCTTTATTAGCCTAACAACTTTACTGAAAATATAAAAATGATAACCATTTTATATCATTATGTTTTAAATTGGTTTTATTGGTATAAACTTGCATTGAAAGACACTATTGGGTCAAAGGAAAGGACAAAATTAGGACGTATAAGATATGACAAACAGGTGCTACGGAGGCGCATCCACGGAAGTGGCTTCTTTTGGCTTTTTTAAGGGCATCTTGGCACTTCGACGTCATCTGGTGGCCGCGGCTGTTGAAGTGAACTGACGGGTGTTGGTTACGCAGTAGACACTGGACAACGCTGAGACACCACTATCACTTTGTACGTGAATTGCCTTATGTCTTTTGAAGTAAAGCTTTTATCTACACTTTACCAACTAAGTTAGTGCTAGAAAGGTGTGCTCCTTTGATGCACTTTGATCTTCTTTGATCTCACTGAGGTGTCACCCTGTTGTCATATGGAAAGCCTAAGCCTTAATTTCCCTGGCCCCCGTAGACCTGCTGTGAGAATTATATTTCCTCATGATCTACAATGTAACAATTTGAATTTCGTGCAATTTTGTTTTAGTTGTTAATCGAGAAATAGTCAACTTTAATCTGAAACTCAAGTGTGCCATACTATTATCACCAGTGACACTTGGTTGGTGAAGTGCATGATTAACCTTACTATTGGCTCCATCTAGTGGTTACTAATATTTGTCATCAAAGAATAATGAAACCAAGAATAAGCATGCAGTAATGCATAATATATCTATTCACTAGAGGCATTGTTGAGTAGAGAGCTGCAATTTGAGTTAATTTAGAAAGGGTCTACTAGAGCAGGTAAGGCATCTCATAGCACACAAATCCACCAACACGCAGCTAAAGGGCCTGGTCCTAGTATTTGTTATGTGTGAACACACTTTTTCTTTGTGAACGTTGTGAAGTACAGTAATGTACAGTAAGGAACCATCATGGTTGAAAGTATATAATAAGCCAGTCCAGA